>VZRM01002778.1:1060622-1080671 GCA_013397955.1 Grantiella picta | reverse complement strand
GATGGATGGATGGATGATGGATGGATGGAGGGATGGATGGATGGATGGATGGATGGATGGATGGATGGAGTAGGGGTGTAACATTTCCTCTTCTGCCCCTGGACGATGTGTGATCCTGCTCTCCTCATCTTCACCCTGCTCAGCGAAAACATTCAGGACACTCAGAGGGGACACTTATGCGTCACATAAAATGGGACAGAAGCATTGCAGCTCTTTGGCAATGGAAGATTCTCTTTTCCTGTTTTTCCCCAGTGCTGTCATGACTAAATTTCCCCCATCTCTTTTATTTAAATTTGATTTTGTTTACATCTTTGTGTGTCTCATATCTTAAGTGAGCAATGAAAACACAAAGTTGTCAGGCAGAATATGAGATACTGAAATAAATGGTTTTCCTGAGGAAAAAAAACTCCATTGTGCAAAGCCAGTCTCTCTGGAATTCCTTCCTCCTTAGGCAGCTGGGATGGATGCAAAGGAACGGATGAAGATCATTATTAGCCTGTTGAATGCTTAACTAACGTGAAGCAGCAAGAGCAGGGGTTTGCTCCTGAATGAAGGAAATCCCCTCTTTTCTGGGTGTTTTGTTACATTTCGTGCAGAACTGGTGCTTGGCTCTTCCCAGTGATCCCCATCTGGAAACCCCAGGAAGTGATGGCATCAGGAATTAGAGCAAACCCAGCTGTTCCAAACGGATCCAAACCCTCTCAGTGCTGCTGCTCACACCCAAAGCTCTCCCTCTGCCCTGCACACTCAGCCCTCAGGTGCTGTGAGGAACCTCAGTGCTGCAGCAATGCCACTCATCACCTTTCTCTTCCCAGGGGTTTCACTTCTGTGCTGGAAAATTAAAAGGAACTTTTCAAGATCTGCACACAAAAAGCCCACTGGGTCTGTCCTCTGAAGGAGTGTGACTGGGGCTTATTTTTTCCATGCTGTGATATCTCTCCTTCTCTAAAACCTCCTCTCCCCAATTTCTCATTTTTGTCTCATCCTTACTCTGCTTTGCTCATCTTTAAAATTCATTTTGTATAAGCCTTTCTGCCAGTTCCTGCTCTGTATTTTTGCCTTGTGCCTGATCCCTCAATAACTTTTTGGGTTATGAGAGTTTTCTTTGCTCATCTCTTGGCTTTTAATTGTGGATTCAGAGAGAGTGATAACGAGGTGCTGCCTCTGAGTACCCAGTGGTGAGTTCATAAGCTGCTTTCCTGATGTCCCGGAGGGTATTTGCATTCAGCATTTTCCACGTTGTAAAACTCAAATCTGGTTAATAGGAAAATTGTGTCTTGGGTTGTAGAGCTGCTAATGGAAATGGCATCACTTGCCACGAGATATTCTAATTTATGACTCTCTTTAAAGAACATACTTGCCAATTAGTGTCTTTATTAGAATACTTACTTTTATCATTTGAAAATATGGCTCTTAATTGGGACCAGCTTTGCCTAAGGGAGAAACAATTGTTAATAAATAAATGAATAAACCAACTCTCTCCATCAGTGCCCATGGAGAGAACCAGCTCATCTCATATAGACATCCTTATAGATCATATTAGTTGTTATTCCTAAACTCCTTCAATTATCGAGAAAGACAATTTCATCTAACTTTATATTGTCTTTCTGGGAAAAATATAGGCAGGATATTGGAATTTGCTTGTTTATTAAAGCAAGTAGCTCATTAGGCATAATTAAGACTAAAGAAACAAGAGCATTAAATTTTCATAGCACACCATCAGCCCCCATAGCTCCAGGAAAGGCAAAAGCACCAGAGTTGCTCTATTAGTAAACTGATCAGGTCAGTGTAATTAAAGTGCCAATTTTGTAAGGATCTGAAGATAAGATGAGGAGTGGTTAGTTGGGTTTTTTTTTAAATGTACTAGAGAAACTGTTTAAAAACTAGAATTTAACAGGACTGAAAACCCCGCTATTCAGTGAAGGGATAGACCTGAACCAGGATGTGGCTCAGGATGGTACAGTGGGGACATCACAATTTCCTGCTCTGAATAAATGAACAAATGACACTCAACACCTGATTGCACAGGGCGAGAGAAGTCTTGAGGTTGCTTTTGCCTTCCGTGCAGAAGTGTGAGGAATGATCCTTAGAAAAACAGGGAAGCTGGCAGAAAACTCTTTTCCTTGGCGTCGTATCTGTGGGATCTCCCTTCGGTGTTTAATCACCAATACCTGTTTGCCTGGCACCCAAAGCGGGCCTGTTTTTAGAAAAATAAATAAAAAAAAGCGGGCGAAGTGGGTTAGCAGTCAAAGACATCAAATCAGCAGCGTTATTTCCCGAGCACGAGGCCCTGTGCCTCACAAATCACCTACAGATTCCACCTGCTCTCCCATCTTTACAGCTCGGCTCTCCTCTCGCCGTGATTGCTCCGCAGAAGAGAGAAACAGATGGGGCTGCGGAAAATCCCGACGAATAAATGGGGTAGAAAGCGCCTCCAGCCTTTTTGAGCAGCTTTTCCCTTCTCGAGGATTTTCCTGTCCCCCGTTTGAAAACAAACCTGCTGGAAGGCGGGACGAGCGCGGGTTGAATTTCCGCGAAACACACACAAAAAACGTGCTTTCGGGCAGAGGCTCAGCTCCCTTCCGCAGGCTTCGCTGCTGCTTTTAATCTGGTAATTGCCTGATCAATAGTGCTATTTGGAACTCATATGGAAATGTGGGGAACTTTCAGAGGGCAGGGGATGTATGGATCCCTTTGCTGTGCTGCAGGACTCCAGCAGCAGTAATTTCAGTAATTAGGCTGCTTTTCAAATAAAGGCCAGTTCCATGGCTACATGACTAAGATAAATTATGCCCGGGATAAGCTTATATTTTGCTGCATGCATTTGCCCTTTCTGTGTTCACGTAAGGAAAGCCTGAATAAACATCTTTTCTTCTCCTCCTCCCACCCCTGATACATCTGCGTCCTCTTGAAAGCTCTTCCCTTCCCTTAGCACTCCATATCCTCCATCAGAGGTGACCTTACTTTTGTCCTTTAGAAATTATTCTCTTTTTGTCAATTTTTTTTTTCGTTTGCAGATTAGTTGACAGAATGAAATTAGGCAAAAAAGCAAAGGGAAAAAAATCATGATTTTCCAGTGAATGTAATCCCCCAAAAAGCAAGATAGGAATAAAAGCAAGCAAGATCAAGAAAAGCAAGCCCTTGAATTTTTTTTTTTTAAGCCTTTTCAGTTATTTTAGATCATCTTATTTAGAGCTTATTCTAATAATTTCTTGTCAATGTCAAGAAAGAGAATATAGAAAAATGAAGCAATTATTTATTATATAATTATGTGGCTATCTCAAAAAAGCACCATTTCTGCCAGAGATATGCAGCTTGTCAGCAGGAATTTGAGGAGGGAAATTGATTTTTTTTTTTTTTTTGGTGGACTTGGGTGCCAGCAGAGCCCATGGCATTGCATTTAGGTTTGTCAGTGCTGTGGCTGAACTTGGGCAATAAGACATGGAAGCATGGAAGTTGTCCCAGGATTAGTTTCATGAGGGACACAAGGAGAAGCAGGCAAGGAGCTGAAGCTTTTCCCACTGGAATCTGCCCCTCATCTGGTTGCTGATTTTTTTTTTTATTTTTTTTATTTATTTTCCATAAAATAGCAAATCTCAGTGAGATAAAACAGTATTATGAGGGTTTCTGACCACTGTGTATGACCAGAGATTCAGTACAGGTGAATGCACAACAGTCGCAATCTAATGAGTCACACTTCCCAAAGTCCCACTAATTTCAAAACACACCAAATATTTCCTTTTATTGTCTGGATTTGGTTTTTTTTTTTATTTTCTCTTTTAACCCCACGACTTTATGGAATGAGTTTGTTCGAAATAGACCCCAGGAAAATGAGTAAAAGCCAAAAGTGACAAATTATGTTGATCCCTTTCAACTTTAAAGCATTTGAATCAGAAGCTGCCACAGACAGCTCTGTTCAAGGTCCAGCTGTATTTTTGATAGGAAACGTGGTTTGATTCGGGAATTATTTGTAGGCTTCATTAAAATGTAAATTGCTCCATGAAGAAATCTAAAGGAGATTGAGTCCAAAGATACGTAAATATTCAAATGTAATTGGGGTTCAAGCCCTACATCTCTATTTCTGCCTGAACAACCCAAACGCAGGAGAAGGTTTTCCATCCTTCTCCATGAAATCCAACAATATTTCTCAAAAAATCCTTGCCTGGTTTAGGTTGGACCTTAAAGATCATCCAGTTACAATCCCCCTGGGTTTGCCTCCAAAAGCAGTTCTGAGGCATGAAGTTCAATAAATAATCATTACTTAGCAGGCTTGGCGGATGAATCCACAAGGCAAAATCCACTCAATCCAAACATGAGATGCTTCATCCTGCGCAGAGCTGGCTTTCAGTGCTGTCGCTTTTATAATACAAAAATATCTGAGTAATTATAAAACATACGTTAATTTAGTGACATGTCTTGCTTCCAGCCAGCATACTGTTGGGGAACAGACTTTCAAAAATCACTCCTCCTTTTACACACTGCTTTCCCCAGAAATATTATATGAGCTTAATCAGGGCAGGCAGTGAAAAGATCACTTTCAATTCATTTTAGAAATATAAAAGATCAATAGGAGAGGTTGTTGTTTGAACTCCCCCAGCACCTGAGCTCTCCAGATGAGCCCAGCCTCCTCCCAAGGTGCAGGAATGGCCAAACCAACCCTTCAGGGGGAGGCTGAGGAGAAGCAGAGCTGTGCTTGGAGAACAAAGTGCCCTGCAGAGCAGGCAGCTGATATTCCAATGCAGGCAGTGCTGCTACACCTCTGCATTGTCCTGAGTGAGCACTGAGCTGTCCTGGTGAGGTGGTGGCAGCTGTGCCAGGTGCCAGGGCTGTGGGATGCTCCAAGGTCACCCAGCCCTTGGGGATTTGCTGAGGAAGTGCTGGCCAAGCAAACAGGCAGTTTGGAGCAGATTCACCAGATGCACCCATTTATCTTGGAGTTCTGTGCTTTCCCTCCCTGAGTTCTGCAGCTCTGGGGACACCTTGGAGCAAGGAGAATCCCCAGCGAGGCAGGAGCAGAGCAGGGGGGTGAAGGAGCCTGGGAGAGGCAACTCTGAGAGTACAGTGTGGTTGGATAACGAAAAAAAGGCTGGAGGAGATGGGGATGCTTTCCCTAAACACCCCAGAGCGGGGATGTTGTGTGGAGCCAGAGAATTATCCATAACATGGGGCTGGATTTGTCAGCAAGGAGATCAGTTTGGGAACTAGAAGGCACCTGAGCATTATAGGAATAAAGCTGTGGGACAATCAGAGGAGGAGGCACAGTGAGATCCTGCTGGTTTCCAGGTGGGGTTGGGTGGAAATTACTGAGGAAACCACGGTGAGGTTTTTCCTGTGGCTGTCGGAGCTGATCAGACTGCAGGAGGGCAGTTCCAAGGCTTGGCTGTGCTCCTTTTTCCCTCAAAGCTCAAGAAGAACCACAGGAAGGTAGAGCTGCAGGGGAAGTTAATGAGAAGCTGAGGCAGTGGCTTTCCCAACAAATGTGAAATAGAATTTAAATATTTGGTGACAGAAGGGAACAGGATTTTGGTTGTCCTGCTGGAGAGTAAAAACAAATGCTGATCTGGAATATGGTAACAGGGGAAATTCAATGGTCCCCTTTCCTTCCCGGTATCTAGATCTATTGCACAGACTCAAAAAAGTCCCTGTAGGATGAAAAAAAGGCAAAATCCCCTAAGTGCCTTCATAGAGGCTTGGACCATCCAGGACATTTAAAACTTGTCTCTCAATTTTTCAGAAAGCTCTCCTTAATTCCATTCCTAGTTATTCATAGGAGCATTAAAAATAGATATAACTCCATGGGAAGGAGATTCTTCAAGTGAGGTCTCTCTGTCTCCACAGTCCAGGGCGATTCTTTATCAAAACGCCTTTATCAAAGTACCACACTCAGCTCGCCCAGGACATTCATGCAGCAGTTTCAGCCCTGGGGGTCTCATGAGGAGAACACCAAACCAAAAAAAGGATAATAAAGTCTGAAACAGTCAAATGCTGGCAATTCCTTGTTAATGGCAGCTAATTTAGGGACATTGTTTGGAAGAGAATCCGAGGCTGTAACTCTGCCGTTGTTAAGTGATATGTCAGCCCTCCAGAGATACACATTGCCATCATTTTATTAATCACCACCAATAAACCAAACTTCTGTGGAATTTAACTACTGGAGCCATTTGTTTTCTTCACTTGTGTTTGGGGGGCAAGGCTTTGGAGGAGGATGAGAGTTATTTGTTACTCATAGCATATGCTTTTCTTTAAAATCGGAATTGGGCAAATTTCATTAGAGTATTGTTGCAGTATTAATGTCAATCAAGTTTCCACTTCGACTGAATTAAATTGTCATTGTGCGAGTCTTTGGGTTTTATAAAGAAATCGGGTGAAATTCACTAATTTGATGGAATTTATTTAGAAGACAGTGGGAATGGGAGCAAAAAATTCTGCATAAAATGTAAGGGAGAATCAAAACAAAAGCTTAGCTATGTGTCTTTGATATGTTGACAATTCCCATAGCTCAAGGTAACCTTTCTCTGCAACACTCCAGGGTTTCCCTTTATTACTGTCTTTTTTAATACAAGACCAGTTTTATGCTTCAAGTGCTTTTTCTGGTGAGCAAAAACACAAAGAGCAAAAGAAAGGAAGGAATATAATGAGCTGGAGAAAGACAAAAAGCAAATCCCCCCAGCACAATGAAGAGCCAGGAAAGGCGTTGGTGGCACTGAAGTCCTGCCTGGGGTTATTCAGGTTGGGATTCCTAGGTGGGAGATGGATAGGAAGGGATCTGCTCTTCCCAAGCAGTTGTATTCTCTGGCTGTGGAAATGTTTCCATGGAGACTCTCAGGCTGCCATTTTGATATTTTAGTCTCTGGATTCCCATTGCTTGACCTTAGAACCAAGTCTATATTTTACACCCAAAAATGTAATTTTAATACATTCTTGATGCACCAAACAAGTCAGTTGGAAGGCCTAGAGGATTTAATGTATTGGTTGGCCATCTCTCAAACTAAATGGTGTTTCGTTTTAGTTAGGAAGTGTCTAAGGCCAGGTTGGACAGGGCTTGAAGCACCCTGGGATAGGAGAAGGTATCCCTGCCCATGGAAAAAGTGGAATTGGATGAGCTTTAAGGTCCTTCCAACCCAAATCCTTCTAGGATTCTCTAAAGAGCAAACAGAACCACCACGAGGAGGTTCAAGGACTTGGAACAAGGCCATGTGTCCTCTGTTTTCCAGCTTCCTGGACTCCTTGCACTCCATGGGGTGTTGATTGTTCTGATTTTCAGCTGGTTTGCTTTTACAGCCCAAACTTCACACACATTTTTAGGAGGCATTTTGCGGCCAGACTGAGGAACTTGCACAAGCTCTGAGTACAATAAACTGTTCCCAGCTCAGACAGCTCCTCTCGCCACTACTGACTCCTGACAAGGATGGATTGGTTTCTTGGATTTTAGGAGGCAGGGGGATTTTTGTTCCAGCACAGAGCCAAACCAGGTCTTGAAATGTTTGCCAAACAGGAGTGCTGCCAGCTGAACACCAGAAGAGGTTTTGTTTCAACTGCAGTGACTTTGTAGGGTTTGGCCACACAAGCACAGCTACAGGTAATGGGCAGGTGAGCTGGGAAATGATGCCTGCCTGACCTTTGAGTTTGTTTTTGTGCTGTCTCTGGGTTGTTTTCTTTTATTAAAGTAAAAAAAAGCCCAGTAGAAGTTACCAAGAAAAACAGCAGCAGCTGAAAGGAAAAATACCCTCACCCAAGTTTTGAGATCTGACTTTTTATAATTCCTACGGCCGTGCCAATCCAGGTAAAGTGCATTTTGGAAGTGTTGTTCCCGATATCTTGGAGTGCTGGCACACTGTGTCACAGACACAGATAATCCAAAACTCCATAGTCTCCCCTGCAGTAACGGCAGAGTTTGCTGTGCTCACTGACCCTCACAATTTCTTGTTTCTGGCTGATGCTGTGACAGCAGGAAGTGGGTTCAGTGAGCTGAAGGAGACAAGCTGGGAAGGTATTAATTCAGGACCCTAAAAGGTGTCCTAGGAAATTTAAAATAAACAGCAAATAATTCCCAAAGGAATGCAGCCCTCCTGTTTCGATTATATCTCTTCCCTTTACTCCTGTATGTTCTGCTCAAAGCATAAAGCAGAGCAAACATATGTTGAGAGATGCTGCCTATTTATAAAGTAAACACTGACAACAAGCAGAAAACAAAAGATAAATGAAGAACATGTTTTGCACACTAATCAAGTTGTCTTAGTTGAGAAAGCAGGGAATGTGTGACAGCAGGAAGTTTTTAAAGGCCCAGCTGAGGCTTAGGAAGGGAATTCTGCCCTTCAGGTGAGACCTCACCTGCAGAGCTGCCCAGCCCTGGGGAACAGCAGCAGGAGGAGCTGGAGCTGCTGGAGAGAGCAGAGGAGGCAGCAGGATGAGCAGAGGATGGAGCAGCTCTGCTGGGAGGAAAGGCTGGCAGAGCTGGGATTGTTCAGCCTGGAGAGGAGAAGCTTTGGGGTGACTGAATTGTGGCCTTGCAGGGCCTGAAGGAGCTGCAGGAAACATGGAGAGAGACAATTGCCAAGGGCTGCAGGGACAGGACACAGGGAATGGCTTCAGACTGCCAGCGGGCAGGGAGAGATGGGATATTAGGAGGGAATTCCTCCCTGTGAGGATGGGCAGGCCCTGGCACAGGGTGCCCAGAGAAGCTGTGCTGCCCCTGGATCCCTGGCATGTCCAAGGCTAGCTTAGTCAGGGTTTGGAGCAGCCTGGGGCAGTGGAAGGTGTCCCTGCCATGGCACTGGATGAACTTTAAGATCTCTTCCAACCCAAACCATTCTGTGACTTTATGATTCAATTGTTGCCCACATTTCAAATATCTCTGCATAATTGTTCCAGACACATCCTGGGAGGGGACCTGGCACAGCTTTTAAAGTTGGTACCTGAGCTGAAAAACAAGACTCACATCACCGGAGATAAAAAAAGGCATTAGCACACGTTCCCAGAAAATCTAGTTTAAACTTGAAATAAGTCCTTAATAAAGCAAAGCCAGCAGTGTCCATGCACATTTCTGGGGACACTTTAAGCCAGCCCAGAGATTCAGACCAGCTTCAGCAAAGCACTCATTCGTGGAGGTCACCCCAGGCTCAGCTGACGTGTCAGGAAGGTTAGAGATGAAAAGTTTTCTTCATCTGCTTTCTTCACTGCAATTACAAATATCAGCAATGCTGGAATTCACCTTTGGCTGCACACTTCCCGCTGCCTTGCCGGCGTGGCAGGAGAGTTCACAGGCAGTGTCACCACGGTGGATGTGTGCCATCAGAAATGAAAGCCCCTGAAATGCAGCCCTGGCTGAGGTGCTTATTTCAGCAAGATATCCTTCTTCAAATACGGCTCTCAATAAAAATATTACAGATAGTAGTTTAAATTCCACTGCTATTTGGAGTATGTGCTGGGCAAAATGACAGAAGAGATCCAAGCTGTTCTGATCTGATTGCGAATATCAGGCTGTAAAAGTCGGCAGATATGAGAGAGTGACATCGTTTTCTTATTTTATTTTGCCTCAGATGAGACAGCTTCACTTTCGCTGGTGGGAGGTTATTGTTGAGGCACAACAGCAGATTCTGACAGGGGAAAATCAGACTTTTCCGAGGATTACTGTTCCTTATGCATTCCTGGTGAATCCATGGGGGCAGTAGGAGTGGAGATGACCCAGGTGAGCCCTGCTGAGCTCCCTCTGTGAGGTCCTTGAGCTCTGCACACAGATGTGAGAGCCGAACCTGGGCAGGAGAATCTCCCAGCACGAAAAAGGAATTCACTCCCAGGGCTGTAAAATCTCCGCAGGCTCGAGATGAGGGGGTGGAAGTGAAGATGTACAATATGCTGTCAGCAAGTGGTGTTATTTTTTCCCAGCCCCTCCTGTCCTGCTCTGTTTTATAAATCCACGATGCTCAAAAATACCAGGGTGAGTAGCTGTCCTGGCTTAAGTGGAGCAGAGCTGCGCTGAGACTGCTCCGAGTGACTTCACTGCCACAAAGGAAGTGGCTTCCACTTAAAAAATAGGTGTTTGGTTTATTTTATTTCATTTTTTTCCTACTATTTACCACTCATAAGTGTTCAATTGTTCTTAAAGGTTGTATTTCTACAGAATCATGGAGTCACAGACTGGTTGGAGTTGGAAGGGACCTTAAATCCCACCCAGTGTCATCCTGCCATGGCAGGGACACCTTCCACTGTCCCAGGCTGCTCCAAGCCCTGTCCAGCCTGGCCTTGGACACTGCCAGGGATCCAGGGGCAGCACAGCTTCTCTGGGAATTCCATCCCAGCTCCTCCCCACCCTCACAGGGAACAATTCCTTCCCAATATCCCATTTTAAAGCCAGCTTGGAGACATTTCACTGATTCAAATCCACAGCCTAAAGCTCAAAGTAGGGCAGAAATAGTACATAGTCCTTCTTTGACTTTTGGACTGGAAATAAAATATTTCCATGGGATGTAATGGAAGTTTTTTACTCATTTATGGTCTCTGCTTCTCTCCATGTGAAACGAAGCCTCAGTGATGTTCTTCCATCACAAAGGTGCATTATTAAAGTGCTCATGTAAGTGGCTGTTGGGAAAGAGTGTAAACAGGTTTTGACACTGATTTCCAACAGATTAACATGAAAGAATGAAAAGGGAAGGGAGAGAGGGAGGAAGGAAAGCCAGGCTGATGTGACAGCCGTAACTGAGCCATAATTGCCTGTAAAATCAGAAGGGAGTTGAGTTTCAAGAAGAATGTCATGAATATTACCAAAGCATTACAAAAATATCCAGCTGCTCGCCTTGTGTGCAGCCTGACGGTGCTGGATGTTCATGTGTTCCATGGGACAAGTGTCAGGTGGATGGATGTTCCATGGGGTAGAAATTCTGAGACTCTCAGGAAGTTCAGGAGAACGGGACTGTTCAACACGAGAAAAATTATCCCTGTGCCAAACAGCACTGGACTAATATTCGTGCATAACTTTCACCTCTACCTGATTCTTTTACTTGATGGCTGCCCCTGGATCCCTGGCAGCGTCCAAGGCTACCTTAGTCAGGGTTTGGAGCAGCCTGGGACAGTGGAAGGTGTCCTTGCCATGGCAGGAGTGGCACTGGATGGACTTTAAGGTCCCTTCAACCCAAACCATTCCATGACAACAAATTCATCATTACTGAATTTATCCACACTGACGTCACAGAGTAGCAAAGAATAATTATTAAAGAGACCCATAATTGCAGCTGGGGACTGCAGGCAGCACAGTGCCTGTGTGTAAAAATAAAAATTCAGCATGATCAGGTTACCCAAACAAATGACAGAGCACCAGCTCCATGTTGGGTGTGGAGCACAAGCCAAGCCCTGCTGCAGCCACAGCTCTGCCTCCAGCAAAACAAAAGGGAACCTGCAAACGCCTGGGAAAGAACAACCCCAGTCAGACACAGCTAATTGCTGAACATCTCTCAGATCTAAAAATAATCCAGGGAGGAAGATGCCAGAGAGACAAAGCACAGCAAGCTGCACAGAGCGCACAGCAAAGGAACCTGCAGCAGGCATCAAACGCTGCTACATGGCTAAGTCAGCTGGGTGGCTCTGCAGGAGAGGAAAAGCTGGCAGCCTCTGTTCTTCTTTCCCTCTTCTTTCTCTTTATTTATCAACTGTGATTTTTAATACAGACAAGGAGCAGGTAGCCCAAAAGCAGTGAAGGACACACATTCCTCACCCTCACTGCCTTCTGGCCACAGCACAGAGATCAACTTTCGCTGTCCTAGTGAGGCACATGTCAGGATGGGGGTGTTTGTGAAGGGAAAGCTCCTTTCTGACAGGGATGGCTTGGATCAGCTCTTTTGTGCCCTCTTTTGTCTCCCTGCAGGGGTTCTGCTGAGGGCGCAGAGAACAGGAAACCCTGCTTTGTTCAGGCAGGATTGAACTGATGTGAAACCCAGCCAGGGCCTTTCTCTTGGGACTGTTTGAGCTCTGAGTGCCATAAGCACCAACTTTCAGATCAGAAAGGTCACGAGCAGCCCCTTGCCAATGTCCTTTCTGCTCCCTGGGCTTAGCTGGCCCTGGGTGGCACAGCCTGAGCCCTGCACACTCCCAGCCTCTCCAGCTCTCGTGGGAATTCTTCACAGAACTCTGGTGCCATCCTGGGTTTGAGTCTCCTGTGCCTTCCCAAGGTATCAGCTGAGCACACAGCAGCGCTTTGAGGACACTTTTGGCAGATAATGGCTCTGATGGAAAAGCCATCAGTTGGCACTTGGGGACACTGACTCCTCGGGAAACAAATGTTCAGGGGGGATGGATGTGCAAATCAACCCCAGTAACCATTTCAGAATTAAACAGCCAGCCTTGGAGATGTTTCCCCAGAGATCCCTGGAGTATCCCATCCTGGATTATCCAATCCTCTCTGAGAGGATCAGTGATGTCAGCTCCTGATAGGGATGGGGATGGAGAGCAGTTTCCTTGAGTACCTCAGCACAGTGGTTTGATGATCCTACACCTCCCTCTCTTGGGATGTCCGGGGTTACAAAATGCCCTCTGCCTCCACTGCTCGTCAGATCCAGGCTGCTTCTCACACCTCAGCAGGACCTGGCGTGTCGGGATGAGAGATTTCTTGTTTACTTCAGAAAAACTTGGGCTGTGCATGATAACATCAATAAAACCATTCCCATTTTGACTTTCCACCCCTGTGTCAAATCCAGGGGAATGCTGGCACATCTCTGATATCACAGAATCACAGAATTATCGAATGGTTTGGGTTGAAAAGGACCTTAAAGCTCATCTTCCTCCAATCCTGTTATGGCAATTCCACCATCCCAAGCTACTCCAGGAGCTTTCCCTGGTGCCTGACTCCCTGCCCTGGGCTATCCCTGGAATTCCTTTGCCTTCTGAGCAGCAGATGCTCTAAATCTGTCAATATGCAGCACAAAAGGGTCTCACTAATGGCACAGCCCCAGTGTTTGTGGTGGGCAGTGCTATCCATCTTCCCTCACCCATGTGCATTAGCTGGGAATCATTTCCGTGGGCTGGAGCTCCCACTCTGGGCTTTAAACCTCCTTCCCAGAGGGCTTTCTGCTACACAGATCACATTTCTATGGCTGCTGGGAGCTCCAGGCTCTCTCCTTGCTCAGCACCGAGCTGCAAGTTGCTTTTGTGTTTTCCATGCTATAT
This sequence comes from Grantiella picta, assembly GCA_013397955.1. Taxonomy (NCBI): domain Eukaryota; kingdom Metazoa; phylum Chordata; class Aves; order Passeriformes; family Meliphagidae; genus Grantiella; species Grantiella picta. The sequence goes on along the minus strand of VZRM01002778.1, from coordinate 1,067,516 downwards.
TGGTGCACTTGAATTATTCACTCCATTTCTCAGAAGCAGCATTAAGAATGTAATCTTCTGTTCATAAATCCACTGGAAGACTCTTAGCAATGTAAGCCTTAGTGGAACCTCCCAGCCCTGCAGGAGGAGTGAGGTTTTCCTTAGGGGTCCCAATGGCTCCCTCGCCTCTCTTGTGACACAGATAAACCCAGTCTGTGAAGAGAAAACAACTCCTAGTTTTGAAATATTTCAAATATTCTCCTCCTCTTCTTCCTTGTAATGAATGATCAACTCCTCTGTCACTGCAGGACCTCCATAAGGACCTCCATGAAACTTGCAGAATGCACCAAAGCCAAATTCAGGACCATTTCTGTTTGCCAGGTAACACTAATGCATGGCCTGTACTCCATGCAAAGAGGTTTTGCTTCACCAGAGATATTCAAGGACTCTCTGGATAGCACAGGGGTTAATTTTGATGAGATATGCAATTACAGGGATCATTTTTGAAACTAAAAATTCTTTATAAAATATTGCAATTCCAACAAATTATTTGTTAAATAAATGGCAGCATTTCAGGTAGTATCTCTCCACCATGAGGCAGCAGAAGACATGGAATACTCTGCTCGAATTTGGGTCATATAGCAGCTCCACACCTCTTCCTTTAAATGTGATGATAATTCCCCACAAGTGAAGGAATTGCAGCATTCTGTGCCAGTTTGGGAGATATGGAGATGTAGATCAGTAAAATAAAGCTCAAGACCCATTGAATGTCTCATGGACTCAGCACTCTGAGCCCTCCACAAGATGTTTACACTGATCTGACATTCTCCTGGCCTCATCACAAATCTAAAACCTCTCCTGTGTTTACATAAATACCATAAATACATTTGAGCCCGAGCTGTTTGGGTTTGCTTTCTCCCCCAGGATGGATCCAATTCAGGATATTATTCTCAGATGATGACTTAAATGGGAATATTCCTGTTCCTCCACTGCTACCTCGACTTCCATAACAACGTGATCCCTTTTAGGAAATTATGTATGCACAATCAATGACTGCCATGTAAAACTGCAGCTCCAAAAGTGACAGTTAATAACTTATCTGTCGAATGTACCCAACTGTCCTCGGGAAAAAATAATTGTTTCAATTAAAAAAAAAAAAGAGTCAGCTTTGTTTTATTCTTCTAACAGCCATGAAAGTATTTGTCTTTATCTTTATTATTGGCAGGCTACTATTCTTCAAATACAAACGTACCCTATCATTACTGGAATAAACTTTATCTGTTATTCATAAGCTGCAGAGAGATGTTTTCCCTCACTCTTTTTTTTTTCGCCTCTCTCTGCTGTTTTTAATGGATTTCTATAGAAATCTTTCAAATAAAAATTTGTATTACTTTCTCCTTCCTCGGCACAAATATATTTCCCCCCGTATTTCTGTGCTGAAATTAATACAGTTCTATTTTTGGCCTTCCTTATCTGTACATTAACAATAGGCTGTGTCTTGCTCAGAATTGTCTCCGTGGCTCCCATTCTAGTGGAAATCTTAAAGCCTTTCCTGTTCTCATTACTGGGAAGAGCTGTTCCTATTTTGAAGGGGTTTTCATGAGCTCCCTGTGACTTTAATGCAGTCAAAACCCCACGGGTGGTGTGGGGAAAGATCACATCAAGCCCACGCCGCTGCTCCGGAATCAGAGGCTCTGCTGCGACAGGGGCAGCTCTGCGTGTGTTTGTGGCAGATAAAAGCACAGAAGTGTCATTATAGTTCCTGAATTTGGGAGTATGAATACAACAGACACTGCAAAAAGTTTCCCCTGGGCAGTTACTCCCAAAAGTTCTCCCACTCCTTGGCGTCATCGCGGTGCTGCTGGCACTTGGATCCGTGGGCAGGAGGTGGGAGGACACAGGAGCACCAAACCTCTGGGTTTTGGATGTCCACCTTCGCCGTGTCCCAGAGGAAGGTGACATTCCTCACTCCTTTCCCTGGAACAAGTCCTGACAACCATGATTTGTGGCAAGATGTTGGATAAGACAGAGCGGCTTTGATTTGATAATTCCTGTCCTGTGGCATTAACTCCTGAGCGCCTCGAGATGTTTTTTCTCTGGATGCTTGGAATTTTATCTGGCTTGGAGAGCCTGTCTCCACAGGCTTCCCTGAGAGGGAAGGCTGTCATTTTGTCACTTTGTCCCAGATCACATCCATGGAGGATCATGCAGAGGTTTCTTGGGATCAGTGGGGCTGACTGAAGCTAGAGGGGCTTCGCTATAGAACCATGGAATTATGGAATGGTTTGGGTGGGAAGAGACCTTAAAGATGTCTCATTCCACCCCTGCCATGGCAGGGACACCTTCCACTGTCCCAGGCTGCACCAAACCCTGTCCAGCCTGGCCTTGGACACTGCCAGGGACAGCCACAGCTTCTCTGGGAATTCCATTCCAGAGCCTCCCCACCCTCCCAGGGAACAATTCCTTCCCAATATCTCATCTAACCCTACCCACGCTCTTGAAGCTCGAAGTGCACATTCCTCCCCCAAAAGCCAAAGTTTTCAGTGGAATTTTTACAACAGAAAACACCTGGGAGTGCCTGGGAATCTTGGATACCTTTGGAAGAAGAACCAAACCCATGCTGAGGCTGTTGGTTGAGGTTCCTCCATCCAAAACCCATCGTGGTCTTAGGAAGATCCTGGTTGGACACAACCAAAATTATTGTTATAGAAACTGCTAAGTCCAGGATCTGAGGGAATGTTGGAGCTGTCAGCACCAAGAGCCATGTTTTTAAGGGTTCCAAAAGGGAACGGGGAGGGCGTTTTGCTCCATGTTTATCAGGTGATGGATGATTAATAGGTCTGAGCACACAATGAATGTGTATCTCCCTTCACATGCTAATCACATGGCATTTATAAATGTCACCACCTTATCGTGGAGACACACTCGCAATTCTGGGGGCTTTCAAAGTATTTTTGAATGTTTTGAATGCGTGCATTAATAAAGTTGTGTCATTGGAAACGTCCCTTTGGCCGTGGTGGAGGAATATGGTGATATTTTATTTGGATTTCGGAGGTAATTGAATTATTGCGTTTTAAATCTAGTTCCAAAAAAAAATCACTGCAGATAATGAAGCTTATCTTGTGTTTCTCTAACAACTAAAACGTGGCAGTGCCTGTCACCTTGGAATTTTAATAACGAAAAAATAATTTATAATTATTAGACAGAGAAGCTCCAGGGTTTTCCCATTCTGCTTTTTTTTGCTTTGTAACCTAAGGCCTTAATTTAGAGTTATAAATTATAGTTTTACCATTGGAGAATTGCATAATTTTCATTAAAAAAAAATCTGAAATCCACAATTTGGTCATAAAAAATGTGCATTATTATCAACTGTTATTAGGAAGTTTGAGCCTCAAGGACATTTTATAAAGGTTCAGGGAGAGTTTGGGTACAGAAAGTCCAGTGAAAAACATGGAAAGATTCTGGACTCAGTTCCTACTTAAGCTCAGATTTTTACACTGCGACTTTCCCAGCTATAATGTTTAGGTAATTTCCTGTGTTCCTTGATTCAGACAGAGCTGCTGTTGTCTTCCAGAGACATTATGGACCTGAAGAATTTGGAATTAAACTAAAGAAATTAGGATTCCTTTAGGAATCTATGCCTTGAAAGCTGTTTTTTTCTGCCTGGACACTGAAGCTGTTGAAGCTACACCTGAAGGCACGAGGTTTGTAGGTTTAGATCTTTGGTTCTCAGATATTCGTCAGTGATAAATATCCATATTTTCAAAATATTCCATTGAAATTAGCATTAACTGGCATCTTTGGCCAAAGATTGATTTAGTTAGCAGCAAACATGGGATGTGTATTTCTGAAACAAGCACTGAGTTATGCTGGCACTACACCAAGGTTTTGCTCCCAAACAGGACATCATCCTCCAAGGCCGTTTATCCACCATCTTTCCACTTCAGCCTTGTAGAAAGGATTTATTTCACTACCAATCCCTACCTGTGTTGTCACACGGCTGTGGCCTCCAGCATATTTACAGATCCCATCACAAATAATTCTCAGCCAGATGCTGATTACTCTTTTCTCACTGCATGCCATTAAAAATTATCAATTTGATGCATTGTCTCGAAATGCAACTTGCACAATGCAAGGCTGGTGATGATAAAAAAAAAGGCAGATTTCTCCAAAATTCCTTGTGAGCTGCATTGTTCCCTGAGATATCACCGAGGTACAAGCAGGACTTAGACAATCCCTCAGAGGACTTTACAAATAGCCAGCACCACGTAAAGAGAGCCTTGGTATTTTAATTAAAGGTCAGGCAAAACTCCGGCGTAAACCTTGGGGATGTTTTGCAGCAGTCATTTAGAGCAGAGTTGCTTAACAAACTCAGTGTATCAGAGCTCAACCCTTTCCTGAGATTTACACAGACTGCAGCCTGAGCACAGAGCCTGTGCCAAGTTCAGGCTGCGAGTTCAGCACCCATAAATCACAGCGTGCCTGCTCCAGCTCTACACCTGGTTGTAGCAGCGCTGCAGGGCTGTTTGCTCCTCGCTGCAGCCACACCACACACGGGTCGGGTCAGCCTGGGGACACTCGGTGGCACTGTCCCAGGGCAGGGCTGGGGCCAGCTGTGCCTCCTGCGTGGCTCTGTGCTCACACACACACGGCACCTTCCCAGGTATCCCGATGGTGTGTTTGGAGCTAATTAACACGGGCGTGCTAAGTGCTGTGGCGCTGCTCCGGCAGGATCTCCCGCTGTCAATCACACAGGGCTGTGCAGCGCGCTTTCTGAAGGTCGCCTGTAAGGCTTGATTCGAAGTGTCAGCTCTGCTGTTACAACCCAGCTTAGAAACCCGCCAGGCGCTTCCTCGTGCCAGGTTTATGAAGTATTTGAGACTATTTGTTCAAAAGAATGTGTCTGAATTTGCAACGGGAGTCTTTGATTGCTGGCTTTCCTACCTTTGGCCTTATTTGTGGGTTTTTTGGGGATTTAAAAAAAAAACAAAAAGCAGGTGACCTGGTTTGCATGTTCACTCAGGGATGAGCTAAAGGTGTGCAGGGAAGGTGGCACAGGCAAAAGGCTTTTCAGGGAAGCCATCTGTCTGCTCCCACCGCTGCCCTGCCTTCACCTTTCAGCTCCTATTTGCTGCCGGTCGCCACCCAGCCGAGGGTGGGTGATGTTTCTCGCCGGCGCCGCGAGGATGTCGCACGCTCAGCTGGGTTATGATGATGATGTATTCAACGCGTGCTCCCTTTGAAAAATTCGGCAGCGTTTCCAGCGTTGATTTCCCTCAAGAGTTATGACACCCCACGCAGATTGGCAGCGCCGTGCCACGGTGCCAGGATTGATGAGGTGACCTTGGAGACACAGGCGCTCCCAAATTGAAAACACTCGGCGCTCAACTGTATTCTGGATTGCTGAGCAGGCTCCCCTCTTGTATAAATCAGGGGGAGATTACACAAATAATACACAACATTTATATAACATTTCATAACACCGGGGGATTCTCTCAGGCACGGCTCAAGGGCAGCACTCCTGCCTGCTCCAGACTTTGATTCACGCTTTTGCCCAGCCTTGAACCTTCAGCAGAACTCAGCAAAGGCAGCGCTGGTCCCTCCTGCTCTCCCCAGGTGCAGTCAGCTGTGTTTAGGGCCATCCTCCATCAGCAAGGTTGGACCTGATGGTCGTGGAGGTCATTCCCAACCGCGATTCCTTGATAAGGGAGCTGAGCATTCCCAGGACACCAGAGGTACTTCGAGACTGCTCAGGATTGGGCCAACTACAGCTGGTCCATCATCCTGGAGATGCTCCAGAGTGTCGTTCCTGCTCCATGAAGTGCTCACAACCTGCAGAGCTGGACACTGCATGGGATTCTGCTGGGACAGCCACCCCCTGAGCTGCCCGGGGTGCTTCCCAACCTTCTGGATGGAGCCCTGTGGATCCTTTGGGAGCAGGGAGCTGCGTGAGTAAAGAGGCTCTGATAGATGGTGAGTGCAGGCACGTCGAGGAGGAACCTGTGAGCAGCAATAAACGCCAACCCAACCTGCACTAACGTTAATTGTCATTCAGTTTCTATCGACGTGCAGTTTATTAAACCATAAAGCAAGGCAGCAAGCACAGAGAGCAACTCTAGAGATAATTAAACATAATAAGGGTTTCACTTAATCCCTCAAAACCCAGGGGAGGCACAGTTAAGACTGAATACCCTCTTTGCACTGCAAGGCATGTTTTTTTCACGAGCATTTAAGAGCACTTCCCGGGACAGGATTTCGGGACAGGGGGAAAGGTAGGTCCCACCCTCACTTCTGAATAATTTTTTAATATTTTCTTTGTGCCTTTCCATCGTGCTGCTTATTGAGCCTGAACTCATGACTTTCAAAGCAGTTTGTGGCTCCTCGTTTGCACTGCAGCAGCAAGCAGAGACCCTGGTGAGGGATCCTGGGGAAGGTTTGGGAGCAGGGCACAGGGACGGCCGGGAGAGCTGGGGAGCATCCGGGTTGGTACCCAGGTTCCTCATCTCCCCGCACAACACACGCGTTTCTCGGACGAGGAGGATCGGGAAGGGGATGAGAGGAGACGGTGGATGCAAAGGGCTGAGCGAGAGGCTGGCAGAGCAGGCGGGTGAGGAGAGAGGCTCCCTTTAAAGAACGAGATAATTACGGCAAATCCGGGATTACAACCGGAGGGCGACGCGCGGAGGGGAAAATAAAAAGAAATACAAAAAGCCGCGAGCGGTAATTTGGGACTCTGTGGTCTCCCCTTAGCGGCACCGGGACTGGTCGGGGATGGGGGAAAGGCGGAGAGCGCGACTGGAACGGGCTCGGGGCTGTCCGCGGTGCGGAGAACGCCGCAGGTGCGGAGAGAGCCGCATGTGGGCTCCGGCAGAGCGAGCCGGGGCAGGGCAGGGGATGCTGTCCGGGGGTGGGTGG
>VZRM01002778.1:820937-1060542 GCA_013397955.1 Grantiella picta | reverse complement strand
CAGCCGCGGAGCCGCGCCGCGCCGGGCATGTCCCTCCCTCCCCGCCCAGGTAAGCGCGGCTCGGCGCGGCCAGGAGGGAGGCAGATTTAAAACGGGGAAAATAATGATAGAAAAAAAGGGGATAAATAAGGAAATTAAGGAAGGTTGCGGCGCCGGGGAAGGAGAGCGCGGGCGGGATGCGGAGGCGCCGCAGAGAGATGCGCGGCCGGCGGGAGATACGCGGCCGGAGGAGCGCGGAGCGCGGTGCCCGCAGGGGTCCCTCCGGTGTCCCCGGAGCGCGGGGCTGCCGCGGGGTGCTGGCTGAGCTCCGCGGCCGTGCGGAGCCGTGCGGGGGTCGCTGCGGCCCCCCGGACACGGAGCGGGCGCATCCCTGAGCGCGGGCGCATCCCTGCATCCCTGAGCAGGGCGCGGAGGTGCTCCCGCCAGGCTGCTCCAGGCGCACGCAGAACTTTTCGCTGGCTCCAGCCGCGTTCCCGGCTGGAGTTGCAGCTCCTTTGGCTTTCCCCAGGCTGCTGCTGCTCCCGTGTCGTGAGCAACATACCGCAGCGTGTTGTTTTATTTATCCCAGACAGGAATGACTCGCTCTCCGAACTACAAATTAAAGGATGCTGCTTGCATAACAAGTGGCGATAGTTGGTATCTTACATACTAATTACGCGTCACCTTTTGGGCTAAGCCAGAGCGGGGCTGGTTTTTTCCCGAGCAGGGCTCGTTCGATAGAGCAATCTGATGCCGTGGAGCCGCGAATTCCTCTTCCCTGGCTGGATTAATGTGGGCACAGGAAAAGAGCCAGCGTGTTGATGAGGCAGCCGGAGGTGCGGGGAAGCAGGGGACGTTCGGCTGGAGGGAGAAGTCAGTTTTGGTGGTTGTGCTTGCACATCCTGCCGTTTCCATGGCTCGGTTCAGCACCTGCATCCCAGCGGATAAATCCCTGAGGTGGAGAGGGGCTGGTGGGAGCCTCCTGTTCTGACGGTCGCGGTACTCCGGAGCTCCTTCCCGACATCCAGCACCCCCTGCCCCGCGCTCGGTGGGTGGGTGGCGGTGTCGCCGTGCTGGCAGGGAGCCCGGTGGGTGCCGTGACCCATCCCAGTGGCATCGTGGCTGTCCGAGCCCCTTCCCTCGTCCCTCTGGCTCCAGCCCAGGTGTGCAGGTGATGCTCCACAGCCAGCCCCCAGCGTGGGGAGCAGCATGGTGGGGGCCGCACTTCAGGCGGTCCCTCAGAAGCCTTTTCTGCTGCTTTCCTGGCCAGGAAACTGAATTTTTCTTCTTTTCTAGACCTGAGGAGCTGCATTTTTACCCTGCGTTTGTAAGTCCCTGAAAACTGCTTAAATGGCTCTTGAATAATCCTTCAAAGTCACCTCCCCTCTTTAATCTAATACCAAAAGGACTTACTTTACATGGCTAATCCCTCTTTTCCTTGCCGTACAGCCTCATTTAGAGGTGTGCACGCTCCTAATTTCCCCAAAGCAGCCTGCTAGAGACAATGGCTTCCACTGGCGTGCAGCAACCTCTCCCTCCTGTGCTGAACTCTGGGCACGGCTGAATCCACCTGGCAACATTTTGGGGGATTTCAGGAAGTGCCCCTTCGCAGGCAGCCACCCCAAACTCGGGCTGTATTTCTCAACACCACTTTTTGGGAGGCTCTGAGTGTCTCCTGCCCCAGACACCCCCAGCCCAGGGGCAGCACTTGGGTGGTGAGACTGGAGGCAAGCAGGGTGTGCCTGCAGGTAGCTGGAGTTGAATGATCCTGGCAAAACTCTGTGGAATTGGAGATTCCCCATCTTCCTGCAGTGGAGCTGAGCTCTCTCCTAGCCCGTCTAGCGCTCCCAGAATTTTAAGCTCATTCTGTTGCACACAATGACAAAAAACGAGTGTTGGGAATGCCAATGCCAGCAGAGGAGCAGCTCACCTGTGCAGCTCATCCTGGAAAAGGGGAGGGAATGGTGCAAAGCCTGGCTTTCCTGGGTTATCAGGGATGTCTGGAGCTGCCCAGCGCCTCACCTGGGCTCTCCAGGGAGGCTGAGGGCAGCTGTGCCCTCGGGAGGCTCTGTGGGGTGGGAGGGGTCAGTGGTGGCATGTCCTCTCCCCTGGGCCACAAGGACACCTCTGGCCACGGGTTGGGTGTCTCTGACACCACAGCCATCCTTCTCCAGGGTGTCCTGGCTTGATTTTCCCGTGTTCATCCCTGCAGTGCTGATTTTTAGCCCTTGGCTGAAGAGCTTTTATTCCGGTGGCATCCAGCAAGAGCTGCTGAGCCCACCTTGCTTCCCAAACTTGCTCTTCTTCAGGCATGAAAGTGTTTTTTGTTGCTATCCAGTCTTTTTTTACTGGGATTAACATGGCTCTGATTTCAAACCCACTCCTGTGCTACCCCATCAGGGCCAGCAGGAAAACAGGGGTGAAGCTCACATAAAATTTCTCCCAGAGATGCAAAACTTCAAGATAATTTTGTAGATATTCTGGTGCCATCTGATTTATTTACCTTGCCTTAAGGAGTTGGCTCTCTCTGACAGTTCTGTGGAGTTAACTCGATTTAAAAAAAGAATGTTTAAAACTCCGAGGTAAAGAGGAGGCAGAGTGAAAGAAGGCTATGACCCACGAGATGGATAGATCAGTGCCTTTTTATTTGCTCTTGTGGTCTTTTAGAATTCTGTTTGGTGAATGCTGGAGGGGCTGTTCCCCATCAGGGCAGGGTGGGCACAGCCCTGGCGCCGTGCTGGCAGCTCGGGGGATGCAGACAGAGCAGGAGAAACTGCTGCTGCTTAAAAATACTCTGCTGCCTTTGAAAGTTCATAAATCATCACAGGTTTATTTTTAGCCCTGCTAGAATAGAGCGAGTCTGGGGTTTCTTCCCACACCTCCCCTCTGTGGCCTGGAATGACCTGGTGGAGTCTGTGCAGCAGCAGTTCACTCTGTCCCTTTGATGCTGGCGGTGACCTGGTGCTCGGCCCCCTTGTCACACAGAGGATTCAGCTCTCTTTGAAGAGGCTTTGGTGCAACAGTTGGGAATTTTCCTTCCCATTGGGAGTCTCTGCTGCTTGGTGGGTGAGTGATGTGCAGCCCCTGACAGGAAGGTAATCACAAACACAGAAAAGTGCCATGAATCACAGCAAATCCACCAATGCCAGCTCTGAGCTCTGGGCTAGGCGTGCTGCCAAGGCTGAAACTTGCACACATCTTCACTGTTATCTGCCACAGTGGTTACTCAAGTATAGATATGAATATCATGACAGTAGTGATTCATTCCTTTTATTATTAGCAAAGCAAATACATAATGATGACACCCAGCTGATTTACTGTTTCACGCCAGTGCACAACTCTTCCCTTCCTCCTCCCAGCAGCCACCCAAACTGGGGACACTCAAACTGAATGTGTCAGATCTGTGTCAAATCTGCTTCTAATCTTAACACAAATGAGCTTCACACTCATTATGAACCAAGAGAGCTGTGTTTTCTGTGCTAAACGGGGGCTTCTGAATGTGCTGTTTGTTGGGAAATAACTCCATGCCTTGCTATTCCCTGGGTACAGTCATTTTATCTCAATCTGCAGGGTAAAAATCTATTCCAACCCGACACCAAGAAAAAGAAAGATTTGTTAGGGTGTTTCTCATTGCTGGGTTAGATCAATGGAAGTCAAGCCCTCAGAACCATCAGGTCAAAGTATTTGGAAAACAATCTGGTGGCTGTCACGTGTATAGTTCAGCTTTGGGAAGGTGGAGCACAAGGAGCAAGTTTTGCCTCTGCAACATAAATTGGGATTTTTGCTTAGGGCTGTAATCACAGCATAGATGTATCAGCATGTGGCCTCCAGTGAGGTAAGTGATGCACTTATTCCACATCAGAAGGGCTCAAAAAAATAATCTGCGACCATTTCATTTTTAAAATGGCAGGAATCTTTTAAAAGTTGTGTTCAAGGTTTCAAAAACGAGGTTCTACCACATTTGTTTCTTCTATTAATTCTTCCCTAAGCTCCCAGTTGTCCAGCTGTGGATGTTGTATTCCTCGAAGACTTACTGGAGATGGCTCAGATCTGGCCAGACATCTTTATTCATGTTATGATTTCTCCAGTACCAAATCCTCCTAAGATATGTTCCACTACAGATAAAAGAACCAGTATGGTTCTTCCCCACCTTTTCTCCTCTTTGATTTTCGGATTCTGTGAGACTCCATCTTCATTAACCCTCTCACTTTTTGGGGATTTGGCTTTCCCCAGTTCTTGTTGAGAGCAAGATGCGCTTGAAAGACCCAACTGTTAGGCTTGGCTTTCTCCAGACTGCCGGGAGCACAGTCAGCCCTGAGCTGCTCCTAACTCCATCCTGATTGACTCTTCCAGAAGTTCTATCAGTGTTGTATCTCTGTTGGCCTCGGGCGAAATCTGTGTTTATCATTTATTTATATAAATGTTTAGCCGAGGAAGATATGTGGTGTTTAAGCCCAATTTACATGAAGCTTAACAGGTCATTGCGTTTAATTAGAGCCTGAGAAACAGAACAAAGGCCATCCCGGGTGATTGGGGTGGGAAAAGCTCTGTTGTGGAGGGTGATTTAGTGTGACCTGTGCCGCACAGCAACAAGCTACCTGTGTTTGTTTAAGCCGCCTGGAAACGCATTGTTTATTAAACTCCTTTTATTCAGACCGCAGGGCGTTATTTGGGAAGACTTAGAGACAGCAAAACGCATTTGCATCTCCGTGTTCCCATTGACGGGAGTGTGAGGAGCCAAAAATCCATCAGGGAGAGCCGCAGGGCTGTGGGGCTGCTCAGGGCACAGCTTTCCCTGCTCCTGGCTCCTGTCCGGGATTCCCATCGCTCATTTTTATGTGAGCTGTAACTGGAGAACCTGGAGCAGAGAGATCTTTGATCCATGGCCACGGTTTGGGTGATCTCCGTGTGGAGCACAGGGGGTTCTTCACCTCAAACAAACAGCACTGAGGAGCTTCCATCAGATCAGATGGTTTTTTTATTCGCTGCTGCCTTGCTCAATGGAGTCAAAACTCTGTCTCTTCTTGCCATGAATGAATGGGTGAACCTTCTGGGGCTTTGTCTCCCACTCTTTTGGAAAAAAAAATAAATAAAAACCCCTCTGAACAGCACTCAACTCCCAGCTTTTAAAAAAGAGTTACTTAGCATAAGAGCAGAACATTTGCCTAAGAGGGTTTCAGTCCAAGAATGGCTTTTCATATTTAATTGATCTGTATTGTTCAATTAGGGAGATGTATAATACCCTCTGTTGTGCATGTATAGCTGGAAGCAGAAATGAATGAAATATGAAGTGGAGCAGAAGACTGATTTCAGTCTGAGTTTGCTCCTGGTGATGCACAAACCTGGATTTCCATCCAGGCCTGGATCTGTGTGAGTAAACAGCGACTGTGAAATCATCAGTTACTTACAAATTAGTGTGAATTGTAGCATTTGTTCTGATTCTGCTCAGACCCTTTTTGTTGTAAATCCCATTTACAAACATCCCGAATTAGCTGTCAGAGGTATCCCGGTGTGCTGTGCTTCCCTGGGAACAGCCGGACTGGGCTTCCCGAGCCCCCCAGCGTCCCAAATGCGGCTGAGTGCTGAGCATCCCTGTGGCAGTGCCAGGCTGGACACGAGTGACACGGGTCCCACAGGGTGGCAGCACTCGGCTGATCCCATGGAGCATCGACAGTGCTGATCCCATGGAGCATCCCGCAGCAGTGATCCCATGGAGCATCTCACAGAGCATCCCACAGCAGTGATCCCATGGAGCATCCTACAGCTCTGATCCTATGGAGCATCCCACAGTGCTGATCCCATGGAGCATCCCACAGTGCTGATCCCATGGAGCATCCCGCAGCAGTGATCCCATGGAGCATCCCGCAGTGCTGATCCCATGGAGCATCCCATAGCTCTGATCCTATGCAGCATCCCACAGCTCTGATCCTACGGAGCATCCCACAGTACTGATCCCATGGAGCATTCCACAGAGCATCCCATAGCAGTGATCCCATGGAGCATCCTGCAGTGCTGATCCCACAGAGCATCCCACAGTGCTGATCCCACAGCACTTATCCCATGGAGCATCCCACAGCAGTGATCCCACAGAGCATCCCACAGCCAGCCCCGAGCAGCAGGAACACCTGCTCCATCACCTGGGATAAAGCAGGACCAGCTCACAGGGCTTTAGCTGGATAGGGAATTTAACACCTCTAAACCCAGTCTCAATTGCTACACTATAGTTTTCTCAGCATTCCTAATTCTGAGGAATTCTCACAAAAATACATCCATTTGCTCCTCGGAGCATCCTGTCATTGGTGTCAGGACTCTGCCCTGTGTCCCCCTTGTTTTCCCTGCTTTTCCACCTGCTCTGTTCTCTCTTTCCCCGCCCAGGCAGAGGCAGCAGCTCCTCCCACAGTTTGGCTGTCAGGTACAGGGTTTGTGGCTGGCTCTCTGCCTGCTCCTCCCCAGCTCCTTTGCTTTCCACACCGAATGAACCAGAGCATTCCTGTGCTGGATCTGGATCAGCCCAAGTCCCTGATAGAAAGTGCTGATTATCCAGAGGAATGATTTTAACCCTTGCAGGGATGTGTGCCCACGAGCAGTGAGCGCACAGCTTGTCCAGAGAAGCTGTCTTGGGAGTTCTGGGCACAAGGGGATCACCTCTCCATGCCATTCTCCTGCCTGGGGACATGCAGAAGGCTTTGATGGGATCAGGCAGGGATGAGGGCTGTGAGCAGGGAGGATGGGAGGCACTGAGCATCCTTCCCTCTCTGCTCCTCAGCACAGCAAAGCCACGGAGCTGCTGGAGCAAATCCAGAGGAGTCCATGGAGATGCTTCCAGGGCTGGAGCTCCTCTGGAGCCAGGCTGGGAGAGCTGGGAATGTTCACCTGGAGAGGAGAAGAATCCAGGGAGAGCTCAGAGCTTCTGCCTGTGCCTAAAGGGTTCCAGGAGAGCTGCAGAGGGACTGGGGACGAGGGATGGAGGGACAGGACCCAGGGAATGGCTTCCCACTGCCAGAGGGCAGGGATGGATGGGATATTGGGAATTAGGAATTCCTGGCCGGGATGGAATTCCCAGAGAAGCTGTGGTGCCCCTGGATCCCTGGCAGTGTCCAAGGCCAGGTTGGACAGGGCTTGGAGCAGCCTGGGACAGTGGAAGGTGGAATGGGATAAGTTTTAATGTCCCTTCCAACCCAAACCATTCCATGATTCTCTGATGATCTCTGCTGCCACAACAACATTTTCCTATTGTTTCCCGGCACTTCCCCCTGAATATGAAATGACCAAATCCCAAATTGTTCCCACAGGGAGGCAGGGATGGAAAATCAGGTGTGGAGCAGCACTAAGAGCAAGGCTGGGGCTCTCCAAAAAAAACCACCAGGAATGTGCTAGTTTGAGCCAGATAATTCCTCGGGTGATTTCAGTGTTTAATGGGTCTCTTCTAATTGCAGGTTTAGGGAAGAAACTCTGGTCAAATACATCTGAGAAGGGAGAGTGCAGAACACGGCTTGACTCAATATTTTCTCTAGTCAAGTGGAAAAAAGGAAGCCTCGTATGAGAAAGCTGGAAAGGTCAAACTAATTTGTACTTGTGTGATAATGGGTAATACCTCTATTGTTTATGAAGCCTGCAAAATCTTTCCCGTGCTAACCACTGTCATCTATCTGATGGCGATTTGGAGAAATTAAAAATGAAGTAGCAATTGTTCCACCCTCTTCGTGCCTTAATCTGCTTTGGCTGAGGATTCCTTTGAACAGCTCCATGCTCTTTATAAATGAGTTGAGGTGAAATTTGCTCACTTCTCTTGACTGCTGTGGCTGAAGGAAGGAGATGGTTTAAAAAAAAAAAAAATTAATACTGAGGTTGAGAAGAGTCAGGCTGAATCCCTGCCTGTGTCTTGCTGCTTAAGCATTCTGCCTGTGCTCCCCTGGTTTTTTATTTTGCTGCAGTCTTTTCTGTTTATTTACCAGGCTAAGTGGGAATTTCATATTCCCGTCCAGTTCCTGCTATTAAAATTGGGCTTGGTGAGCTCCTAATGCCCCCACAGCGCTGCCTCACTTATCCAGCTGGATTTGCAGCTCCCTTTAGCAGCCCCTGGAAGTTGTGTGAATTTTCCTGGGATTCTGGCTCCTTTCCAGGCCGTGACAACATTTCCACACTGCAAAATTTCCCATGGAACAGTAGGGAGCTGTGTGGGGAGTCCCTCCTGCCTCGTGTGCAGCACCAAGCATGAGCAGCAGAGGAATTCATTCGCCAGGCTTATCGCTGAGACATTTAATATCTGGAATGATTTAGTATATCAAATTCTGGAGTTTGGGGCTGGCTGTAGCTGCATCTGTCATTGTTGCAGAACCTTGACAGTGAACAAAAGGTGCTGCAGGGAACCATAACTCAGCCAGCAAATTAATGGGTTCCCAGCCTTGCTTGCTCAGCTAAATGGAGCCTGGGAGCTCTGTGGTCTCACTGGCCGAGGGTTTTCCACGAAAATTGTGTGGGATAGGAATGGGGTGGGGAGAGCAGAGATCTCCTGCCTGCTGCCTGGGACTGAGCTTTCCACTCGTGGTGGAAGTGGGGATAAAACCCTCCCAGCCTGGGAGCTCTTGTGGGAACGTCATGCAGTCGTTTTTACAGAAATTTTTTTAGTGGGTGTCCACAGGAAAAAAGGATTTGATTGAGAAGGTTTCATCTGATTTTCTGATGCCTCACTGAGAGCTATGAGCAGAGGACAGCCAGGGACAATCACAGGTCACCTACCACCTCTGGAATGGAAGGTGCCTTGTGAGGAGATCCTTGATCACCTTCCAATTAGCAGGAAGTGCTGGAACATCCCTGCAGGGATTTAAAAGCTCTGTGGATGTGGCACCTGGGGACATGGGTGAGTGGTGGCCTTGGCATTGCTAGAACAGCCGGACTTTCTGATTTTAGTGGGTTTTTCCAGCGGAAATCCCATGACAGCTCATCTCCCTGGCCCTGATTGTGCTCTCATTCCTTTTTCTGATTCTGCCTCTCTTGCTGATGGATGATCCCAGTTGCTGAGAAGATTCCAGTCCTCTTTTAATTGCCAAATTCCTCGGCATGGCATAGCTGGGAAGTTTGGGATGAGGAGAGAGGATGCTGTAAGCTGACAAGGTATCTAGGATGTGTTTTTGGGGCCATGGGAAGGTGACTTTGTTCACAGCCACCAGCAGCTCCTGGAACTCGGATTTTGGGGATTGCTGAGCACTAGAGAGCTGCCTGTCCATCTGGTAATTGGCTTAATCACCCTCCAGGGCTTGGAAGTCGAACACAGAGCAGAGATGGAGAGTTGGAATTGTGGGATTTGCACCAAAAGGGCTCAGAAAATGTGCAGAATTGGGGAACTGCTGAGCTCCTCCCCTGCAGGGTTTTGGCCACGTCAGGCAGCTCTGGGAGCTCTGAACTTGCACTTCTGAAGTTTAAAATGACTCTGCAGCACTTGGCAGATTCAGGTCTAGAGAAATCAGGAAGTTCTGAGGTTTCTGGTGTAAATCTGTGGATTTTCTGGTGTAAATCTGTGGATTTTCTGGTGTAAATCTGTAGTTTTGTGGAGCAGGCAGTGCTTCCAGTCATTCCCAGTTTATCCCTGGCAGCAGGACTGCTCCATAACCAGCTTGCCACCAGCACTCACTGTATCTCAGAGCCATTTTATTATTAGGATTATTATTGTATTTTCCAACCATTACCTAAAATATGGAACCACTGCCCCTAGCAAAGTGGATTATCCTTTCCTCTATAACTAATTTTATTTCACTCAGGAAAATTTGATTCATATTTCTGAAACATTGCCACTAAGCAGCTTTCTAAGCAGAGTTGCAGTGCAGGACCAAATTAAATTTGTGTAGGGAGAAGGGAAATGTTGTTGTTGCAAGTGTCCAAAGGCGTTGGAATGAAAATAATCTTACAGCTCAAACTTAAATTGAGTTCAGATATCACGGAGAGAGCTCAGCTCTGTACCTGGAACATCCCATCTGCCAAAAATCAGCACTGGGGTCATGTTTTAAAATGGCATTTCTAGCCCTGGACCATCCAGCTCCTCTCTCTGGGATGTCAGAGAGAGATCTTCCAAAGGAGTTTGGAATCTGCTCCATAAAAACAAAGAAAACATTAAAAGGAAGGTGGAGGAACACTCTTTGAGGATTTATAAAACCCTTCCCAAGTCACACCCACCTCAGGTGGCAGATTTTGTCTCACAGGGACTTCCGAGGAAGTTTGGCCTGAATTTTCTTTGTCCAAACCCAGCATCCCCAGGAGGAAATTCCTTGTGAATTCTGCAGTTTGCAGCAGCAGCAGTTGGAATCAATCTCCAGAACTGCTTTGGCCCTTCTAGCTGTAGGCTCTGAATGGATTTCACATTCCAGCTCCTGAATTATCCCTGAGGAGTACCCTGAGCTGGTTCTGTGCTGTTGGAGATGAAGAACTGAGATGCACAAGATGGTCAGAGATACTGAGATATTGAAGCACTGGAATTTCTAGAAAGTTCTACCCAAATTCTTTGAATTTTAAGGTACTGAGAGATAGGAAAAAAAAAAGTTTATGGCAGAGGAGCTATTTTAGCACTGACTTCTTTCCTTATCCCCCGTGGATCGCATCATAACTCTGTCTGATGCTTAAAAGATTTAATTATTTTTGCACCTGTGGTTTTGCTTTAGATCAGTCTTTCCCAGCTCCTGGGATTCAGGGTCTCACTGAATGTTGCTTTCAAATAATGAATATCTGGGACTGAAAGTGGTTTTTTTTTTAATGCAATCAAATATGATTTAGCTGACTAAAACATTATGAATAGACCCAAGCATTCACACAGAAATACTAGAAAATATCTGTACTGAGGTAATGTCATCCATTAGCATTGTGTGAAATATAAAATATCATCCAATATTTAAATACAACTTCAGTGAATCCTCTCTAACTTTACTGACAGAACCTAAATTTAGTAACTAATTAAGTTCCATGGAACAGAAGAATGCATTTATCCCCTGCAATCCCCTTCTTGTAAGGATAAAGATTTGGTGTATTAGCTATACTTCTATTTTTATATAACTGAGTAGATTTTATATAGATGTAACTCTATTCCTGTGATTTTTTTTTTTTAATTTCTAAGTCTGCATTTCAGGATGTCTGCTGAGAATTTCCAGCTCAGACCCCTCTGTGAGGCTGCTGGTGGAGGTGGTTGAGCTCAGGGAGTGGAAGGAATCATCCCTGCCCAGCCAGGTCCTGATCCACCCTGTGTGCTCAGAGCATCCAAAATTACTCATTTCACCCTAAAATCCATTCAGGAATTTGCTTTTCCAGCCACTCTCCTGTCCAAGCCTCTGGCTGTGGAAGATTCCAGCTTTGAGGCTGTGGTGAGATTAAGTGTGGAGCCAGGATTAGAGCCAAACACTTTAAATAATTGATGGACAGCTTGGTTTCTGCAGCCTTGCTAAAGCAAACTGAGTTTCAGACGAACAGGAGCTGATTTAGGTGTTTAGTTGGGGGGAAAA
Source organism: Grantiella picta (assembly GCA_013397955.1). Taxonomy (NCBI): domain Eukaryota; kingdom Metazoa; phylum Chordata; class Aves; order Passeriformes; family Meliphagidae; genus Grantiella; species Grantiella picta. The sequence continues at coordinate 1,049,080 of VZRM01002778.1, read as the reverse complement.
AAGCCCTTTGAATTCCACTGATTTCCCACAGGATTGACTCAGGACTAGAAAAAAACAACTTGAGAGTTTCACAGAATGCTTTGGGTTGAAAGGGACCTTAAAGATCATCTGATTTCTGGGACAGAGGGACACCTTCCACTGTCCCAGGCTGCTCCAAACTCTGTCCAGCCTGGCCTTGGACACTGCCAGGGATGCAGGGGCAGCACAGCTTCTCTGGGAATTCCAGCCCAGCCCCTCCTCACCATCACAGTCAGGAATTCCTTCCCAATATCCCATCTATACCTTCCCTGGGACAGTGGGAAGCCATTCCCCCCTGTCCTGTCACTCCAGACCCTTTTTATTCTGTTCGGGATTCTTGGATTCTTTTGAAGGAGAAAAAAAAAAAAAAAAAAAAAAAGGAAAAAAAAGGGAAAAAAAAAAAAAAAAAAAANAAAAAGGGGAAAAAAAAGAAAAAAAAAGAAATCCTCTTAAATGACATATATAATCTGAGAAGGAGAAAGCAGAAAAGTTGCCATTGCTCTTTGTGAGCTGAAATTGGCCAAGCATCCCAAGGTTGTTTTGACTTTTGTGTAATTTTTGTACATTTTTATAAGTAAATAGCACCAATGGAATAAGTGCATTTCCCATAACCCTTGCCAGTGAGTGTGAGACAATGCAAGAGGCAAAGAACCGAAAGTTACTGACCCAAATATTGTGCAAGTTGGGAAAAAGGCAAAAGGAGACCAAAGAAACAAACAGCAGCAGCAGCTAATGAGCATCCATGGTCTGATTGCTAATGGGGCTGTGGTCTTGCAGGCTGCTCTGGAGGACGGATGTGATTTGGACAGCAGGATGTGCAGGGAAGTGGAATTAGCTCTGCAGAAGGAGCAGGAAATGTGTGTGTGGTGGATGCTCCTCAGCTCCTCTGCTGCCTGTGGCTCCATCCATCAGCTGGAATGAGCCTGGCAGGCAGGGCAGGGCCGGGCTGGGGAGGGACAGGGATGTGCTGCAGCTCAGAGGGACTTTCTGCTTTCTGGAAACTTCTGTCAGAGCAGCTCCTTGCTCTGGTGAGGAACGGCAGTGAAACAGGACACTCCTGAGAATCCATTCATCAGACTGTTTGTTTTCACTAATGACATAAGATACCAAATCCTTAAAAATTCTCAAAGCTACTGAAGTGGTCGGAGCAGCAAATATGCTTTGATCCCAAATGCTTTTTTTCCCTTCTCTCTATTTTTAATAATCCTTTGGCTCTTTGGGTCATATTGCATGTTTAAACACTTCCTTATCATTTTTTTAATCGGAACTTGTTTAGAAACCATAAAACTGTCTCTGAAGTGACTCTGATGGCTTTGGGAAGGCAGTGGGGTGATGCTGTGGTGGTAAAAAGAGGGATATGGATCTGGAGGAGCATTTCCAGATCCTTGGTCACAGCTGAGTCCGTAAAGCCTCAAATCCTTCCTCATGTTCACAACGCTGCTAACACAAACACAAAAGCACTGCAAGGGTTTTTTTTCAGGCCAATATTCCTGGCTGGAAATGAATTCCTGCTGTTGTCACCTCATTCATTATCCTCTCCATGAAGAAACAGGTGATTCAGCCTTCTGCTGTGAAGGTCCCTCAGTCTGTTCATCTCCTTAGCCACTGTCACTCATCGCCTTCATTTCTGAACCTGATCATTTTGTATTCCAGGTGTTGGATTTGATCCATCCATCATCTGTCAGGAACTCGTCAGAGACCCTGGACCTTCCAGATGCATTTTCCATGCAGGTCCTGCCAGGGGAGAGGAATATTAAGCAGGGAGGGCAGGGCAAATCACACACTGCTCCATTTTCGCTGTACTTCCGCTTCAGATTAGTCTTCTTTCAGCACTTTTCCCCCAGAAGAGAAGCTGAGAATTTGGAATGGATAATTTTGGATTTGTGAGGAGTTTGTGGGTTTATTTCTACGGATTGACAAACACTCCAGTCTCACCCTTAAAAAAAAAACATGAGGGAGAACTCTGCCCTCCATTATCCAAATAAAAAGGAGAGCAAAACTTTGCTGAAAAAAAAATCCTGTTTTTGTTCAGTTGAACTTCAGTTGATCAAGATCAGAGAGCGGTTTCTATGGTGCACGTGGTTTCCTTTTTCCCAGGAAAACTGTTTTCCTTTGTGTATTTTTGCTGTTGCTTTATTGGTCACTGCTCTGCAGGTTTAGCACTCACTCCCCACACCTTCGAGCTTGTGAATGCATTTGCATATTTTAAATCAGCATTAGCAGGGAAAATCTATGATTTGCCCAGGGCTGCTTATGATTTTTTATTTTCTAATGCTGAAATGCAGGTTATGCTGTGGGATCTGGTCTGATCCAGCAGTCAGCTGTGTTATTTGATAACTTTGGGTATTGATTCCTTGCATCACCTGCTCCTCACTCACTTATTAAATTTCATTTCTGTTCCTTCTCCTTTTCTCAAAGTACAAAATGAAAACCTGGTAGCACTTTCTGGCTTTATTCATTTCCCTTCTCCCTGTTGGAGCCTCATGGATTACATTCCGTGTCTGTTTACTAAGCACTTTTTCTCTGCTTTTCTTCTTGAACAGGAAGATTCTGACTTGGAAACATTAAACATTTAATATGGATTATATTAGTAATATGATAATATAGGGCCATAGTTGTAGCTAAGTTTTGTCCAGAGGATACCCCTGGATCCCTGGCAGTGTCCAAGGCCAGGCTGGACAGGGTTTGGAGCAACCTGGGACAGTGGAAGGTGTCCCTGCCATGGCAGGGGTGACATGGGATGGATTTTAATGTCTCTTCCACCCCAAACCATTCCATGATTCCATGATTCCAAACCAGCCAGGATGCAGCTGAATTTCCAGCATCACCTTCTGCACCCTTCCCTTTTCCTTGGCCCCATGGGTGTGACACAGGGACATTGTGCCCAGCCAGGGACATTCCTGATGCCCAGCACTCCTTCCCAGCTCAGGCATGAGCAGGACCTGCCAGGATCCATCATTTCCCAGTCTGACATCTCATTATTCTTTCCATTCCCTCAGGAGAGAACATGTCAGGGTGTCATCCCGAGATTCTGTTCCTCCTCCCTGACTTCTCCAGGCCATTTCTGTGTGGGTTGTGGGAGGCTGGAGCTTTTTCCTGCTCCTCCCTGCTCCTCCGTGCCTGCTCTCCCTCTCTCCTGCTCGCTGGAATGTCGCCAGCTGTTGCTTCTCGCATTGTTTCATTTCAGCCCCGTGCCCAAATCCTCCTCTCTTGTTCCGTCTGAAGTAATTAATTAGTCCAATTTCCATTTTTAAATCTAACTGGAGCTCGGGGAAAAAATTTGCCAGCCTTGCCAAAGTGCTGACATGTGTTTTACCAGAGATTTGTTAGGAAGGTCTTTAAAAATAATTCCCAGATAAAAGTCGAGTGCAGCGAACAAAACGCTCGGAATAATCTGAAGTGGTCCTGAATATTTAGCTTCTGTTGATGAATAATGGAGAGTGTGTTCTGGAGGGAAACAGGATGCAAGATTATTATTATTACTCATTTTCCTCCAACCCTTTGCCAGGCTCTTGGCTTGGGCCTTGCTGCAGGAGATGCACAGAATCCTGCAAAGCTGTGAGATCTGGAGGTGAGATTTGGGATAAGATCACCAAACACCTCAGCTCCTGGCTGACCTCACACCTCTGCAGAGCTGCCACCTCGGGGGATGTCACCTCTCGGGTCACTGACCATCAGCTCGGTGCTTTTACCCACTTCCATCACCACTTGCTGGGGCTAAATACAGAAAAAAATGTGAGAAATCAGGGAGCGAAGAATATTTTCAAGCTCTGTGTTCACTCTGCAGGTGCTCAGGCAGGGCTGCTCCATGGCTGCCCTCGTCAGAGTTGTCCCTTTAAATGACTGTCCCCGTGCCCTGACAACACTTAAACCATTACCTCGTTAAATATTGCCTGCTTAAAATACATCTCGGGCTGGTTTGACAAATGGCTTTCTTCAGCTGCGTGTGGAAGGGGAGCTAAATGAGTTAGTAAATGTTAATGTGGCCGTGTTCCTCCCAGATAACCGGCTGCCCTTGGGACAGTATCAATAAGTGGCATTTATATGATATTATGGATGTGTTAATTATGTGTAGACAAAATAATGAGTAAGCAAAGGTCAAGGACAAATGCAGTTGCCGCAGAAAGACGCATCAGAGAGCTTCTGATATTTAAGTCATTACCATTATTGAATATACAGTGTCATTTCAATGATGTGCATTTTTCTCACTGCTTATTTTTTAGGCTGCAAACTTTGAGGGCTGAGCAAATGTTTTGTGCCAAAACTCAGCCCAACTCCAGCAGCAAATAGCTGGGTTGGTTTTCTCCATACCCTGGTGAACTGCCAGGTGGAATTTGGGATTGATTTCCTCTTGGAGATGTAACCTTGTGATGCTTTTTGCTCTAAATTCGAAATGAAGGAAATGGAAACGTGGCCGTGCTTGGCTGTTAAACTGCTGAACCTTGAAACTCGATGCAAATCAAAACAAAATGCTCTGGAGACCGTAAATACCCAACTTCGCCCCAGTTCACTGCGCTGCTCCCTATCAATGTGCTTTTAAAAAGAACAGAGTTCAGCCTTTGCTTTCCTTCCAGCCACGAGGATAAAGCCCTTTTTGGCAGGGAACCTTCTGAAATCCAGTGGGTTTTGTGACGAGAGGCCAGACAGAACTTAGCTGATCAATACGGCCATTAATTAGAATTAAAGGCTCAGCCGTGATTTTTACTTTTACCCACTGACATCTGGCAAAACAGTTAAAAAGTCAATAAGGGTCTGAAAGTTAGTTACTATCAGGTTACTCAGTGAGGAGCAGCAGTGAAGTCTCCTCCCTCTCCCAGGAACTCCTCACAGATGTCTGGAAACATCTCCCTCCCAACCAAGATGCTGTTCATGTATGAAATATTCATGTTGTGACATCAAACCATGCTGCACATTATTTCAGTGCAGCAGGCCAAAATTAGATCCGCATTTTATTTTGCTTATAAATGCCTGTCAGAGCTGCTAAATCAGTTTGTCTTTGCCGTCTTGAAATGGTGTCAGTTTGAATTTCCTTCATGCTGCGTATTGTTTTGGGCAAAGGCACATTCCTTCTCCATCCGAGATGGAGCACCTTGTGCTCTTTAAGTAAAGCTGGAAAAGCCTAATAATTAAGATTATTTTTTAAAAAATCTCTCTGGGTTGGCCTTTTTTAAGGTGATAGAGAAACTACCAAGTGCTGGTGCATTGTGACATTTGATCTTCCCCTTGTGCAAGTATCACTTTCTGGATTATTTCATGGTTGTAGGGAGCATAACAAGGTGTCCTGGCCTCTGGTGCTGATGGGAGTAGAGATGAGCTTTGAGAAGAAGGTGATGAAGCTGCATTTCCTCAGTACAGCTGAGGAAGAATCAGATGAATCGGTGGTTTCGCTGCCCTGGTCCAGGGGGATCTCTGCATCCTTCCCAGTGGGGCTGAGGAGGAATCCGGGCAGATTCCTGGAGCTGTCTGAAGGCACAAAGCCCAAGGAGAGCAGCACTGAGCTCCCCCAGCCCACACCACGCCATCTGACAGGGCTGTGACCTCGTCCTTTCACTCAGCAGCCAGGGGAATTCACTCCCTGTTAGCTTTTTTGGCGCTGTGATATCTCAGTCATGCATAAGTAATCTCATCATGGTTATCCTGATGCTAAAAAAAAAAAAAAAAGAAAAAGCTGCTGTCCCCAGTCTAGCAGATATTTACATTAGAAATATCCCATCAGAGGAGCTGTGCATGCTTGAAAACATCCATTATCCTCTCCCTCTCTCCTGGGTTGCTGTCTCTGTGCAGCTCCATCCCTGCAGCATCGCTCCCAGCTGTACCCCACGCTGCTCCAGCTCCAGGCTCTGCATGGAGACAAGACAGATCTTCTCACAAGCCTCATGGGTGCATATTTACCCTTTTTTAAAATCATTTAAAACCAGCTTTTTAAGCTTTAACCTTCCTCCTTTTCCCCTCTGCCCTGAGCATGCTCCTGAAGTTTTTCATGCTAAAGTGTCGCTGCCTTGTGGGGCTTTTTTCCCTGTATTTCCCTAAGTTTTGTAGCATAAATCTTTTGAGTTAATACCAGTGGATTTTGTGAAGTACGGCTACATAGTTGGTGTAAAGTAGGAGTAAGTAATTTGTGTAAAGTGGGGGTACAGAGTTTGCTGGTGTTGCTGTTTTCTTACATTGAATAATATCACTGTATAATTCACAATATGATAGTGTAATTATTTAATGGAATATGATCCAAACAATGGCAGCCAGTGGGGTATAAATCCTCGGGATGACCCTCAGCTGGGGCTGTCCAGGGCATGTCCAGCAGGTCTGGAGCAGGGAGCAGAGGCTGGCAGAGACCAGCAGAGGCTGGCAGAGTGGGAACAGGAGAGGAGCTGCAGCAGGTCCTGCACCCCCTGTGTCCTCCTGGGGTCCCTGCAGTGTCCCTGTGCCTCCCTGATGTGCTCCCAGTTGTTTTCCAGGACTGTTTTTAAGTTAAAATCCCCCGTGCAAAGCTCCCCCAGCCCCGGCCACACCCCACACAGCTCTTCCCTTGTGATGAGCTCCTGCATTTTCCATTCGGAGAAACCTTCCAAAAAGACTTTTTTTCCAATGATTTCTTGATAGCTGGCACTCTCCTGAATCATTTCTTGTGCAGCAATTGCTCTTCAAGGTGTTTTGCTCTGGTGTCAGCAGCCTTGAGGGTGGCTTGTCACCATTCCCAGCCTGACTGTGGCTCTGGCCTGAGGGTTGGTGTTGTATTCCTTGCTCAGGTCACCCCATTTTTTGTGTGCCTCTGTGTCTTCCTCCCCGCCTTTGTGGGGTTTTTTTGGTCTGTTCCTCTGGGGTCTGAGAGACTTTGAGCTGGAACAACGTGAGTGATCTGAGGTGTGTTTTAATCCAATGATTAATAGTTAATTTTGGAGGTTTAGGTTGACAGCAAAGCCACCTTGGAGTGTCAGGCTGCGAGAATTTGGTTTCCTTCTCTAATCAGATAAGGAGCAGATATTTCCTGTAAATCCTCCCCAGTGCTCCAGTCCTACCATTAGAGCATTAAGTCAGATACATGACACCCAATTTCACAGCAATTCCTGAGGAAAAAGCACATTATATTTTTTTAATGGGCTTCCCAGGACTTACTTTGTTTCTTCCTGGTGAGTATGAATTCCAGTGAGTTCGTCTGAATCCTGACCTTCAAATACACAAAGGTCTGGGGGGTTTGAAGCAATAATATGGTGTTTAAAATTAGGTGCTCTCCACGTGATTGTTGTCTTCTCTTCCCATGAAATCCTCATGGAGTGCAGGAGTAAAACTGCTTTAAGTGCTCCAAAATCCCTCTGCGTGTTTATTACGAACCACTTACATCTTGTAGAAACACTATTTGTGTCAACATGACCTGTGCCAACCTTTTCCTCTCCAAATGGCTTTGTCTGGGTTGTGTGCTGCCTGTGGGATCATCTCTTCCCTTCATCTCCTTTCCTTCTGATTGCCAAGGAACGCCAGGCAGAGCCCAGAAACTTCTCTGAATGTGCTGCACCAGGCCTTGCCGAGCAACGTGGCTGAATAAATATCCATTGAATAATTCTGGGAGAATGCATTCAGATTCTTTTTATTTTGATTTATGTTCTATCTTCCTACCTGTGCATCTCCAAGAGTAATTGCCAGTTTTCGCCTCCTATGGAGAGATATAATAGAGCTGAAGAATAAGTAAAATGTGCTCTGTTTCTCTCTCTCTCTCCCTTTTGTAAGGGAGCCTTTATATTCTCAGCCATGCACACACTCACAATTTGCAAACTGAGAATCAGCACCTCATTCCCAGCTGGCCTTGCTGGGAGAAGCTCTTTGGATGTTTCCTGTGTCCCTCGTCCTGGTGGCACTGCCAGCACAGGGAGACCTGGACACTCAGCCACTGCCCTGAGTGAGATCTGACACCTTAGGATTTTAGCTTCTCTATTTGCCATGTGTCTGTAACCCTGTAATTCTTTAGGGTAGAACTCTGGACTCCATCCAGGGTGCTAAGCTGCTGTTCTCTCATTTTTAGACAAAGCAATTCCTCTCTAAGCTCGAACCTCAAAAACACCTCACTGTCTCAGTGAGGAAGATATGGAAACAGCACTGAACTGGGAGGAGCAAACTTGGAGTAACTGACTTCATTAGCTGAAGCTGTAATTGGAGGATTGACCCCAATATGCAAATGGACAGAACTTACAAAGTATGAAAAACTTGTGACCTTATAAAAAGCTTATAAAGTATAAAAAACTTACAAAGTATGAAAAACTCGTGGCACATGGTCCCTTTTGGGTGTAGCCCCTGGGTGAGCTGTGAGCGCCCTAAATGCACCTGAAGGCCTTCAATAAATTTAACTGCTTTGTATTCTCTGAACTTTGTCTAGTCTCTGTTTTAGGTGAGCTCGCTTAGGCATCCCCAGCGCTTGGCTCTCCAGGATCAGCACGCCGTGTCCCCAGGATGGGTGGCAGATCCTCTGTGTCACCTGGCAGAGCTGCAGGGAGGGGTGGCTGCTGTAGGGACAGCTCTGCGTGCTGCTGCAGTGCTGGGTGAGATCTGAGAGCTCCCCTGTCGCTGCTGTCGCTGCCCTGCAGGGCCCTTGGCTTCATCTCGACAATAATAAGGTCACCGAGGGGCAGCAGAGCTTTCCATCAATTAGCGCAGCCATGCTTCTAACGAGCCACGGCTAATCACACATGTTTAACCCCCAGGTGACACAGCCCAGCGAGCTGGGTGACCTGCAGGTCCCACAGACGCTAATTCCGTGTTTTGTAAGCAAAAAGTGTAACATGAACAGAGATTTCCAGCTGAGCAGCCTTGTCTTGTGCACTGAGGTTCCTCCCTGGGTGTAACAAGCTGCACAGGACAGCAGTCCCATGGTATGGGATGGTTTGGGGTGGAAGGACCTTAAATCCCACCCAGTGCCACCCCTGCCATGGCAGGGACACCTTGCACTGTCCCAGGCTGTTCCAAGCCCTGTCCAGCCTGGCCTTGGTCTTCCTCCTGACCCCTCGAGGAAATGAAACCTTTTCTTGTCCGCCTTTCCTTACTCCATCAAGCACAAAACAAGCTCAGGGCGACCTGAGGTGCTGCTCACCGTGGGTTTTTTCTCAGATTTCTCCTTCCCTGTGGTCACCAACATTGGAATCTCAGCTGGTGGGGTTTCTCACTCACTGCAGACATCTCTGAGCTCCCCTCTCTCTGCCTCTGCAGGGTTAGGTCAGGCTTAGTTTAGATTTTGCGCTTGATCTCAGTTCAGCTCCTGCAGCATCGAGGTACAGCCTGACCTGTGCACCTTTGGTTACCCTTCCAAGTCAGGATATTCTGTGAAGATCCCCCAGGCTTGGGCTTGGAGGGGTGTGGTGGTAAAGCTGTGGCAGAGGGAAAAATGCTCACATGCCAGAATTTTCAAAGCTGCTGGAGCATTTGGTTTGGATTTATAAATTGCTGGGGGGGAAAAAAAAAAAAAAAGAGTAACACGGTTATAGTTTGAAATAACAACTTTTCTCCTAACAGAATGGCATGTTATGTGAGCCCACGATAATCCTGCATCATTGTGGCTCCCAGCAGGAAAAAAAAGTCATGAAATTACCATTCTGCTTGAAATTCACTCTCAGAACACCCTGACAATCCTGAAGAGCTCATATAGAGATGAATTCAGTGCTGCTTAAGCAAGAGGTTCCTCCAGATTGTCCAGTCTTTAATCACTTTCCACTGGATCTCTCCACATTCCAAATCTGTGAAGCATTCCTGTGTCATTGTGGGGTGTGAAAACCTCAGAAACAATTAAAACCTCAGTTTCTAATAACCCTTCAGGCAACATTTTTACCTTTATTGAGGAAATAATAAAAGATTAGCCATTTAGACTACCAAATTGGCCTCTTTTTGCATGGTGCAGTTGTAGTTTTAATCAGTACATGCCTTAACAACCCTAGGAGGAATTCATTATTTCTGTAGCCACAGCATGGTGTCCTTTCTCCTTCCACTTGGACTACATTTCTTGCGATTTGCAGGCTAAAGTTCGAAAAGTTTAATTACAGAATGAAAAAGAAAGGGTCATAAAGCAGAAAGCAAAAAAAAATCTCAAGTGTTATAGATTTATGTTAAAGTTCCTTTAAATGGTTGAGGTTGGCCATGATGTTCTGAGGGATTTTATGAAAGTATTGCCACGTAACTGCCTAATTTGTCATTAATTAAGTGTTAATTTACCTGCAGGACTCCCGGCTTTTAGGTCAGGGGCATTTGAACCGAACTGTCCCCTCATCAGTGGTGACAGCAGGGCTAAAACCAAGGCTTGGCTCGGGATTAGTGACCACAAAGCCGAGCCTAGAACTGCTCCACGTCACCCCAAATCGGCCAAACAGCCTCAGAATGAGTAACAAAACCCATCCTCAGTGCGGGAAGAAATAAACATCATTACAAGGTCAGCGCTGCTGAATTGCCATCCTCACTGTATTATCAGAAAGTAATGAGAAACACCTTCAACCTCAAAGAGAAGTCAATAGGAAATCAGCAAACAGCCACTGCAGACATCCTTTTTTCCCAGCAGCGAGCAGGGATGAGGTCTGGGATAACACAAACACACCCAGGCACGCACAACCTTTAAGGAAAGGACAAACACATCCCAGCAATCAGCAAAGCCACCCACCGCTGTTATTTTATGAATAGATGGTAGATTTGCCTTCTGCATGTTGGCGAAATAATGAAAAAATCCCGGGATTTTGAAGGCGTAAAATTGCAGACAATTTATGTTTATAGCTGGAGACGGTCACACAAGTGAAAAGTAAATTGAGTGCCGGATGGAGCTAAGAGGAGAGGGAATCAGAAATGCGGGGGGAGATACGGGTGTGGAAATTTCTCTCTCCAGAGCTAATCAGAACGAAGTGTCCTGTTGCCAGCAGCGTGGAGAGCATTCCGGATAACAGACAGCGATGGGAATTACGGGATAATTATGTCGGAAATAACAGCAAAGGAGGCGTGTGCTGACTCAGAGCGCTGTCACCTGCCTGCCTTTGTCACCCCGGTGGGTGCCCAGTGCCACCTGTGGTGTCACTTTGCGCCTATCGATGGACGGAGGAGAAAGTCGGGGATTAACTCAGCCTCGCACCTAGCAGCCGATGCAGCATTCCGAGTGTAATCGCTCTAATTTGCGATGGTAAACCTCCCGTTATCAATTAATTTACATTGTACAAGGAGCTATCTGATTATCTTTGTGCGGGCGCTGTATTTACGCTGCGATTTAATTGTGAGTAATTAGCGCGTAATTGCGGCAGGTTATTTATAGCCGGTAAAGAAAGGGGTGTTTTTACGTGTAGTTAAAATAATTGCAATCGAGAGCAAATCTTTTGACTTTTCCTCCTTCTGGATGTGTCTAACAGTTTGTCTGGCCAAAATAGCTGTTGTCAGGGCAAGGCTGGGACTCCTTGCATGAGTTTTGGTTGGCTTTCCGCAAGATCAGGCGTTTTGGTTTTGGCCTGTGTTCCTTTTCCATTTTTAAAATATTTTCTCTGCCTCCTAATCCCACCCTGCCCTTCCTTAAAAAGGGGTTTGTCCCAGGGCTGGGTGTGCAGAGGATAAATCCCGGTGAGCCGGTGACCTCCGTGCCTGGCATGGATGAACGCTCCCTTAGCGGCTCGAACACAAAATATTACCCTATTACAGTAATTCCTACTCAGGGTGTGCTTTATGAATGCCATCAAGGGCAATGGTGGCTTTCATGTCCAGCACTAGTGATGATGATTTTATTCCCCTCGCTGCCATCCTCAGCCCTCCATCACCTCTCTCAGACTCTGCTTTACAGCCGCTGCCACTTCCAGCCTCCAGAGTTTGTCCTTTTAAAAGAAACGCAGTGTTTTCTGAGAGTTAGCATTACAGGTGAGCTGTGATTTCCAGCGGAGGGGTTTTGTCCTCCCCGGGTGGAGCAGGCAGCGCTGGGAGAAGATGGGATGTGGTTGCTGGGAAGGGCTGGGATGGAGAGGGGAGATGGATGGATGGATGGATAGAGAGATAAGTAGAGAGATAGATAGATAGATAGATAGATAGATAGATAGATAGATAGATAGATAGATAGATAATAGATAGATAGATAGATAGATAAGTAGAGAGAGATAGAGACAGGTAGAGAGATAGATAAAGAGATGAGTAGAGAGATGATAGATAGATAGATAGATAGATAATTGATAGATAGGTGATAGATAAGTAGAGAGATGGCTAGATGGATGGATGGATGGATAGATAGATAGATAGATAGATAGATAGATAGATAGATAGACGCCCCATGCTTGCTCAAGACCACTACCTGAGCGTTTGGGGCTCTCTGATCTGAAGGTCTGGGAGAGTATTTGGGGTTCATGAAGGAGCTCTGAGCAGCTCCAATGAGATCTCGTGGATGGTCGCTGTCTCCTGTTGGGCTGGAGCTGCCAGGACCTGGGCAATGAGGGGCTTTGCTCTGCTTTAGCTGCTGAGACCCCTGAGTTTGAAAGGATTTTATTTCTGTTCGAAGGAGAGCATCTTTTCACTGCTCAGTGCTGCTTCTGCATTCAGCAGAAGAGCTGCACGGTCAGATTCCCATTGTCCAGGAATGCAATGCCTTGGGAATATCTCCCTGTAGGGCTGATGGAGCAGCTCCAGGAGGTGTCTCTCCTGTCCCAGCCAAGCCAGCAGTGGGACCAACTTCCTTTAGACACTTGGGCCGTTTCCTTGTGACTTGATCCATTGCTCAAAGCTCTGGGGATGGCCAGGCAGGAGTTTTTTTCCCCAAAGAGCCCCTTGACACCCTTCACTCCTCCTCTGAGATGGCACAGAACAAATCATGAGCTGCTCTGCCTTTGAGGACTGAGTAACATCCTCAGTGTTGTACAGATGTGATCAAATTCACGTGATCAGTGTTTTCATACAGATGTGCTGATAGTCTGTGGGGGGAAAGATTGGGTTTGTTCATCAAAATAAAATGACATAAAATGGCCACAAAGCCAGGTGAGACTCAGGCTCGTGGCTCTCATTCCCGAATCCCTGAGCATCCCACGGAATGCTGGCTCAGGCGGAGGTTTCTGTGTATTAGGGAGTTTATGACCTGTGTAAAAATGTCAAGTCAAACAGCTGCCTACTAAATAATTCAGCATATTGATAGGATGATGACTTTGAAGATGGAGATGTTGGACTTAACTCTCTGCAGAGGAGCAGGGAGGGGAAGTGGATGTGCTGCACTTGGCTCCAGCTGGGTCCTGGCAGGATCCCTGGTATTCCACAGCACCTCTGAGCAGGAGACTCAGGTGGGATGAAAAGTGGGTGATAGGATTGATTGGACACTGACGGGGATTTAAAATTAAGGGCGTTTTTTTAGAAGAACTGGCTAAAAACCTCAACATTTCAGAAAAAAAAAATAGGTTACTCTCTGAACGTTTTCATTTGGAGAAGGAAAAAATATAACCAACTTATTTTTTTGAGGAAACACACTTGTCAAAATCAAAACTCTTTTAAAACCTTCATTCTCCTTAAGACATTTGTAAAAAAATATTGAGCTGCCCTGTTTTTTTTTTCTCTTGAGCACTTTCTAGCCAGCTTTGTTGCAGTAATAGAGACTTCAGAGCAAAAGGCAGAGTCTGATTTATTTAGATGTAACAAAACTGCTTGGTGGCTTTCTGCTTTACCTCTGAGCTTCACTTAACCCCAGGCTCTAGTTAAATACATTATTTAAGAGATACCAGGAACAAAGGGGAAAAAAAACCCTTAAATTTTTGAAAGTTTCCAGTGTCTGAGTGTTTGTCTTGATAGAGCTGAATGTCCCAGCTTGTTTCATGTGGGATGTTTATAAAGATGCACACAATATATTTATATTTGTGTGACGTGAAAAATAGATTTATGCCATCTCACAGGGTCCTCATTACTTTATGAAGCAACATATTTGCTTCAATGAATACTTAGATAATGTCACACTTTCTGTAGATACTTGAACAGCAAAGTTCCTATTTCTTAGTGAGAAATAAATTGCGACTTTGTACCGATTTTCCCCCTAAAACAGAAGTGGTTTTGAAGTTTGGTATTTTGTGGGGTATTTTTGGTTTTTTGTTTGGTTTTTTTGTTTGTTTGTTGTTGTTTTGTGGGGTTTTTTTGTTGTTGTTTCTTGGGTTTTTTTGAGATTGCTGATGCTTTGCCAGTATTGAGAGCTCTGTAAGGGAATTTCCACGGCCAGCCTGGATCCCCTAAATATCAGTGGGATCCAAATGGCACTTTGTGCTCTGTCCTGCCCCTGGCAGGGGGTTGGGATGAGCTGATTTAGGGTCCTTCCAGCCCCATCCATTCTGTGTTCCTGGGGTTTGGGTTTCTCCTGGAGCAACTGTTGACCACGCAATGGGGCTGGCTGAGTTTCCATCCTGCTTTGTGGACTCAGAGCTGCCAAGTTCCCTTTCTGCCCTTCACAAACAGGATTTTGGCTGCTCTCGAGGGGTGATTTGTGATCCTCAAGCAAGTCTGTGATTCCCAGCTCTCCTCTTTCTCTTTGATTTCCTTTTCCTACCCCATGGGCTGCAGTGATTCAAGAGCATCACCCCAGGAAAAGGAAGCTGCTGGGAGCCTTGGAAAAGCCTGTCACCCTCAGAGTGTTCTTCCTGCTGAAATTGGTTGAGTTTTAGCCTTGGGTACCAAAGGATCAGGGCAGGAGAGCTTGGTACTGGGAAGGGAAAAGAGCTGAGCAGGTAAAGATCAAAAAAATCCTGGGCTTTTAAACTGGTTTAAAATGGTGTTGGTACTAAAATAATCTGAGAATTTGGGATTGTAGAAATCCTGAGGTGGAAGGGACTTACAAGGATCATCAAATGCAGCTTCTGGCTCTGAAGAACCCCAGGAATGTCCCAGGCTGATCCATCTGCAGCAGCAGCTTTAATCCCCTTGGAAGATGCTGCCCAAGAAGGGTGAAAACACCCCATGGCTGCTTCAGCCCCCAAATTATCTCTGTCCCCATGGCCAGACTGATGGCTCTGAAGGGGAAATTGTCGATCTGATCTATCTGCAGCGGTGGAACACAATGAAAGAAAAGGAGAGTAATTTATACATGTATTAAAAAAAAAAAAAAAAAGGTATTTTGGCAAATCTATGCTTATTATGTTTCTCCTTCCTTTTCTTTAATTTTTCCTGAAAATAATCCTGTTTATTCATGATGCTGCTGCAATAATTGAGCTCCTGGAGGGAGAGGAGGGGGGAGAAAAAAGCTCCCCATATAAATTCCGACTCGATCCCCGTTCTGTTTTGACAGATGTCAGGGCTGGGGAGCTGAGCTTGTTCTGCTGGTGGTTTGAAAAGCCTCAGTATCACTGGGATGCAGACTAATGACTTGCTGTGCTTCTCAATGGGGATAGATTACATTACAACCCAGGTTTCCCCTGATTTTTTTTATCCCCCTAGTCATAATCTGCTGCCTCTGAGAGAATAAATAGAGGAAATATTCTCTGGTTCTTTTGCAAGGTGTTGCTGCGGGAGTTGGAGCTTGAAGGGAGGTAACTTCCTGCAGGACAAAAAATACTCATGGTCTGTTGATGTTTCTGTGGAAATTCAGGAAAATATTAGTTAAATTAGGAGAAATCTGAAGGAAGCAATTTGCTTCTGTCCATTAAGCTCCTCTGATTTTGCAGTTAATATTCAGAGTGTGCTGGTTGTGGGTGATAAATACACATGGCCTTCACTAAAATCTCTTGGTTTTAATGAGAGTTTTGGAAGTATTTTAGACTCATTGTCTATTTTTTGTCAAATTATGTAATTTGTCCATTAAATAGATGATGCTAAACTAAATAAATGGATTTTCTGGACTTTCATCTTCATGTGCTGCTTGCACTTGGGGACACTGCCATCTCTGCCACCTTTGTGGTTTATTTCAGATGGGCTGGGGGGAAAAAAATGAAGTCAAAACTTCCTTTCTGGGTTTGTTCTCATAGGTTTTCGGCTTGAACTCACCTTTAGTTGCTGTCTGTTGCTCCCAAACACTGAGATTTTGTTACATTGAAAACCTGCAGATCTTTGGGACTTTCTAGCCCAGGGTTGCAAGCTTTGATTTTCATTTTTTTTTTTGGTGTCATCATTGTCATCTCTCTGCTCATCCAACTTTGATCCACACCGGCAGAGCAGAGCAGAGCAGAGCAATATAAAGTTACATCTCCGACTCATCCTGTTGCTCTTTCACATGAAAGAAAGGGGCTGAGCACCTGGAAATGTCTGTTTTGTGGCTGATGTGGCCACATTACACTTCAAACCCCTCTGCAGCCTCCCTGTGTCTCTGCACTGCCTGACCTACTTGTGCAACTTCTTAGCAATTCTTCAAAGAAACCAACTTGGAAAGCAGTAAACCTTGGGGTTTTTTGGTTTTTTTTTTTTTTTTTTTTTTTGGACACTGTGGGTGGGGAGGTATANGGTTTTTTTTTTTTTTTTTTTTGGAGAACATGGTGCTGAGGGAGGATGTGGGCGATCTGAAATGTCTTCGGGTTTGCAGGGACAAGGAACAAATTAAGAAGGAGAAAAACAAACAATTTAATGGTGATGGAGCTGGAGCTCCAGCGAGGAGAGGCTGTGGGCGTAAGATCCATTTTCTCTCGCTGCACAAGATGATTCCTCACCGCAGAAGGTCATCAAAATCTCACTGCCGAGCGCTTGGAAGATAATTTTGCTAAAAGTTGGAAATGTTTTATTAGCAGTAAATATCTGAGGCCTTCGTTTACAGCAATCAGGGGACTGGGTGAGTTCCTACCTGGGCTTGCAAATAAGCACTGAATTGTCAGCTCAGGTGAAAACTGAATGGGAAAACCTGGGAAACGAACTGTCAGGGCTGCTAATTATTATGTGTTGTGTAGACATTAATTACTCAGAGCCTGATTTGTTTTTTTATCAGTGACCTTTCTTGTTTGGTGCTTTGTAACTGGTTGCAGGTGATGAGAGAGATTTCTGATCGCTGGTAATTTTTGCTTCTGGCACTTCAATCCCAGTAAGAAGACATGGAATAGCATGGAGTGATGGGAACAAGAAATGAAGGGGAGCTGGGTGAGTTCTGCTCAAGCTCTCCTGTCAAGGTGTGACCTTGGACAATTCTGCCCTGGGCCATCAGCTCAGACAGCCTTTGGCCAAGCAGGAAGGGCAGAAATACAGACTTTTGAGAGGTTTTTATCAAGCTGTGGTGGGATTTTCTCGGCCCATGGGTTTGGGATGGCTCGGGAAGCTCCCACCACCTCAGCTCCCCGCAGACAAGGAGTGAAGCTGGGTCTTGTGCAGCTTCAGAGCTGCTGCACTGACACCTCATTAAAAATTAAGATTATAAACCTGCACCTTGTGGGGATGGTGACTCAAATGGGGTTGCTTCCTTAAGAGGAGTTGGTGCATCTGCTCTTGGAAAATGAAATGAAGATGTTTTATGTCAGAGGCAAAAAGCACAAGCCCAGAATGTGACTGTCTCAGAGGAGAATTGTCCCTTTGTGTCACCAAAGGCTGACAAGATCAGCTGCAATAACCTTTGGGAAGTTGATGGGCTGGATGCAAATGAGGAGAGGATCTCTTCATCAGCAGTTTGGAGAGACAGAGGCATCGCTCAGACAATGAAAACCAATTTAATTTGTGTCATTACTCTGCATTTAAAGCAGGAGGGTGATGAACACATCATCCTCTCCCAGTGCAGCCTCCAGGAGTTATCCTGGGATTTTTCCTGATGCATGGACTCTCCTCCTGGATCTCTGCAGGAAAACAGCTTTGGGAGAATATCTTTCAAACAGGTGCCTCTTCTCTGTGCAGTCAGAGTTTTTCTGAAGAAGCAGAAAAAGCCATTTTAAGCAGCAGAAGACAATTTTAAGGGTTATGCACCTTACAAGTTCAATTTAGGAATCAGCTGGTGGATCCCTTTGACCTGCATGGCTGTATGTTGGTAACAAATCTACAGAAATTCTACCAGAATTCTTTGGAGAGATTGTCAAAGAAATCTCAGTGTTCTGTTCATTTGTGAAGCAAATGACAACAAACAAATGGAATTGTAAAGGCTGAAAATCCAATATCAATTTGTAATGCTCATCCCCACTTGATGAGACCAAATAACAGCTTGAAATTTTTTTTTTCCTTTTTTTTTTTTTTTTTGGTTAGAATAAATCACACAAGATCTCTATTTTGACAGCATTTTGCTTGGAAGTTAAACCCCTCAGTCACTGGGAGAGCTGTGCTGGGAATTAGGCTGCTGGAGTTTTTTCTTCAGGAGATAGATAACACTTGCAGAATGATTTTGGCTGACTCACTAAACAGTGTTCAAATGCACAGGAAATGCTTCTGCACATGGGATTTATATTTCAGCTCCAGAAAACTGTGTCTGTTCCTTTGAGCTCCCATAATCAATCCATTGTGCTGCTAACACTGCTGGAATTGGTGAGCAGGAGGAGAGCCAAGGATGCTGGGGAAGGGCTGGGCTGTGTCTGGGCTGCAGCTGGGGGATGATGCTTATCCAGGTGGTAAAAAATCACAGTTAACATCCTCTGGCTTTGTTTTTGAGGTGGCAGCAGAGCCAGGATTGGGGCAGAGCTGGGTGGGTGTGGATTTTGCTCCGAGGAATGAACAGGGATGGATGGGAACAGCTTTCCTCCTGGAGGCTGCTGGAAATTAAGATAAGCAAAAGCAGGTTCAGATGCCCTTGATAATTTATTAACATTTATTAATAAATCCATAGTCCACGGGATTGTGGTTCTCGTGCTCCTTTAGTTTAAGTGAAGAATATTGTATTTATAGGAAGTGAATAATGTATTTGTAGGATTGGAAGGTTTGGAAGTTCATAGAATAGAAATTCCATAGAAAACGGGAGGAGGAAAAGCTCTTTACAGTGTACAGGGGTTGAGATAAAGACAAATCTGCAGTCTTAGGGCTTCTGGAGTGATTCATTAGAGACTGGAGCAAAGCAGAGATGCAAAAATCTCAGAGTTCCTTATTTAATCCTGGTTAAAAGCAGTGAATTTGGAACATAGGACAAGTGTGTGGACTGGCAGGCAATGCAGAGCAGTGCCAGAGAAGGCTGAGTCCATAAACCCAAACCCAGAACAGAGCCAGGGACTGTGAAGAAAGGAAAATAATCAGAAAATGAGCTGTTGTGTGTTTGAAGTGACCGAGGGAGGATTTTGGGCAGAGCAATCCCAGCCTGCTGCTCAGTGCTGCTCCTGTCCTGGGCCAGGCTTGGTTTGCTCCCCAGGGAACACCAATTCCCCTTCCCTGCAGCTTCATCTCCAGCTGCTCCGAGGAAAGGTGCAGTAAGAATGTCAGGATTTGCATATTATGCTAATCAACTTCCAGGTGGGAAATGCACCTCGTGTTTCTCTGGGAATGCTGCTTTCAGCCTAGTCTGCATTACTTTCTGCCGATATAAACTCGGAGTGTGATGGATGGATTTTTGCTGGCAGCAGATGAGGGTTCAGCACTTCTCCAGCCTCTCAGCAGTGCTCCCCATTGCCAGCTCCCAAAGAACTGCCTCCACAAAAAAAAAAAGCAGAACTTTTCTGTGCAAACACACAGTATTACTGCGAAATGAATCCTCTCTATTTTTATTTTCTCTCCTTAAGTCATTTTTTTGCCCCCTTGAAGAATGTGCTGCTCCTTTACATGGAATGAGGCTTGCACAAAACTGAGTTTCTTGTTAGGATTTTTTGGAAGTTACAGCTTCAACAACGACTGCAGTGGTGACTGGGGAGCTGCACTAAAAGAGTGTTGTTGCCTTTTCCTTTGGAGACAACTTCCTCTCCGTGTTCTGAAGTTGGTTTTTTTTTTTCAAAGCCTTCTGTTGACAAGGGATGTAGAAAATCCTGAACCTGCTAAATTCAGTTTTTATGTGCTGTCTCCTGTAGTGTCACCTCAGGGAGGAGCACAGTCTGCTCCCCTCAATACCTGTTCCAGGTTGTTTTTCACTGGGTTTAAGGTCTGTGTTTGAATTCATGGCAAGCTTTGGCCAAACCCTCCAGGCTAGGGGAGGTTTCTTTGTTATTTAGCAAAATTGCTTGGGCACTGCAGAGGTTTGAGGGGAATGTGATTTAAATACTTTAGGTCTTCCAGCCTGGAGGTTCAGGTTCAGTGCTGCTGGTGAGGATAATGTACGATTAATTTAATCACTCTCTCCAACACAGAATTGTTAAGGTTGGAAAAGCCCTATAAGAGGAATCCAAACATTAACCCAACTCTGCCACGTCACCCCCTGAGCTCCAAACCTGCACGTTTTATGGACAGCAATGTTCAGCTTCTTGGAATTACTGTGGGATGAAACACTGTGCTGAAAGCAGAATATTCTGAATTTGCCTCCTCCCTGCTTTGAGTCAATCTCTCTCTGCCAAGGCAGAGTGTTGAAAGAAATTGTCCACAGCAGTGTTCCTGTGGTTGGAAGCTGCAGTTCCTGAAGGATTTGAGTAGCTAAATGCTGCTGGCTTGATGTGCTAAGCAGCCAGAAGTCAGAATGTGGAGCTTTTTCAACCCCTCACTCACCTGTTCCTTCTACCCCAAAATGCTGAGGTATCCCGAGTAGTCGATGGGCATATGGGAGATGAGATTTGTGCTTGAGTGACTCTCCAGCCACCGCGAGCTCCAGCAGGAGAAAGCAGCAATGAGCTTCATAGTAACTGCATTTGCTGGGGGCGTGGGGGAAGAGAAAAATGAAGATTTGATCCAGAGTCTCCCACGTAGGCTCCAAAAAAAGCCACCCGCGCTCAGTTCTGCACACAAGCATGACAGGGATGGAAAAACAAAAGCCCCGAGAGCAGCTCTGAGGGTTGTGCATGGCAGGTGTTCTGTGAGACACCTCTTGTGCCTTGGCTCTGAGCCCTGTGCCCACGGCAGCTCAGGGGGACTGGGGAGTCAGATGGGCTCCGAAGCTTGTGGTGCTGAGGCAATCAGGCTTTTCAAAGTCTAAAACTGCCGGTTTTTTCCTTTGTTTTCAGCAGCAAGGGTTGGCTTCGTAGGTGTCTGAAAATATGTAGCAACGTCGGTGCTGGAGCTTTGCTTAACTTGTGCGAGTTGTTCTCCCAAACTTTCCCTGACTGAAGTGATAAGCTGAACAGCTACAGTAAATACAGTAATATTTTGATTGGTACAAAACCTTTCGTTTCTACTTGATGTCTAATTAGCGTAGCTCTGAATGTCAAATATTTACCCGCTCTCCCTGCGCTGTGCTCACTTCGGTGGGGCTCCATCTGGCTCTGCCTGCCTCCAGGAGAAGCTCTGAAGTTCCTCTGGGGAGAAGCTTTCCCAGACCCAGGGCTGCTGCTGGATCCCAGCTGTCCCCTCCAGGTCTCCTGAGCTGGAAGGGAGTTTTCCCTGCAGGAAATCCGGGTGGAAAATAGAGCTGGTCCAGGAGTGGAGCTCTCAGGCTGGGAGGTGCCAGACCAGGTCCTTGCTAAAAGCTGCTGGTGGATGGGAGTGGCACATCCATGATGCATGAAGGCAAAATATCCCTTGGGACTACCAGGGATGCAATTCCTAGTAGAGAATGGGGTGTAGAAGCCTTTTGTATCCACAGAATCCCAGATGGTTTGGGTTGGAAGGGATTTTAAATCCCATCCATCCCACCCCAGCCATGGCAGGGACACCTCCCACTGTCCCAGGCTGCTCCAAGCCCTGTCCAGCCTGGCCTTGGACACTGCCAGAGGGATCCAGGGGCAGCACAGCTTCTCTGGGCACCCTGTGCCAGGGCCTGCCCACCCTCACAGGGAGGAATTTCTTCCCAATATCTAATTTTCAGAGGTTCTCAGTGACTTTAGTAACAACTCCATTACAGGAGCACGGGTGTCTTCTGGTTGTGACTTCTTCATACAGAGTTAGAATCCAAGCTACAACCCAGGAAATGAATGCTTATCTTCAGGCAAAATGTCAGACTTCTTTTTCTGCTTCTGCTATCTGGGATGTGTTGATAGTGCAAAAAAAAAAAAAAAAGCTCGTATTTCCTTATAATATATTTTCCTGCATTTCCAGTGCTCACTGAATTCTAGTTCCGTAAACATTTTCTCTGTCTGCCATACGTTCTCTGTGTGATCCACATCCAGCTGCCAAACATGTGAAGTTCTGTGATTAAAGCATGTTTTGAATGAGTTTCCCATTTTTTCCTATTTGTCAGAATTTTATTGGTGTGTGGTTTGGATGATCTGATGGGGAATTTCTCTGCTCCAGCCTTTTCTTTGGGATTTGGGTTAGCTTGTTATCAGCCCACAGCTGCACTGAGTTATCAGTGAAAGGGTTTCAGCTTTTAGTGAAGTCAGAGGTGTAAAAAACAAGGTTTGAGTCGTGCCAGGTGGAATGGCTGAGCTGCAGGGTCTGGGGAATGGAGCCAGGCTGGGGGTTTGGAGAAGAGACCTCACGGATTTGGGGGGAACTGAATCCAGCAGTGGAAAAGCTCTGTACAGGATCTGAGCAGGTGATTGCTTTGGTCCTGTGGCACTTCGAAAATAACAAATAAAAGTAATGCAAGAAAGCCTCTTGCTCTACAAAATAAGTTAACATTAACCAGAATTAAATTAGTGTCTTAAAATATCACTATAACTGACTTATCCTGTGAATTTCTCCTTTCAGGTATTGGAAATTTGACTGAAGTCTACATATCATGCACTGGAGAAGGTAACAATTCTTTAATTCTAATCCTGGTGTGTTGATGTTAATTTATCTTTATTGTTAATGCCATTGCATTGGATGTCAGAATATTCTTTGCATTGTTTGTGCTTTAAAGAATCTGCCCTGGAGTTTCTTTGTGCCCTGACAGTGGATTTTGATTTCCCCTTTTAAAAGAATGTATAAATCTGCATTTAAGTTCTTAGGGGTGTATATGTTGCATTTATGCAATTCTGCATTGGAAGGCTTATGGAAAATGTGGAACAGTTTGCCTTCAGCTATTATTTTAAATGGGCAATTGTAAATCATTGTTTAAAAGGATGTATGGAAGTTACAGAATGAATCTTTTACAAAAGGATATTGATATCTTGTTATCAATAATGTTCCAGGGTTGTTGTTTTTTTTTTTTTCTGGTTAGGCTCTTACTGTTCTTGTCAAGAGATTTTCAAAAGCAGTGTTAAATTAATGATTGAATGATTGACTCTGCAGCTGAATTAGTCAAAAAAACCTGTGGCGTTTCTGAAACTCAAACTTTCTTAATGGCCTCTCAGTTTGAATGTCAATGGGAATCAATATTGTTAGTGGAGAGGTGGGTTTTGTTCTATAGAACCTGAAATTATCTGGAGGGGTTTTTTTCCAACATGCTTTTAAGTATGAATTATGTTGCTACCAAAGGAGCACAAGATGTTTTCAGAGCTCACAACTGAGTATTTGAAAAATAAGTGTTGTCTTAGTTTTAGATGTTATTACTCTATCTGTTCAGAGAGATTACAGATGGTTTCTGACAAAAATATTTAATTTCTTAATTCTTGGAAATTTCTCCTTAGTCCTGGGTGGTGTTAACAATGAAAACTGAAGCTGGAGATCAAGTAAATATTCTTATTCAGCCTGGCTCTGTTGGAATGTGCAGTGCTGTCTTGGTGTGAGACTTTCAAAGCCAGGATGATAAATTCCAGGATAGATCACTTTCTAGTCTTTCTAGTGGTCTGAAAGGAAAAGCTTATTTCTTAATATAAAAGATAACTTTGAATAATGGACTCCTCATCCCTTTGGACAGTACTCCTAAATTAGCCTCAGAGCTCTTTCTCAGGTGAAATCTCATTTTCAGGTTCCCCACAGTAAAAAGGAGATGCTGATCCCCATTCCATTTGGGAAGTGTTTTCAATCTGCTGATGAAAAGTACTTCTGAAGAGTTAGGCAACCTTGATTAATTGAGCCTGAATAAGAAGTGCAGGATCAAATCTCAGGATATTATTTTTAGGCTGCAGCCTTGTGTTCTGCATTCCAAATCCTTAAATGCCAGTTTGATGGGAAGTGTGAAGGAGTGGAGCAGGCAGTTCTGTGCACTCTGCTAATGCCCTGCAAACGCTGACACCACCCTGGACAGGAGGGTGGAAATTGCTTTCTGTTTACAGAGCCACCTAACCGTTGGGTAAACACTTCCCATTAGGGAGGATGTGACTGGAATTTGGGGTAAATCCTCTCTGTTGGTGTAGCACTGGCAGGGAAGGGGTGTTCGAAAAAACAGCTGAGTGTGGGGAAGCTCTCTGAGCCATTAAAGCATTATAGGGTCAGCAGTGCCATGTGGGGTGCTCAGTCTGGGAATGGCACCACAGTTGGGTTCTCGGGGTGTTTGGGATGTGGGGAGCGGGGTGTCATCAGCAGGGGTGACTCAGCAGTGTCATCCAAGCTGCTGAGATGTCCTGAGCACTGAACTTTGAGTGCCTGAATTCTGCCCAGCCTCGAGGTGCAGCGCTGTGCTCGCAAAGAGCAAAGCACAGCGCGTTCTGTAGGGAAAAGTGGTCACACACACTGCTGTACTTGACAAAATGACACGTTTGGGGACTGCAAATTCAGCTTTTATACGCATTTCATCTCTGGGGAGGGCAGGAGTTTCTAACCCTCACTGCTCAGCTGAGTCAAAGCCAGGCCCTGAGGAAGCCGAGGTTGGGGTTTTGCTGCTGGTTTTGTGACTCCAAACTGGTTGACCAAAGGGACTCAAGAAGAAGGGATTTGAAAAAAAACAGTTGTGCATTGTAGTGGTATAATTACAAAATTCTACTTGATTACCTGTCAAGCTAATTAAAACAGTGACAGGCCAACAGTCCTCTTGCAGTTTGTAGCATCTGTGCTTTGTATTCCACAACCAGGCTTAGAGTGTAATTTTAATTAGAATTATTACTAGCAGACAATGTATAGTTGTAGGAAAAATGTCCTAACACTGAACGTGCTGTGTGACAGCTCTAGAAAAGGAGATTCTGACGAGCGGAGTGTGAAAAGCAGCTGCTTTTAGGGCATGGTTTGACAAGATTGGCACTGGTTTTGTCCCCTGGCAGTGTCCCCTTCGCCTGGTGTGTGGCTGTTTGTGTCTGGTGGCTCTTGGCTGCTGGCTCTGGAGAGCTGCCACTCACTGCAGGTGGGAACAGCTCAGCTGGAAGTGCTGTGGGTCAGTGTGTAAGAGGATTACTGGGATGGACACTTAGTGCCTTCAGCATGCACTTTTTAGATCACCTCTTCAAAGACAAGGGTGGTTTGTGATCTCCAGGCAGCCTTCTGTTTCTCAGGATCCATAATTGTCCTCCCTCCCAGGCTCCTCACTGTCAGATGTGTCTGCCACCAAGTCCTCCTGCTCTTTTCCAATCCTCTGCAATCTGCCATGTCCTCTCTTTCCTTCTTTGTTATCTGCCACTTCCCTCCCAGCCTGTTTCCTTTCTCCCACTTATCACCTTCTGAGCCTCTCTGCTGTCCCTTTCCTTCTCTCCTCATTACTTGGGTTCCTCCCAAAACCCCTCAAAAATTAAAACAGAATCAATTGTTCTATAGTGAATTGATAAACTGAATCATCCAAACTGCCATTTCCTGGTGGATTAAGTTTTGTTTTTTAGAGGATGAGGAGTCTTTGCTCTCTTGGAATTTGGAGCTGGGAGACAACATCCTAATTTTGCAGCAGAATGAAATGACAACTTTTTGATACATATAACCTGTATTATAATAAATTATTGCAGAGCCTGCATTTTGCTTGAGATTTGGAGTATTTTGGTTTTTTTTTTTTTTTAATATACTTTAAGTAATATTTAGGATGGAGACCTCATGACTTGACTTTTCATCATCAGAACATGATGAACACTTGAACAAACCTTAGGACTGAGTCGTGTTCAGTCACAGGTGCCTGGCCAGATCTTCTCCTTGCAAACAGGTTTTGGAAGAACAGGTAATTACCAGGTAATAGCTCAGGGGACGTGCCTCATTCCAGCATTTCAGAGGATTTTCTTTCAGAATAGGTTGAGATGTGTTGTCTGTGTTCCCTGAGTGGGAACTTGGGGCTGAGATGACTCTGAGGAATGTCTGGTAAGGCAGCAGTGCTGTTAGCTCTGAAATCTGACACGAGGAACGCTTGGCACAAAGCAAATCTGCCCTTGTGCACTTGTTTGATATTGTAAAAGAGATTATTGTGGCCTTACAAGAAGGTTAAGATGTCGTGAAGTTTAATATACTCTGAAAATAGTCCTGTTAAAGCCACTGCTGCTTGTGATTGATGAGGCAGGTTATGATGGGAGCTCTAAATCTTGTGTTTGTGTGTGCAAATTGCTATTTCCCAGCCTTTTCAAGGTTGCTAACTTTATCTTGTGGTGCAGCCCATATTTAAGGACTTCACGTTGAATTAGCCTTTGATTAAGGGCAAAGGAACTTTGATGATAAAATGCCACTAGCAGTGGTTCTGTGGACTGGCTTGGAATAACTTATCAATCACTCCTCAGGACTGAGAACACACTGTGGACATGAGGGTCACCCTTTGAGGATTAATTTTCGGAGATAAACAGCTCATGGCTGTTGGATGATTATGGTCAGAAGCAATTATGGTGTTTTTCAACTGTTCATTACTACAATAAAGAGTCACTAGGCTGAGTTTTAAGGCTCTGCTTAAACAGCTGGGTCAGGATGTGTCAGCCTGGATTCCAAGGTGCTCTTGAACGATAGGAGTTGCTGACATTTCTGGCAGAGGTTGGTCCTGGCAGTTTGTTTTCCCTGTTTATTTTTTTCTATTAACTGGATTTCTGCACCTTTTAGGTGAATAACTCCAATCGCCAGCTGGCAGTTTTGTGGAGTCTCCTGTAAATAGCAAACATGTATTTTGCAGATATTCTGAAGAACGTTTCACAGCTGGATTGGGTTCCTAGGCAGGTGTCACTGCTTGTTGCTGATCCTCTGTGCTTCAGGTTTCCATTATTTTGTTTCCTTTTTTAATTTCTGCAGCACTGTCATCAGCTGAGCTGAGAGACAGAATGGACCAGAACATTGTGAGGGAAAACTCCCCATGCTTCTCATGGCTGGAAAAGAGGCAGAGCCTGGAAGCCAAAGCGTGTCTGGGATAAATTCCTATTTAATAAAAAAGGAGAGCCCCAAACACCCGAGATATGGGGTAGCTGCTCTCACAAGCACTGCCTGAAAGGAATGAGAAACTGTCTTACGGAGGGATTAGTGTAGTGAGGAATAAACTGCTGAATCACTGGGAGCAAGGAAGAAATAGAGAGTCGAGAGGCTCTGGGAAAGAAAAAAATAAAATGGCTGCTGGAATTCAATTAAAATCACAGTGGGATTTGCTGTTGGAGACGGAGCATCCGTCATCCCGGATCTCGTGGTGGCTGCTGCCTCAAGGGCTACTTCAGGGAGTGTAGAGCTCCTGAAAAATGCTGGAGTGGCAGTTGTGCACGAGGAGAGTCCCCATTTCCTCCCAGACGGATGTGTTTTCCCCAGCACACCTCGGAGTTCGGATTGCTGCTCACACTTCAGGCATTGACACTTTGCCATAGATTTTCTGAGTCGAGAGTTGTAGTTCATCCTGCAGACTGGAAGAGGAACACCCTGTGGGAACGCACCTTGGGCTGTGGGGCTGCAAATCAGTTGGGGGGGGGGTGGGATTTATTTTTTTTTCTTTAGATTATTTGGATTATTTTGTCATTTTAGTTATTTAAGGATGTGCTCATGAGGGGCTGAGTGGCTTGAACAGCCTCTACTTGTGATATCCATGGTGCAAATCCAAAAAAAGCCTGAAACACCCCTAAAAGCAGCTCTGTCCTCAAGTAAAGAACACAAAACCAGGTTGGAGATGGTTGGATTTCAGTCAGATGGAGCTGCAGCAGTTTAGTTGGTTTTCAGAGAGCATTTCTTGCCGCAGGTGGGACAGCAGGAATGGCCGTGGCTCTGACCATTACTGAAATGGCTTCTTTGCAATCAAATCTTGTGTTAATCATTCGAAATGCCTTCAATGCGCCCTCAGCGATTGGAAACAGCATCAATTAACATTTAGGAAATTAATTTCCGACTCCTGGAATATTAAACATTTGCTTTACGAATGGAAATGAGGTGTACTGACTGTGCATCTCTCCTGCCCTTTAACCCACATCCTCCTAAGGCTGGAAATGGTAAATTGGCAAATTGAAGGTGTGTTTTGGAATTGCTGGAATTGTGACACATGGAATTATCGCTGTTTGAATCTGCACTGGTGTCATTCAGTTATTTTCTCAAGTTCAAGGCCAGGTTGGACAGGGCTTGGAGCAGCCTGGGACAGTGGAAGGTGTCCCTGCCCATGGCATTGGATGAGTTTTAATGTCCCTCCCAACCCAAATAATTCTGGGATTCTGTGATACTGAGAAATGTGGCTAAAAATTAAGAAATCCCAAACTAAACCACCGTGTGGATGAAACCCCTGATGCTGTCAACCCCTCATGGTTCATTGTGACACATTTTGATTTTACTCCTCCTTTTTGAAAAGATTTGATACCTAGAAATAAAACAGAAACATAGGTTCTTCAGGAAATCTATAATGAGACTTATATAATCCTTGCTTTGCAGATTGAAATATTTTGTCTAATCTTTGCTAGAACTGATTTTGCCACCCTTTTGATTATCAATAAAATATGATAGATGTGATTCTGCAGAAGGGTGCTGCCATGTGAGTCACTCAAGAGGTGTTTCCCAGGTCTCTCTGTCTTTCTGTTGGTCTTGGTTGCATATTTGCATCCCTTGTCCCCCTTAGGGTCAATTTTGAAGTTTTGTTTCTCTTCGAATTTTGAAAGATATCTTAGTTTCTCAAGATCACAGTTGTCCTTACTGAGAAGGAAAATAAGATGGTTTTGGTTTGTTTAATTCATTCAAACCGATCATTGTTCCTGTTTATGCCATTTTAAGAACATCTTTATGTCCTTACTTGCAAATGCATCTTTTGTTTTGATTTCTCTTAATATTCTTTTTAAATGCTTAATCTTCACATACCATGTTGTGAGTTCTAGTGGTTTTTCGTTGAATTTGGAAGGGATCTGTGGAGGTGATGTCGTGCAACTGCCCTGCTCAAAGTTTTCTAGTAAAATGTTATTTTAGGACTTACATTGAGTGGCAGCTGTCCTCAATACACCATGTGGCACAGAGAAGGAATTGGAATATGACTCACTTTTTGTCTCCAGTCTGTAATTCCTTCTGCTCTTTTCTCATCACTTCAACTCCCTCGCCACTTCTAAATCTTTTAGGAGTTCTCACTTCAGTCTCACAGCCACTATTTTCATTCCTCTTCACACGAAACAACTCCTGGCCATCAGTCCTTCCCTGTGTTCCTCTTCCTATTGGATCTGTATTTTCCCTTGCTCTCCTGACTCATTCCAGTTTCGAGCAGGCAGAGTTGTGTGGTGCTTCTCCCTCCCTGCAATCCCGGTATTTCAAGAGCTTAACTGCCCACTATTGGAATTTCCAGAACATGGAGCCACACAGGCAGTAAACTGTATTTCATGCACTGCTGAAGTTAATGGGAATTTGGATCAGCTTTGTGGTGCCCTACTTCAAAGTAGTTCAAAGATCTCTTATTTCCTCATTTTCCTCTTAATCTTCGTTCCTCTCATTCCGCAAGAATTATCACAATTCTACTGTATCACCTGCTTTGATACAGGAGATCTTATCTTCAGCACAGTCCTTGAAGTCTTTTTTCTTCCACAGGAAGCAGATGGGGGGGAAAAAACCTGTTTTCATGCTGAACAGATGTGTCCTGATTTTCTTTGTTTTTATTTAGGTTTTGCCACAGTCTGTTCTCCTAGAATTAAAACACCTCATCAGAGACTGATGATTAGAGCTACCTCTGGATTTTTTCCCCCTTTAAAATGTCACTAGAGCATCTCTTTCACTTTTTCTTGGTGACTTCTTTGGCAGCACTGAAGCTGCAGGATGCTGTGCTTTGTTACGCCCATGGAACTCAAGCCCTCACTATTGACAATCTCATATGGGTAACTCCTTTTGATACAGCAATGAGAATACATTGTTCATCATTTCTTTCTACGCATCAAGATCTTAAATGCTGATCTTCAGCATTCAGGCATTCCAAATGCCTTGGGTGTTCTTGGGACCACCTTGCTCTGGTGTCAGTAGATGGAAGGTTAGGAATATTGATCAATTAGGGAGAAACTCTTCCCTGTGAGGGTGGGGAGGCTCTGACATGGAGGAGCTGTGGCTGTCCCTGGATCCCTGGCAGTGTCCAAGGCCATGTTGGACAGGGCTTGGAGCAGCCTGGGACAGTGGAAGGTGTCCCTGCCATGGCACTGGATGATCTTTAAGGTCCTTCCAGCCCAAACCTTTCAGCAGGTGTTGTACTGATGCTGTTACCTGATTGCATTTCACCTGCTGGTTTTCAGTCAATTCCCTTAGTGTGAACTCTCTTTCTAAGCAAGGTGTAAGGGATTTATTTCAGAGCATCTCTGCTCATATTTCTGTTCTGAGATGTGAACCTGAGCTCTCTCTTTGCCCTGCCGAGAGCTCCCAGCAGCTCAGGGAGGTGAGGCAGCATCACCCCAACCTCAGCCAGGAGCTGTGCTGCCTCTGTCTCTGTCAGAGAGCTCTCAGCTCTGGCAGCTGCTGGTTTGAGCAGAGCTGTGGAGCTGAGCTGAGCCCATGCTCTGCTCGGTGTCTGCAGTCTAAGCTCATCCCATGCTGTCAGACCCACCGGGGCTCGCTGCCTTTGGGTTCTGTGCAGGGAATCTCCCAAGGAGCTCCTGCCATCTCTGCTGCATTTTCATCTCTCTGTCCTTAGTGCTTTCTGCAGCTTGCTGCGAGTCCCAAATCCCATTGTCTTTGCTGGTTATGCTGGCTCTGGCCAGGGACCTGCACTTGGAGGCTTGGGTTTGCTTTTGATTTTTTGAGACCTTTTTCCCCCACCCATGCCCTGCGTTTACCGTGTGCATTTTAGAGATACATTTCAAGTATTTTTATAACCCTTTATACTGCATTTTCAACTTGGTTAATTGCACTAAAGTTGGCTTTCTGCAGTAACACAAAGTGCTTGCAGTCTTTTTTGTTCTGTTCCAGCCTGTAGCAGAGAAAATCACCACTTTCCAGATGACTTTCATTTTCCTTCCTAAGCCATTTTCGTGTAATTCCGCATTCCGATGCGCTCTCGGCACTAAAGCTCTTTATGCTGTGGTGTATTTTTAACTAATGATGTGTCACTGTACCAGCTTGGATTTTCTTGTATCTATTCTGTAAACAACTAAAGTTCCTTTTGAGGGGGAGGAGGAGGAGAAGAAGCAGTGCCAGAGAGTTACAAGTCGTGTTCGCCTTCATGCAAGCAGAAGAGATCAGACTGGCCTCGGACCAAATTAATTAAATGTTCCATTTAGTGGGAGATGTCAGTGAGGAATAGATAATTCTTCCCATCTGAAATGCTTGACTGGTGAAGAAGAACAGCTCTGCGTGAG
Organism: Grantiella picta; assembly: GCA_013397955.1. NCBI lineage: Eukaryota > Metazoa > Chordata > Aves > Passeriformes > Meliphagidae > Grantiella > Grantiella picta. The sequence continues at coordinate 1,017,770 of VZRM01002778.1, read as the reverse complement.
CAAGAGGCCTCTGAATGTTACACAAATGTCAAAGCAGGAGGAGAAGTTCTGAGGCTGAGCCTTTGCTGGGGAATGTTGTCTCCTGGGTGGGTTTTGAGCTCCTACTTTTCAATTAAGAGGAGCAGCAGCAGCAGAGTGCTTGGGGATTGCAGAAGGACCATCCTGGCATCAAAGGACACTCAGAGGAATTATTCCTGTTCATGGATTGCAGTGCCTGGTCCAGGAGGAATGGGAGAATGTGTGGATTTAAAGGGTAATGGTGGACAGAGTAGCTGTCATATTTATATTTCATGAACTGCTGATTTGGAGAGACAGTGAGGAGAGAAACTTGAGGAAGGAGTTAGGAAAGGGACTTGGTCAAAGTAAAACAATGTGTCGACAAGAAGGATTTCTTATTCTTAGCAAAGTGTGGGAGGAGGCTGCCATGCTCTGCTATCTATAATTTTCTGTCATAATTGAATATAGCTGTAGTTTCTGAAACTTTATATATCTATAAAATCAGTTACCTGGAATGTCTTTTAAATTGCAGTGCTGTAATCTCACATGCTGCAGAGCAGGTAACTTTAATAACCATTTCCTGATGTAATACTGCCCTCTGCTTAAAGAATGCCAAACTTCATTGCAGAGTTGTACACCTAAAGCAAAGCATACCTGTACAAAAATATGTATGTTTTTTTATCCAGGATTTTGGTCTGGAAGGCCAAACCCCTGGTGTGTTTGTGGGATGCAAAATGTGAGCACTCACTGGATCAACTCTATTGTAGGTGGATCATTTTACCCATCTGGTGGTATAGGATTTTTATTAGAGCTATAAAAATAATGTGATTTTTTAAAAATTTTTTTGTTATTCTGCCCCAAAATATTTATATAATAATTTTAGCTTGTCATAAGAGTCTTGAATAGAGGTTGTTAGGTAAAAGAGTTAAGCTAATTTAGGTATCCATGAAAATCAAAATGGCTCATTTTGATTAATCTGCTTGAAATAAATGCCTGAAAGGTGAAAAATTATTTGCTTGTCATGTGAAGTGACTTAGTGCACTTCATGCTGCCACTGCACATCAGCCATGGTTTTGCTCAAAGCCCCTGTAAGCATATTTCACGTGGGACAGCAGTATCTTAAATTACTCTCCTCAGAGAGGATGCAGAGAAGCAATTCCCCATTTCACTTGATTTCTTTATCAGTTTATGGTCCACTTCACAGACAAAAGCTGGTTTACACTGATCTCGATTATCTGCACAACGTTGCTGTATGTCAATATTTTGGTTGAGATTTAACAGTGCAAACCTGAGCACAGTTAAACCTTCCCGGGAGCTGACCAGCTCCATGTGGTCCCTGGTGCTGTCCGTGGCACTTTTGGCACCTGGGGATCCATAACTTGGCAAAATAACTCCATGGGAGATGCCTCAAGTAGGTTTTGAGTGCAGAGAGAGGAGATACAGATGTCTGGCAGGGTTTCTGCTCCCCAGTGCGAGTGAGAAACACCAAAGGCACAGATGTCATCACTGGTTTTGGGGATTTTTTTTCTCCCAGTTCACCACATCACTCTCAGCTCTCTTGATGAAGCCTCAGCTTGTGAGCACTCGGGCATGTCTCAGCCTTAACCAAGGAATTACAGCATCTGGGCTGGGAGAGATTAAAACATTAACAAGAGAATAATCAAGATACTGAGTCCTTGACAGCTGTCTGATATCAAGGTATCACCTCCTGCCTGCAGAGGGGAAGGGGCTGCAGGAGGAGGATGAGAATCCCCATCATGTGTGGAGATTTAGATTCGATATTGGGAAGGAATTCTTCCCTTTTAGGGTGGTGAGGCCTTGGCAGAGATTCCCAGAGCAGCTGTGGTGCCCCTGGATCCCTGGCAGTGTCCAAGGCCAGGCTGGACAGGGCTTAGAGCAGCCTGGGACAGTGGAAGGTGTCCCTGCTGAATTCAGGATTCCTCCCTCAAAGTCTGGACTTAGTGACACAAAGCGACAGAGTTAACACTCAGCATTCTATATAAATATTAGATGAGATCTGTTCTGCTTTATTAGGGAAATCTGTTTGGCATTCTGTTACAGGGGAACTAATTGGGTCCGTAGTGAGTGCATGAATTAAGGCTGCCTTGTGCAGCACCACTAATTTATGCACATCAAGACTTGAACATGTTCTAGACATCTTGGGAAGAGGTGTGTGGTTCTGGTGAGTTAAAAACCAGCAAAATAATCAAAAAATGTACATTTATTGGAGTCTTCTTCCCAGAGCATTCCATGCAATTGTACCATAAGTAAAATACTGATAAATGTATAAGGTATTTAAGGTCAAGAGTGTTTCAAGCTCCCATCTATCAGACCTGACCAGATAATTCCTAATTTATAATTACTGGGCTAATTTAGCATGATTTCCTTGTAATGGGATGTGTGAGGATTAATATCTTATATTTTCAGAAGGAATTGGTGAACATTTGTCTCCATAAAGATCCAAAGGAAGGCACTGAGACGTGAAAAGCTGCATGGGCAAGTGTGACATCCCAGGCTTTGGAGTCTGGAAAGGATAACATGGAATTTAAGTGAACTGTGAGGAGTAATGCTAATGGAGAATGGGACCAAAAGGTTGTTCCTTTCTTTATTTCTATTTAAGCTGGGTGAACCAAGTAAGCTGCAAAGGCTGCCAGGTTTGCAGTCTTGATGAGAGTTGCTTGGGGATCCCCAACTCTTCAGCACAGCCATGTTTGAAGCACTTTTTCCGCCTGGGAGCAGCGCTGAAGATGGATTTGGAGCTTCCACACCAAGTCTCTTGCAGGCATGCTTCTCTCTAGACAGATTTTAACTGGGGAATTAAGTGCTTCCATCATCTCTGAGCACTCTTTTTCCACAAAGATGGTTTCAGCTTACAGAGGTGTTCTCAATATATAATAATAGCATGTCTAGAATATACCCTTTAATTAATACAAAGGAGCTTGAGAGGAGTGAAATAAATCCACCTCGAAAGTGAGTAAGTGCTCACAAGGTTTCCATTTAATCAATAGCGGTGTCGGCGGTGATTGCGCAAACTTGAGCGCAGAGTTTTAATCAGGGATGTTTTTCCTGGCACGGGGGTGGAAAATACACTGATTAATTAATTTCTATTCCTGGAACGAGCCAGCCTCCCAGCAGAGCTAACCTGAGCAGCTTGGTGACAGGGCAATATGCGCTGAAAATGTAAAAATGTAAGAGGTCCCTGAGCTGATGTCGTCAGAGCCCGGGCAGCACCCAGGGCCAGAGCTGATTAACGAGTCCGAAAGAACAAGTGGCAAAACGTGAGTGCTGGGAGAACCTGGTGCTGCTTTTGATGTCGTGGGTTTATTGAACTTTTTTTTCTCCTGCCTGGCTGGGAGCTGTTTCGTGACTTTTTTCGAGGAGTGGTTTTGATGTTGGGGCTATTTTAGACTAAAGAGCTTTGCCGTGAGATTTGCATGGATCCTGGTTTGCTGTGCCCATGGGGATGCAGCCTGGATGAGATGGGAAAGGTAACCAGCTTCCTTCTAGGAGCTATTGATGTACTAGTTGCATATAATTAGGAATGTTAACAAGGGCATTATTGTGCTAATTATTATGCCTAATTACAGGGGGAAAAAAAACCTAGAAAATTTCATGGCCACTTTCTGCTAGACAGAACTTAGAAGCTTTCCAGAGACTAAATGCATTAATTAATCTACTGTGCTTGTTTAAATAGAAGAATGTACTAAAATATTTTCTGTTTCCTGGGGAAAAAATGGAGAAATAACAGTAAGTGACCTTTCTGGAGAAGCAACTTGTTTAAACAAGTAAAACTAAATAAATATAATCACAGAAAATGTTGGTTTTAGTGATCCACTTGATGAAGAACTTGTTCTCCTATAGGAGAACAGGATATAAACTGGAAAAGAAATACATATAAAATATATATAGTATATATAAACTAGGGAAGAAGAATGAAGAGGGGGAGAAGAGGCAGAAGTATTTTATATTAGCTTTGGTGGCAAAACTTGGTGATTGTGGAACTCTTGGGTGTAGAAGGATGGGCATGGAAGGACTCTGGAACTACCCTGTGCCACCTGGAATATCACATGGAGAAGTTCCTCCAGCACTTTGTGTTGAGGGGTGAATTCACTTTTTGTGAATTCCAGAGTGTCAGGGCTGGGAACACTTCAGCAGGAATTTGGATGAGATTGATGACACTTGTGGAGCATCTCCCCATCTTCAGACTGTGGGATCTGTTAAGAACTTCTGGAGTTTGATCCCAATTTTTCACATCACTCCAACTCCACGGGCGTGGATGGACTGACCCAAAATCCCACTGCTAAAGTGTCTTTACCTAAGTGTCTTTAGAAGCTAATTGCCTTCTAAAATGCCCCTAAACCAGTTGAGTGGTTTATGGGAACCAATGAAAATGGTGGTGGCAGTTGGTGCCATGGCTTGGTGTGCCCAGGATTTTGGGTGGTGCACTAACATAGTGGTTTTCACAATGCTCTTATGGGACAGCTGGAATTTGCCCTTAGTTCATTAAAATCCAGGGATGGATGTTCTGATCCACTGAGGATGGAAGGAAATGTGAAGATCTTCCTGTGTGGGATGTGGTTATCACCAGCTGTAACTCAGCTTCTCTTTATTGTGGCTCCGGATGTCACCAAGTTCATGACTTCATCACGCCGTGAATCAAGGCAGATTTTAAGAGGACAAGAACTCCTTAATTTTCTTTTCTCCAAGTTTATTTGCACAAGAGGGTAAGAATTCCAGCCTGTCTGTGCTATTTGAAGGAGTTAGAACAGTTGGGTCATTTATCTGATGGGAGCTTTGAGCGGTGTCATTGAAGTAAGAACAATTTGTGCTTCCAGGAGCATCGCTGAGCAGTTCAGAGAGCTACTTGGGGCAGAAATTCACCCATTTCCACCCTTTCAGCCCTGCCACAATTGCTGTTTTCCGAGAGATCAGTGCTGTGTATTGCAGGGAAATCATCGAGTCAAGAAGATCTTGTGCACCAAACCACCTCCAAAGCTGAGCACTCCAATCAGTTCACTCAAATATTCATTAGGAGAGCAAACCCCTGCTGATTGTAATGAGAATTTTGTCTGCAGAAAGCTTTTGTGACTCGCGCTCGAGTGGTGCTTTAGACTTCTTAAGAGTCTTTCAGAATCTTGGCTTTAAGATAATCTTTCCTAAAAATAATGCAAATTGCCCTAAAAACCTCATTCCAAATTGGGGGTATTTTTCCAGCAGGTCAAATGGACTTCCAAAGTCAGGAAACTTTATTTTCTAACTTTTTTTAGGATAAATATATTTTTGTGTTCTTGCAGCTGTACTGCATAAATAGTCTTTGAATCACGCAGGCTTAATTAGGATAGCCATGTTATGACTAAATTATTTGGATCATCTAAAAATTTACCCCTTTTTTTGAAAGCCATTCCAAAGACGTAGAGTTTGCAGAATATTTAATTCAGTCTGGAGGCAAAACGCTGCACAGAGGAAGGGAGGCTGCAGTGAGCACTTTCTTGTTTGACTGTCTCAGAAAAGCTGTCACTTGAAAGGCCCAGAAGCTGCCAAGAAAAGTTTGTGGAATCTCCAGTCTCACTTTTTGGTATCAAAAAAGGCTTTGAATAAACCCTAACTTTTTCTGACAGTGAAATTTTCATGACTGTGACATTTTCTGGGAGTTCTTCTGGAGTGAATCTCCCCTTCCCTGCTGTCATCACTAAAGCAGTGTTTTCCCCAAGGGATGGGTGAGCATCCAGGGAAAAGACCAAATGCTAATGATCCAGATTATAATTAAAGCTAATTAGAGATTGGGACTGCAGATGGAGGAAATGAGGGAAGCTAGAAATTTGGGGTTTCTGTACAGCTCATAATCCCGACAAAGTTAAAGATCTGGAAGTGGCAGGAGGGACTCCTGGGGCACTGTGGGGAAATGATTCTAAAAATAATTAGAAGAATTAAAATAATGGTGCTGCTTTTGATAGGAAGTGTGGGAATGGTGATAACTGTCCATGATAGCAATCTCCCTTTTTTCTTGGAAAAGGAACACTTGGCACTGCCAGGGTGTTTCTGTATCTTCCAAGGTTTCTAAAGGAAGTGGAAGTTTTCAGTCCTGAACAGAGGTTTCGATACTAATAAAATTCTTATTTATGAGAGGTGTTTTACCTACTGGGCAACAGTGTTTGGCTCCCCAGGACTGGATATTTCCCCTGCTTGATACTTTTGGGCTGTGTTCACTGACTGGAGTCTTGCTAAATGAGGCAGAATTTCCAACTGGCCTCATTTTTAATATTTGCTTTGGTTTGGAAGTTAAAATAGGACATTTTGAGTTTTATTTTGGCTTTGGAAAGCTCAGTGACTGCTAAAACTCATGGCATTAAGGGCCTGAAATGTTTCTTTGCTAATGTCTTTTAAGACTAATGCCTGGAAATGTCTGTAATTCCCTGATAAGTTTTAAGGGAAATGAAGGTATTAAAAAAAAAAATGGGGAAAGCAATGTCCTTTACTTGTATAATGCAGAAGTGTCAATTAAAAAATGGCAGCTTCTGGAAGGAGAACGACACTGCCAAGAATTTTTATAACTTACTGTATTAGCGAGGGCTCAGAAAGCATTTGTCTAAAAAAGATGAGCTGCATGTGAAAGCTTTCTGGGAAACGTGAGGCTTTTCCATTCTATTAAATACCTTTTAGAAGGGATGAGTGCCTCAAAATGTTTGTGCTCTCAGTGCCTAAAAGGCTCAGCACGTCCCATAAGTTGCTGTGTTTGATGTTATTTGTATCTGTACATCCCTCTCTCCGCTTTTCCTGAAATTACCTCGTTTTGTGTCCATACATCACTGCTGCACTTGTGCTCTAATGAACAAAAAACTTCATGCATTGCTCCGTGAGTTAGAAAAGCCCCTTTTTGAGTCAATTATCTTAGCAACTGCTTTATGTGGCTTTTGTTTCTTTATTAGTTACAGAAATGCATTTGAAACGGCTTGAAAATAAAATATTCATCCGTTTTCTTTTAAACCTGTAGCCCTCCAGTCTGGTGCAGCCAAACGTTCATTAAAAAGAATTTGGATATAAATGGGATTGTACCAGAATGCAGCTCAGAGCACTAATTACAAGTAAAAGCTTTGGTTGCAGTCGGAGTTGGAGCAATTGTTAAAAACAGAGCATTGCCAATTGCCAGCATTAGCAGGGATATTATTAATGCACATTAAAGTTTATTTCAAGGAAGTTCTGACTCAGGGAAAGATTGAGATGTGGAAATAGCAGTGAAAACTTGGATTTTTCAGAATGAAGAGCAGGGAAAAAAGCTCAATGTCTGACAGGGCTTTTTCAGGAGGGTTTGTTAAAATGGGGCAAAAAGGACAAAACTTTGGGATGAGCGTAGGTTTGTAGTTTTTTCTAGAAATGCTTTTATAAGTGTGTATTTTATATTTTTAGATTCTTTTTTTTCTCTGTATACTTCGAATTTTGCTTGAAGAGCAGAGAATGCTTGTAATCCAGCATGTTAAGAGGTGAGGAAAAGCAATAATCCAGTTTTTTGTGTATATATCTGCACGCAGACCAAACACTGAACCATCCAGACACAGCTTATTGACACAGCTGGAAAAAGCCAATAAATAGTTTCAATTTTCTGACTATTTAGCAAAAAATCCGAGTCACTCACTGGAAATACTTCATAAAAATGTGGAATTAGAGACTGTCACTCCCATCAGTGCTTCCAGACTTGTTCCAGCAGCTTTCATATGCATTTTTCTCATTTAAAGTTATTTTCTCTAATTCAAAACAGAGCCTCTTCCCCTATTTATCACCATTCCAGAGCAGGCAAATCTTCATCCTGAATTTTTTTATTTATGGTCTTTATTTGGGTGACTAGCAGGGTGGCATTCCCCAAAAAACCTGCTACAAAGGATCCTTGGAGGAGCCTTTATTCTTTCATCTTGGTGGATAAAAGTTCAGAGTGGAGATAATGCAGATCCTGTGAAGCTGAGCCTGAACTCTGAATCCAGTGATGGATTTTCACAGGGAAGTGAGATCTGTGTAAATAAGCACTAATTACCCCTCTGACAGGCAGCAAACCCCAAATCTGTATCCATTTAGGATGCCAGGCTCTCTGTAAGCTGTTTTCCTGAATAATCCATTTTACGCATTTATTAACCTATAAATACATTTTTATAAATCTCGATGACATTTGGGTATTTTATTAACCACAATAAATGCCAGGGAAAATTGAATTAAGAAACCTTGTAATGTGCTTTACTACCAGTTTTAAAATTTTGCTGAGCTGTAAATGGTCCTGCTTTATATCAAGGATAAATCTGTTTGAAGACTAGAGGAATAATTCTTTTTCGTCATTGCCAGAGGCCCTGACCTTTAGGTTGATGGGTGGTTTTTAACAGCTTCACCTCTGTCTTATTCTCTGTGATTCTGCAGTGATTTGATTATCTGCCTTGAGCAGTGCCCCAGTCTGAGCAGAAGTACAAAATATCTCGTGGTGCTCAGAGGGTGTTGAACAAAGCTGGAACCACCCTGATCCTACAAATATCTTGCAAAACATAAATTTTTCCTTGTATTTGTCCTGATCTTATGATTGCAATCTCAAAAACAGGTACTCATTTTCCCCAAAATGCCTGGGGAGAACAACTTCTGATGCCAAAAATTGAGTTTCTTCCAGCTGAGAAACTTCCCCTTCATTTACAGAGTAAAGTTGGTAATTTGAACAATTTGCAGTGGATGCACCAAACCAAATTTTTCCAGGTGAAGTTCTTCTGGTTTCCTCTGTGGCTGCTGAAGATGCTGCTCTAGAAGTTCATCCTTTCCTATTTGTCCTCCTTTTTTACATCTCCTGCCCAACTCTGTGCTTGTGCTGTTTGTTTACATGACTTGGCTGCTAGGGATGATGTTCCCTTCCTTAAGTGTATCTCTTTTCTCCAAATATTTGTGTATCTGAAAGTAAAAGCTGTATTAACCCAGTGTGGCTTTTCTTATGAACCCAATTAATTTTTTCTCAGTTAATGAAGTACAATAACCTCTTTATTTCAGAAAACCACTTAATTTTTAGGGTAGCTAATCCAGTGCCTGAGCTGAAATTAAATTTGGCGGAGCATCTTTCTTTGTGAAGGTTTCACTAATTCTGGACTAACTTTGGGTTCCATGATCATTCCTTGAGTCATGGCTAAAACACCTTTTTCCTCTGGGTTAGGCTGGGGCACCACAGGCAGCAGCTCCAGTGGTACAAACCAGAACTCCATTGATCTGAAAGTATTTATAAATGTTTAACAGCGGGCAGGAGGATGAGAGAGGCAAGGGTTCAGAATAAAAATATCTGTATTTATTTACGTATTTATCTTTGTCTCTGAAGTACAGAAAGGCCACACCATTTGTTTGTATTGACTTAAAGGTCTCGTCTGAGGAGCTGCTGACCACCTCATTCATTTATAAACCCTTCCTTTTCTGCAATTTCCCATGGAGGGGAGAGAAATAATGCATTTAACAGCAGGTGGAGTGGCAATGAACATCCTGGGAGAGGGAAGTGTTCAAGGCTCCACTGCATAGTTTCATTGTTTAGGAATAGTGCAAATATAGTTTATTTATATTAAATAAAATTTAAATAATTTCCCTGCTATTTATTGAGCCGGAAGGTGGGCCGAGGGCTGGAAATAACTTCCTGCTTTTTATTACAGCAAAATTTAACTCTTGCATGGGTGGCACTGGAAATGGGGAAATGTGAGATGGTGAAGCCAGGCATGATTTGCCCATAAAATGTTATGTGACATTTTGATGCGTATGCAGAGAAATCTGCTGGAGATGGGTTTGGTTTAGAGAAATTAAGATCCCCTTTAGAATGTCCAAATCTCTCAATATTGGTGCCTCTTTCTAGGGAATCTTCCCCACTTCTTTAGAGTATTTGCATGGAAAACTAGAAAATGTAAATTCTCTTCCAAGCCATCTCATGCAGGCACTGCAGCTACAGGCCAGTTTTAGGAGTGCTTTGAGTGTTTGAAGAACCTGGGTTATCTTCTTGAAGATCTAAACAATGAGGGATGGCAGCAAACAGCCTGCGTGTGTTTTCTGTGTTTTATTTCTGGCTGAGGAGGAGGCTGGCTGGAGACAGACACATCTGTCATCTCGGTTCTGGTGAGCACACATGAACTTCTTAGCCTAAAACGTGGTTTGTCTTGTCTTATTTTATGAGTCTTCTCAGCAGTGTTGTAGGTGTGAGAAGCTTATTTTGGTTTAAGCACTTATGCTTCTCCGCAGAGCAGTTCAGCAAAGAAATCACCTTCGTTTCTGGCAGAACGTGGCACGTCCATCATTCAGAATTACTATGAGTAATGTCCTCTATGATTTAAAATGCTTTTATGGGCACATTTATCTCCAAGAAAGAGCAGGCATTGACCACTTGCATACTGCATTGCCCCAGAAACCAAACAGCAGCTGAATGTTCTTGTCATGCTTTGTTTTATTGTTTATTTGTATTCATAGAGAAATGACTGGCAAGACCTCCCCAACATTTCCTTTTGTCTTGCTCCTGACTCTGGTGCTGGGAACACTCACCAGCCTCACTTTGCTGAGCAGCAGCATCTCTTCAGAGCATTTTCATGTGCCAGGACTTATTCAGAGGGAAAATAGAGCAGAGACAGTGTGAGCAAAGTTTGCTTTATGGATGCACGTGCTAGTCTTGAAATGAGATTGCTCTGGGGGTTTTTAAAAGAGTCCTTTTGGCTCTGAGCCAGACACCCCTTGAGCCAGAATCCCACCACCTGCCTTGGATGGAGCCATGCAGGAGGGAAATCCTCTAAATGCTGCTGCAGGCCAGTGCTCAACACCATGGTATTTTCAATAGGAGATTTAAAGGGCTTAAGGAAAAAAAAGATCATCTCCAATTGAAGGTCAGAACAACTGAAATGGAAGTACTTTGAGTGTGATAATCTCCACTGGTATTTTATGAACTGTAGCTTTGTATCCCTGGGTCACTGTTTTCTATCGTTGATCACTGTAATCCGAAATCATTTCCCTTCTATAAAATGGGCTGCTCGTCTGGACTGCCTGGAAGAGAGACACGGGGAGGATGCAGGAGCATCCCCAGCCCTCTCTGAGGGCAGGAATTCCTCCCTGTCCACACTGCACTTTCCCCCTGTGCTCACCAGCTGAGCTCATGGAATATTTCAGCTCCATCAGATACTTGTAATACAAACAAAAACCCTTCTGGGCTAATCCGAAAGACTTTGGTTGGAAATAATTGCTTCCCTGGTAGTTTTTGTAACGTTCATCATGCTCTTATTCTATCTTCTGTCTTACTCCCCCGGCCTATAATTATGTTGTGAAACAGAAAATTTGTACCAAGACGAGCACAAGTGTACAGCTGTTCCTTTAGTCCTTAAATCTATGGAGCACCATTGATTGAGCTGCACCCTCGTTAGCAGAGCTGTTGGCGTGAGTGCTGGGCCCAGTGCAGACTGGTTCAGCTCCCATTTCGTGGGTTTGTTTGGAGCACTGAAAGCAGCAGGAAATGGTGACAGATTCCAGCAGCCACTTGAGATTTGCAGAAATTATTGACTAAAGCACGGGAGATCTGTGAATGCTTTACAGCTGACTTTGCTTGCTTTTATATACGTGCAGCGCTTCGTATCCCTTTTTGTAAATCACTTGGTGGGTAATGAGCTGCCCAGAGAAGCTGTGGCTGCTCTGGAAGTGTCCAAGGCCAGGTTGGACAGGCCTTGGAGCAGCCTGGGACAGTGGGAGATGTCCCTGCCATGGCAGGGGTGGCACCATTTTATGATGATATGATATCGAGCATTAAAGTCTGACTGGAATTTTTGAGAGCAAGGAATTTCTCCTGCCTCCCATTCCGTGCCCCACACATCCTCTTGTAGCTCAGAGTCACAAGCTGCTTGAAGCCAGAGATAACACAGGGTTTTGTTAATGAATTGTCTGTTTTGATTTGCAACACTCTTGCCTTTCTCATCTAAAATCAGCTGCGTAATGTTATTTTTAGGATTCGGTTTGTACTGACCAGGGTTCTGTATCTGATGTATAATTGAAGTATTTGAACATTCTGCAGGTTGCTGAGTCTTTGCAATGTGCTAGTTAACTTCCAAGTGCTCTTCTGCTTCCTAACCTGGCCAGCTGGCCCTAATTTACAATGCAGAAATTAATCTTTTCTTTACAATTAAAAAATCTTATTAGTCAGAAAAAAAGATCTGAAAAATCCTGGCAAAAGAGAGAACCTCGAGAGTCAGCTGTTGGATTATTATTTGTATTTCAGTTTGGAATTGGGATCCTGTCGCACCCTGAGTGGCTCAGGAGGCACTGCAGGGATGGGGAGGGCTGAGCTGAAGAGGAGGTTCACTCTTGGCTTGGCTGGCTGAAGTTGGATGGTTTCTCCTCTGTCTGCTCCTTTATAAGAGTCAACTAAATGGCAAATCCCTGAGGGATTTGGAGCATCTATTCCCTCAAAATATGCTGTGGTTTGACTCTGGCATTTACTTAGCTAATGAAAGACTGGGGTCTACCTGGAAATCTGAGTCACCAAGACTGTTCTTGGGCTCATTTCAAGTTTGTAGGAATGCAGAAGGTTCATTAAAACCTCCCATTTTTCCCTTGGTTTGGAATAGCTGTGCTGCCCAGCCAGGTTGTGGAATGGCTCTGGAGCTGGGGTCACCCCACCCATCTCCAGAGGACATCACAGCTTTCTCCCCCTGCCTCTGTCAGAGCTCCTGAAAAATCACTGCTTTATTTACTGCTGTTCCACAGAGGAGGGGCTGATAAAATCACACTTCCTGGTGGATTTCACACAAATGGAGCCTACAAATGGATTATTACAAGTTTTATCCCAATGACTCAATTATGTGCTGTTAAAAAAACCTTTTTTAAGTTATCTTTAGTATAAATCAGGCTGAAGTTGGAAATCTTGATGGAGAAACTATTTACAAAGGCATGTAGTGACAGGACAAGTGGGAATGGCTTCACACTGACAGAGAGTAGGTTTTGATGGGATATTGGGGAGAAATTCCTGGCTGTGAGGGTGGGCAGGCCCTGGCACAGGGTGCCCAGAGAAGCTGTGGCTGCCCTGGATCTCTGGCAGTGTCCAAGGCCAGGCTGGACAGGGCTTGGAGCAGCCTGGGACAGTGGAAGGTGTCCCTGCCATGGCAGGGGTGGCACTCGATGAGCTTTAGGGTCCCTTCCAACCCCCTCCCATTTGGGATTCTTTGATATCACATTCTAGGATTCTGGATGCCTGCTGTGGGGTATGACCACGTATTTGTTTTTTCATAAAAAGAATGATAAAACCCCTTTATCGCTTCATCTCTCGCCCGCCCAGTAAGCTCAGCACACACGTGGCCTCTGAAGCAGTGGTGGGGCGCGTTCTGCTGAGCCTGGGAGAATTCTGTGACGAGTTTAAAATGTTTGAGACATCAATTTGTCCTTTTAATGAAGGCAGAGCAAGATAAATAAGGCATGTATGCAGATGTCACTGGCACTTAGGCATGTGCATGTCAGCGTTGATAAAGCACTGAACTTCCAGGGCTAGGGCTGCATTAGCGCCCGTCTCATCAGTGGAGTGAGGGGGGCTCATTTAGCACAGCATCATCAATTTTTGTTAGGCCCAGATTTTTTTTTTTTGCTTTTCTTGAAGCTGGTCGGGCTTGAGAATTCATCAAAACAGCAGTGCCTGTAGCCCAAAAAAATTCAAGGCATGTGTTTGTTCTGCGTGTGGCACTTGTACTGTGGATGGGGAGACAGGAGGGTTATGTGAGCTGCAGGAATGCTTTGGGCTGAGGGAAAAATTGCTTTTTTTTTGCCTTTTTTTTAAGTGCATTATAATGAAATGGACTCTTGTTGCATTTGATCACAAAAGCACTCCTTAACATGATACTCAGGAACATCATTTTCTTCTCTTGGGCAGCCATAGTTCACAGTTGCTTTGGCAGCTACATTCTATTTAATCTGTCAATTTTTCTCACATGGTGTAGCTGCTGTGAAAGAAATTGGAGCTGTTATAGTCTGTGCTTTGATACAGTCTGGGAAACGCAAGGTGGGAGACAGCAAACCAAACACAGCACGCCAGTAATTCCTTGAAAATCGCTGCTGTTCCAGCACGGCGATTTCCCATCCTGGGGAGCTGTCAGCGTTCCTCCTGTAAAGAGATGGTGTTGTTTGTATCCTTCTTTTTAATTTGTTTTGGTGGTGCTTATTAAATACACTCTGCAGGGCTGGGGAGCTTTTCCCCAGTTTCTTGTTTCTCGTGGCCCTGCTGTTACCACGTTCTGAGAAGTGAAGGTGAACAACCTCCTGCTCTGGGAAGATGTTGCTGTCCATGGTAGCAGTGGGACTGAAAGAGCTGTCCATGGTAGTACTGGGACTGAAAGAGCTGTCCATGGTAGCTCCGGGACTGGGTGAGCTTTAAGGTCTTTTCCATCCCAAATAATTCTGGGGTTTGTCTGTGGGAGCAAAAGTCAAACTCCTCTGTCTGCACGACCTCAAATCCAGCTGCCTTCATCAATCTGGGAAATATTCCTGATGTCTGGATTGAGCCCTTACGGTATTTCTGAGTAGCAGCACATTCACTGTGGCAAGGAGCAGCCTCATTCCATGATCCTGAAGGGCTTTCATCAAACACATGAGAATATCTCTTAACAGAATATTTATTTCTTGGTCTCTTTCTCCAAAAAACCTCAGTGAACCAAAAATGATTCCTCTGTGGAAGTGTGAAGTGACATCAGCAGGAAAAAGTAAAGGTCCCCTGTGGCTATGTGATTTCAAAAAGAAATATGCTTTTTAGATGGTATATTGGGGAACTGGCATATATTTTAAAGAAAATTCAATGATTGGATAATATCTGTAATACAGATAGTGTTTTATATTTAGGAAACACTCGGTTGCTTTTTAGAATAATGAATAAACCTGCTTTACCTTAAATACTCTTCAGTATTGTAATTTTTCTTACGCTTCCAAATCCAAACAAAAGTGACTTTTGCAACAACTCAGTAAAAATGCAGTCAAACCAAGATGGCAGCAAGCAGTAAATCCTGTGCATTTATTCAGTGTACATTTCACAGAAGTGGTGCCAAATTCAGCATCTCTGGTGGAGCCTGATGCAATTTCCCTGAAGTTAATGGAATTACCCAGGCCAGGATCTCACTTCTGCTCTTTCTCTGTGACCTCTTGGTTGTCTTTGCTCTGAAACTTCCCCACGGCTGTTTTCAGGTGATTTTTCAAGTGTCTGAAACTGGTGTGGATTGAGAGATTTTTGGGTCTCACTGCTGACCTTCACAATGTGCTTCTGTTGATGTCCCTAAGTTTAGTGGTACATTAATTTTACACAAATTCTATTTTTAATTTGCAGTACTATTATCTGCCAGTGTCATACTCCTCCTGTAGCACCTACTGGCATAAATTACACCAGAGCAATTATCAGTAGGAACTCAGCTCTACTGCCACCACAGTGTTTTCAAATTATCAATGCTGCTGCTCAGAACAACTGCAGAAATTGGCGCTTAATTGGCCCTTTTTGTAGGATGTTCTGAGTGTATTTTTATTAAAAAGACACTGAACATCCCCTCTGACTAGATAAGAACATGATCTACCTACTTGTCCAGCATGAACAGGAGGTTCCCCCTGCCCCCCATTAAAGTATTTTATGGACACAAAGAAGTGTCAAAATAACTTTGATTTACAAAGTTTTTGATTTTTTTAAAAACTTACAAGATTTTGCAATTTACAGATTTACAAAGCTGGACAAATCAGAGGTTTTGCCTATTTAAGTTGCAGTATATTTTTGCCATGTAAACTAGCCTTTAATTCCATATTTTGTATGGATTTGTCACTTGGGATATTCCTCCTGTGCAAGCTCTGGTTGTGTTCAGGTCCTTGCCAGGGTCACTCCAGCTGGCTTTGGAGTTTGAGACCTTGCATTGCTTTATTCTGCTGCAGTCACATTCCACCACCTTTTATTTGTACCTGGTTTAGAGTGGGAAGAGCAGAGAGGAAAAAAAATGCATCAGGGTCAGAGGGAAGGGTGAGGCTGAAGGCTGGGCTGGAATCAGATCGCGGTGAATCTCCCCACAGCTCACCTCCCGTCCCCTCTGTGGTTCAGGACTGGTGACACTGCTGCTCCAGGGTGGCAGCCTGAGGAGCGGGAATGCTGTTCCTGGTCAGGGCAGCTCCTGCAGGAGCTCCAGTGCTCCTCAGGAAAAGCAGACTTTCCGTTTGGATTTCACGAGTGCACATCAAATGGTGATTATTCCAGCTCAGGCTCTGGAGCTGGCAGGCTCTGGTAGAGCAGCCCCAGGAGCACTGGCTGAGCCCCAGCTCTGGGGAGGAAGGAGCACAGTGAGCACAGAAGCAAATGCAGAGTGTCTGAATGAGGCTGCAGAGATGCCTCGCTCCCCTGAGGAGTCACTCGGTGTGACTGAGGAGCTCTGAAGGGCTCTGCTGCTGTCCACTGCTCCCTGTCAGAACTTCCCAGAAAATCCAGCAGGGTTTTTCCATGGGAGGTCGTGGGAGGATGACACAAGGCTTCCTCCAGGGATCACTTGATCTGCTGGGACCATGCAGCTCGAGGTTTCCAAGTTGGAAGTGGAGCTCTGGTCCTTGGCTTTGCACAGTGGGGATTAAAGGGATTAAAGGGAACATTGGGATATGAGCTGCAGCTGTTGAAAGGGAAGTTTAAAGGTCCCCATATGGAAATTTCGCGGTCCCAGTGTGACATGTAATCCTCCTACTCTCCCACGTATTAAATTGTCGTTGGGCACGGATTGATCCCAGCTGCTGGGGGTTTAATCTTGGCACTTACGTGGAGTTCTTTATGCTGTTTATACCATAATGTCCCCAGATCCTCGCAGATTCCTCCATGGAATGCTGCTCATCATCTCCTGGCATCAGGGGAGCTTTTTGTGCATTCTCACTGCTAACACAATATTAAGGTCTACATATTCAGGAAATACCGTCTATTCTTCTTCTCTTAAGCCCTTTTTCTAAAGGGAGAGAAGTGATAGCACAGGGCTGCATGATAAAGGAACTGCTCCTGATGAAATGAATTTTAATTTGTAGCTCCCTGATAATGATCTTGCAAAGAGCTCCTGATATATTTGTGGTATAATATCTGTAATAAAAGCTCCAAGAAAGAACTTATTTGATGCATATCCAGGCAGCCCTGTTATAATGCTGAAAGTCCCAGGATGTTCTAAATAATAAATAAATAAATAAACTCCAAGATTAATATATTAACCGAAATGAATTCAGCACAGAAGGAGTTGCTGCACACCCTGGGCCTGCTCACTCTGTTACAGCTGTGACATGGCTTCCCAGATGGCACAATTATCTTCCTAAAATATTGTGGAAAACTTCCATTTGTCATTTGGATTAGAGCAGTGAGCTTTCCCTAAACACAGGCAGAGAGCTCTGCCTCTCTGTGTTCTTCATGGCAGTAATTAGCAATAATTCACTTGGAATCAGAGAAACACTTTACAGGAACAGGGAACGAGCCAACTTCTTCCATTTCCGCTTCTGAAATCGCTGTCCTGCATGGCTGTACCGCAAATCTCTGACATCAAACCAGACCTTGACATGATTTTCTTTTTCTGATGAGTATTTTATGTTCTCCTAATTGGACTGTCAAGGATTTCAGATGGTGGGCATGTTTTCAGGCTGCAATGTTTACAGTAATGCCTTGAGTATGATATGGAGGATGATTAAAATAGGGCTGCTTATTCTTGTATCAATCAGGAAGCTGAAGCAGATGATGTACCTTCAGTTCAGATAGCATCAGACCCATTCTGCATGTTATTTATGAATTTACAGAAATGTTTAATCATGCCTGAAGTATAAATGATGTTCCAATTCTAAAATATAATGCTGTTTACTTTTTTTGTGGGGAAAAAAAAGAAGTGCTGAAGGTAAAGATCTAGGACAAGCAAAAGATTCCTCCTAGGAAAAGAAAGAGAAATCCAATAGTTTTATTAGTTGGTTTGCCAAATAATTTTGTGTGTTAGTTTTATTTTCAGGACTTAATCTGTGCAAGCCTAAATTTGAGTAAAGAAAAGTCTATAATAATGGAGCATTGAGTGATAATCTGGCCAATGATCCTTATAAGACATTTGGGGTCTCCTTAAATTTGCTTGCTACTTGTTTAAAAATCATGTTGTGTTAGATGATTTTTGTTGCTCAATTATCATGTCCCCAGTTAAAATATCTCCACATTGTGTGGAGTGATGCCCAAACCAGCAACGATGGGACACGAAAGTGTGGGAGAAAATAAGATGTGAATTCAGGGACTTCTGTTTAGAGAGATTCTGCTGGTGAATGGAATCTGCTTTGTTTTCCTTCCGTTTTTTTTAGGGAAAAAAATGGTTTCCCTGCAGCTACAGAAGGGATGTCTGGATGATGGGTTTACTATCGGAGGAAGTAAATACAAATAAAATAAAGCACTTGTAACTAAAAGGAAAGCCTCTTTAGTCACAGCAGTTGAGCAGACTGAGCTCTAGGAAGGGAATAACCTCCTCCAGGAGGAGAGGAGAGGAGGGCATTGCTCTGCAGGGAAATTCCTGCCTCTGGAGCACCCCGAGGTAGGAGTCCAAGTGCTTTCAAGTGCTGAGGAGAGAAGATGATGAAGCAGAAGCCTCTTGTGCAGATAGACGCACTTGACATTTTGCTGAGTGAAATAGAGCTGGTAGGACAAAATAGCACTGACTGTGTCGAAGTTATCCAATCCTTAAATTTGATTTGGAGTCTGGCGAGGAACTGAAGGCACTGAATTAGGTCATTTTATTTCAGTGGTGAGCCTGGAATCAGGAGGGGAGAGAAAAAGCCTGACTGAACACCTTGAGCTATGCTTGAATGTCTGGGATTGGGAATTCTTTAGCATTTCTCTTTATTCATTTAGAAAAATTAGTTCATCAAAATGAGATTACTTACACACGTTTTGGTTTTCATTAGGAAAAATAGCTTTGAAGTGTATTAAAGAATGGCTGGAGCTGGTGAAAACCCCCAGAGACCTTCCAACCCACCCTGATCAGAGCTGGGGCAGCCAGAGAAGGAAACCCAGGGTTGTGTCCAGTTGGGATTTGAGCATCTCCAAGGATGGAGAAGCCCCAGTCTCTCTGGGTGACCTGTTCCAGTGCTGTCTCAGCCTTGGTCAGGCTCTTTGCTGGACTTGATCCAGAGTTTCCTCATCTCTGTGGTACTGGGGAGCCCAAAATGGGGCCTGGGGGTTGAGAAATCACAGAAATCACATCCTCCATGCAGAGTTTTTTTGGGTTAATCGAGAGTAAAAACTGAGGGAACGGCTGCTGTGGAACAGGTGACCTTCATTCACTGGAAGGAGGAGGTTGTCCCAAAGCAGACTGGTTTTATTTTTGGAGCACAGGGTGTGCTGGCAGGAGTTTGGTTCCTTTCGGAACTGACCACTGACAGGACAGGAAAACCATTCCACATCCAGGCTTATTTATATCCTTATTGTAGGAGGGTCGAGAAATTACACCCTTGCAAAGACCTCTGGGTCAAATATGGTGACAGAATTTGTAAGGACTTTATTTTTCCTTACCCACGAGGCCATCCTCTATCCCTATCATTCTTTTCTTGGTGGATTATTTTTTCTTTTTGATGGTCTGATACGACTTCATCCTCCCAGGAAGTGGTTCCATCTCAATCATTTAGCAGAGCTCTTGGGAAGAGGAGGTTAAATGCTGTTCAAGCTCATTTTTCTGGCTCCTGGGCAGTTCTAGCTTAGGGGGTCACCTCAGTGTCCAGGTGGTCACTTCAAGAGCTCATGTCACAAACTGACCCCCTGCAACTGCCACCCACAGCCCTCAGCTGCCAATTCCACAGGCAGGAACAACAAACACAGGTTTTCATCCCCATAATGAGTTTCCTGCAGCAGAGTGAAAACTCCAGGGTTTCTTGTTATCAGCAGATAATCATATTCTGGCAGTGGTTCTTATCCTGTGCGATAAATGTCCTGAGGATGTGATTATCTCCTGATACCTCTCAGCCTGCTCAGCTTTGTTGTTTCCTTACAGCACAGGCAGCATTTGCAGTCCCCGAGGTTGATTTTATCGTGGCAGTGAAGGAATAAAGTGACCATTTGCTTGTTGGGATCAGGCAGCTGCATTAAAGCCCCAAACACCTTAAACAAGGTATTGAAGAGAACGTATTTAAAAGCTTTCTCCTTCAACTCGTATTTCAATAGCTCCCAGCGTGCAGATGGAATGAGGCAAAGTTAGCGGGAATTCTGCAAGCAAACAGACTTCTTTTTATCCAAATAATCTCTCCTTCCTATTAGGAACTTAGGTTAGTTCTTTTAGACCTTTATGACACCACTGGATTTCCTGAAGCTGCCTGGAATTTAAGGTGACAATACAGATTTAACAACATTAAAAGTTTTGCACTTGAATAATTAATTGCATTTTCAGATTATCTTCGAGAAAATTTAGGTCTCACTTAGCTGGTTGTGACTAATGACAGTCTGGTAATTACTCTATGATGAACAATATTTATTTTTTTTAAGGTTAAAGAATTAAGCTCAGTTTAAGGGTGGATGCCTGGTGCTTGGTAAAGCACAAAAATGCAGTGGTCAGCAGTGTGGAAATTTGTGGATATGCTGGCGAAGGTCAAAGTTATTTTTAGAGAAAAAGATAGGAAAAAAGTTGTGAAATTTGTGCAGAAGTTGGTGGTGACAGTAAATGAAATGCAATGTATATTCAAGCATATACATGTATATAGAAATATAAAGCAGCACTGATGTGTTGATGCAATAAATTATTAATATTTTTGAATAGCCATAAATATGTTAATGCTGCAGGGTAGTGCATGGTATGCTAAACTCTGTTTATTTTTAGTGGAGTCAGAGATATTTTAGTGCTGAAAGTTTGGGTTTGGAACATTCTTCTATCTCTGGTTCATGCACTGGGTATCAATATAAAATGTGTAGAGGCAACATGAGGTTTAACCTACAGCATGTGTGAGATTTGAACAATACAAGCACTGAAATGGTGACATTTCAATCCCTTAAAGAACTTTCTTCCAAGGAGAAAAGTGCAGCAATCATTTCATATTCCTCATTACACTAAATAGAATTTTTACTCATTCGACAAGAAGCATTCTGTGTGTGACTTCACTATTTCCCTCAAAATATCACCTTTTAAATGTTATCCTTTTTATTCTCAGTGTGAGTTTTGATGTCCAGATTTGGGGACATAAAGGTGTAACCACGATTTTGGTTAAATTATCTGGAAAACAGAGGTTAACTCTTCTCTCCAACATTTTTTTTTTTGGCTTCTCAGCCCTTTTAGCTGAGGCAGCACACTCCCTGCTGAGTGGCAGATCTCTGATAAGCTCCTGGCCCTCGGGGCTTCCTTGAAGGTCAGCCCAGGAGTGGGAAATGTTGTGCATGGAACCTGCTTGGTTATGGGGCAGGAAAAGTCACCTGCTCCCTCTGGGGACATTCCCCAGGGATGGGAATTGCTGCTTGGTCCCAGATAAATGTTACTGTGCTGCAGGAGGGGAGAACAGGTTTGTGGGATGTAGCAGAAACCTCTCCATGTGTTTTTTTGGAAAGGAACTGCTGTGCTGGAGCTGGGAGGTGTGGAATTAAAGCACAGCCAGGAAAACTGAGAGGCCCAATACGAGGAGAAGTGGATTTTCGCTTGAAGTTCCTCCACAGTGGAAGCCTTAATGACAAAAATAGTGATTGTCCATGAAAGATCAAAGTCACCAGGCTTTGTCACCACTAAAAGAAGGTCCTGCATTGGTTAATGAACCAGGGTGACCGAGGGATGGATGATCTTTGCAGATAACACATCCCCAGGACCAGCTCAAACCCGTTTGCCTTTTGATAAAAGACCCAGCTTTGAAAGTGAGATCAGATTCTGTGCACATAGCAAACGGGGTGACAAAGTGCTATTAAATCTACCCAGGTACTCGGTGTGTAAAAAAAAAACAATAGTGAAAAAGAAATCAATAGTTAGAGATGTCTCTCCTTTGGCAGACAGGGGTTCTTATTACCAGAGATGCCGTGGATCAGACGTCAGCCGGGGCAGGGAGGGGGATGAAGAAGATGCTCTGCTGTCAGAGGAGACCTTGTGCTTTTAAGCTTCAATTCTATTATTGATTACAACATCTCTGTAATAAATCAGGTACAAGTTTGCATTTAATTTTCAAAGCCTGCAGATTCCGTTTGTTCTACAACTTCTGAGTGACACAAATCTTTTAATGAATGTTGAAAGAATTGTTTCTTGAGTAGTAACCACTCATTCATAATTGCCCAAGGAATTCGCTTGTGTTTAGAACATATCATGTGTTGGATTAATGGAAATTTCTCAGTTGTCAACACTTTCTTTCTCCCCCCTTGGACTTCTTCTCTTTTCTTTTTTTTTACCCAAGATGTAGAAAAACTGATTCAAAGTTTTATTAAGTACGTATTGGTCATAATGGACACCTTATCCCGGTGGTTTTTTATAGACTGGGGGGATTTACAGAACAGTCAGCCTGGATTTCCAAACTGTCTGTCGAGAAGACTTCTCTACTTGCTTTTGATAGAAGAAAAAACACTTGATTTTCTCCCTACCCCAATGTGCATTTGATGGATTATGACTGTATCCATCTGTGCATTCTGACTGGAGATCCCAAGCGATCAAAAGCAATGTGTCCCTCCTGTCCTCTTCCCATAAAACTCTGGGGGAACACAAAACCTTCCTAGGAAGTAAATTCTTGCAGTGTCCACCCATGCCATGGATCCTTTGGGATGGGTGACCTGGTGTTTGGATCCAGGGAGCTTGGCTGGGATGTGACAATTCCAGCAGCAGAAGACACAATTCCAGTTGTGTGGGCTGGGAAAGGAGCTCAAAGTCACCCTCACTTTTGCTCGGAGCAGTTGTGTGGTGAATTTGGAATACATTGGGAGTGAAGCTCTGCAATTAAACAAGTTTTGCCTAAACATCCCAAGGGAGCTATAATTGCTCCTGCAGTTATTGCTTAACCTAAGAGGGACTTGTTGCCTTTCACAACTGCAGAAAAAGAAATCATATTTTAATCTTTCATTGCTACTTTTCTTCATCAGTTTTTTACTTTCTTTCCTAGAGCAGGAGCTCTCATGGGGATCTGCTGAAATACCTCATAATAGATAAAGGATGGAGCTTTCGATTCCCTTTTCTCATGGAGCTGCTTGGATTATGGGAAGTTCAATGTCCAAACTCTTTAATTAATGCCATCTTTGCCCCACTCTGATTGCTTCAGCTGCACCTTGTTTGTCACTGAGCAAGTCTCATGCTTGGGAAGTGCCTGATGATGTGATGGCAGAGCCTTTTTAATGAACGCCACTTAACGGGGTGAAGCAGTTTGGGCTAGGCATGATTAAGTTTGTGATCAAGAGCTTGACTAAGAATTTGATAGTTGATGTTGATTAAGAATATTGGATGGTAATTAATGCATAACTCCTGTCTTTTACGTGTCTGGAGAATCAAAACAGCACTGGGAATCAGTGGCACTGCCAGCTCACATGGAGCTGTTAGCAATTTATCCCACTCCAAATTGCTTGTGGACAGCAGGAGCAGAGAGGTCTTCTGCTCAAGTCCATCTCTGTTAATTATCACAGGGACCAGAAATCCCAGGAGGGTGAGGAGATGCAAATGTCTCCAGGATTCAATCTATTTCTTAAATAAATATTATAATGCAGCACTTCAACAAGCTCTTCTCTCTGTGATTTCTAGGACTGGCAGAGAAAAGTTTGGGATCACAGTGTGTCTCTTGTCACTTCCAGCTGGCACTTGAGGTGTGCAGTGTAATTAAACTTGAGTTCCTTCAGGGTCTTCATTTAATTTTAGACAGAGAGGACCATGTCGCTGGGTATGAGTGAAAACAGCCCTTGGAGTTTAGGGGATTTGGAAAAGGCATCTTTGGGGTTTTATTTTTGTCTCATCTTTTTTAGTTTGAAACATATCTCACTCTTATTTCTACCACGGAAGAAAAGAAGTAACAGGATGAGACCTACAGCAATATTGAACAGACTTCAAGTGGCTGTTTGCCTAAAGAATGCAGGTTTAAAATAGCATAAATCAGGTATTATTTGAAAAAGAAGCAGACTTCCATTGTAAGGGAAATTCTGGCAGTCCAAATTCTTGTTTTTCACATAAATGAAACCAAATATGAAATTACACTTAACAGAGTTCTCCACATGGCTGCAGAACCTTCATATTTTTTCCTCCAGATAAATTAAAAATACAAAGCTTTATTATGTGTTGCACTAAAGAGGAATGAAAACAATATTTTATGCAAATGTAAAGCTGACATAATTGAAACGAAATAACTACAGACATTAATTTTACTCTGTTTTAATTTCACAGAAATCATACTTATCAAAACCGTACATTTCGAAACAATGAACCTCTTCTATCAAATTGAAAATGAACAGCTTTTACATAGCATTAAGTCACTTGATTTGGCTCCAACACAAGAGTTCATAGCTGGAGAGAGGAGAAAACAACATGTTTTTTAAAATCAGGAGCTTGTAGACATTTTTATGAGGAGGGGAAGGAATGTGTAGTCAGGTTTTTATGGAGAAGGGAATGAATCTAATGTGTTAAAGCACCCTGTGAGCACAGTGCCTGCTGGCAAAGTCCATGCCCAAATAAGTTTGTTCAGGTGAGTTGGGCCAAATCTCACCGAAGAGATCCCAAATCTCTTCTAAAATAATACTGGAATGATGTAGTCATTGAATCATGGGGTGGTTTGGGTTGGAAAGGACCTTGAAGACCATCTTGTTCCACCCCTGTGGGTGAACATCTTCCACTAGACCAGGTAATGGGATGATCTGTGGTGTTTGCTCCACAGAGCTTCAGCCAAGGAGGATTGTGCTGCTCTGCCAGCTGTGAGGGAAACTCCATTCCCTGTGCCATGCCTGCTCATTCCCAGCTGGATATCAGCAGGATTGGGAGCTGAGTGCTCGGAGAGCTCTCCCTCTCTCTGGTGACCCCAAATCTGTCACCTCTGTATGCAGCAGGAAATGATGGAGGGTAGAGAGATGAGCAGTGAGAGGTGAAGATGAAGCCATGCCCTGGCTGCTCCCGTGGGGCAGGGATGTGGGGTTATTCCCAGCTTTTCTGCTCTTCCCAGGCACAGCCTGGCTCTCCTGGCACGCAGCCTCCCAGTGCCCTGCCCTGGGTCTGTGCTGCTGCCTTCCCCTGCTGCTGTTTGGGGGATGTTAGAGAAGCGTGAGAATTGATGTGGCATCTTGAATGCATAAAGAGTTCTTGAGATGAACCCAAAGATAATTTTCCTGAGACTGCTCTGGGTCTGACTTCGGCTGCTGGCAGAAAAGACATCCCCAGCATGACTTGTGTCGTGCTGGGCTTGGCGTGACTCGTGTGGAAGGCAGGGAGGGATTTCTGACAAGAGCCTGGAGTGACAGGACACAAGGAATGGCTTCCCAGTGCCACAGGGCAGGGATAGGTGGGATATTGGGAAGGAATTGTTCCCTGGGAGGGTGGGCAGGTCCTGGCACAGGGTGACAGAGAAGCTGTGGCTGCCCCTGGATCCCTGGCAGTGTCCAAGGCCAGGCTGGACAGGGCTTGGAGCAGCCTGGGACAGTGGAAGGTGTCCCTGCCATGGCAGGGGTGGCACTGGGTGGGATTTCAAGCCCCTTCGAACCCAAGCCAGTCTGTGAGGAATCTTTGTTGAGTCCCAGACAAGGTAAAAATCGAAGCACCCTTGAGTTCTCCACTGCTGAGTCCAGGTCAAGTGCCTGGACTTCTGATATTGCAGAGGAAACCTCTCTTTCTCTTAAATCTTTGTGTCTCTAATTCTGTACTTTTTTTCCTCTGAATGGTACAGACTGTACAGCTGCCACATAAAATACCTAAAATGTCAGAGCAGTGTTAGCACCTCCCAAGGGCAGCCTTGATGCTGATCATCCTTGCCCTTATTTTGTCATCTTCGTCTTTAACCAGTGTACATTTGGAGCCTTTGAAAGAAGATGAGGACTGAAAACATTGTGCAAGTTGATTGAGGAGAAGCTCAGCTTTCTGAGGCTTTCATATATTCCTGACTACTCTGAAACATCAAGTGTTGGAAGCACAAGATTGGAGCTTCTGTGGTCTAATCAACAGCTGTGTATTCCCCCTCCCCTTATTTTCCTTTCTCCCTTTAGACTTATGAATTAGTTTTCCCCTTCAGCAGATTGTTTTTTCTTTATCTTTCCTACTTAGATACTGTAAAAAGTAATTAAGATAATCTTATCAAAGGAACATGAAACAGAAATTTAACTGATTAAATTTCAGACCAATTAGTCATACAGAAGCCTTTGTGTAGACCTTCTGTGGATTTTGCACCGCTTGTACTTTCCATTTCCTACTTTACAACAGCATGAAGTTAGGAAATTGCATTCCATGGAGATGGTAATTAACTTTGGTAATTAAAATACCACCTTCGTAGCAGATAACCAGTCAGCTTCAGGTCAATGACAATTTTTGATGCGACACATTTAATCTTATGGAAGATTGAAATGTAAGAAATTACAGGAAGAATGTTTTTGGGGGGGAGAAGGGTTTGTTGTGTCTCTTCATGATGAAATATCCTACAGCTTCACTAAGATGCTGGAACAGGGGGAAGGGGGTTTGAATTTCTGAATTTCTGGCCATATATATATTAAATAGATACAGAATATTGTATTTATTGTATTATGGGGAACTGGTAAAAAAAATCTGAGTGAAATAAAATAGCAAAAAGATGGGAAAAAAATCTTCCAGCTCTACGATATAGAGGCTTTTTTGTCAGCAAGCACAGAGGAATGGTGGGGAAGGATGAAGGGTGAACATTAATATCAGAATAGATCTGTAGTTATTTGGAAGTCAAACTAAAACTTTTCATATAAAAATTGCAATTAAATATTTTCACAGATGTCATTATGTTCCACAGATGTCTGCTCACTAACTTTAGAGCCTCCTTTGAAATAAAAGAGAGATTAGTAATGAGATGAAAGTTGACTTTAAAATAAAGGGAAGATTAGTAATGAGATGAAAGTTGGCTTTAACTAAAAAGAAATTAGGCCCTTAAAAGGAGATTATTAATTACAGCTGCCTTCAAATAAGACAGAAACAAGCCTTGAGGAAGCAGATTATCAGTGTTTTTAATAACTGAGCCCAAGGTATGTTCACAAAGCATTCAAAGCCCAGAAAGCCAAGTGTTGGAGGAGCAGGTGGGGGGATGAAGCTCGGGAATAATCCTCTTAACCTCATCAATACTCCCCCAGGGCACGAATGAGGGCTGGGGGGAGAAAAGGCAGAGTTGCTAATGGCAATGGAGCAAAAGGAGATCAAAGCCACTGGAGCTGGAAGTTGGAAGTTGGCTGTGCCCAGCATGAGCAACTCCACTCCTGAAATTTACTGTGAGATTCGCCGGAATCTCTTGATCAGGACAGAATAAGAAATGAGGGGATTATTAAATATTTTAAGGAACAAAATATTTAGACTGTGGTCCAAAGCTTTTTTTTATCAGTGCTAAATCAGCAGAGCCTTGGAGTTCTGAGTGTGGTTTGTCATGCAGGGAGTGGCTGAGTGCGATTCCATCCCTGCTCAGTGCCTGGGATACACACCCAGGAAAAGATGCTTTGGAAAGAAACTGGATTTAGTGCCTGGTGAAGAGTTCTGTCATCATCAGAAGAGCCCTCTGGGGCAGTCTGGGCAGAGCAGCTGATGATGCTCAGCGTGCTGGGGAGCTGTGCTCTCATCCCCCACTGTCCTGGCTGGATGCACACTGCAGGCAGCACATCCTCATCCCTCTCCCGGGTCTGGCACTGCAGGCTTGGGCCAGCCAAACAAATACGTTTTTAAACTGACGTCCCTAAATATAGAACACTGCTGGGCTTGGGCCAGTTTCTTCCCTCCAAGCCCAAATGAGTTTTTTTCCTAATCTTTACTAGCGAATTATTTCAGCACAAGAAAGAAATATCATTTTCTGACTCCTTTGGAGGAGAGCTGTCAATGACACATATTGCCATCTGCTTTTCATCTCCCTTCAAAAGCTTACGACCTGTTTAAGTGGGACATTTGAATCGAAGAAACTCTGCATTGAATTTCATTTTAACCTTGGGTTCCTGCTGTGAGGAGCCCTCTCTGGAAGGGGGGTTGCTTGCCCCCAGGTTTTTGGGGAAGGAAGCTTCAGTTTGAAGCTCTGCCTGGTCTGGCAAAAGGAGTCAGACTTCAAAGGCAGCTGCTACTTGATTTATGTTCAGAGCTGAGCTTTCTTTCCCTTGTTGATACCACAGAGGAGTTCCTGGCCATTCCTAGAAGGAGGGGAAAATCTCAGATTGGGAAAACCTGGAATGACAGGTCACTAGCTCACCTTTCCCACTTTTAAAGTTGCTTTCTTTGGATGAAAGGCATGGGATTGCCATTTCACATCACTTCTCTCCTGAGTTTCTGCTCTGCACAAAAGTTATCTGTTATGAAAAATAGGGAAAGAAATTGCAATTAACGACAAGATGAATGAGGGATTTGACTCGTGCTTATTACCCTGACAAGCTCAAGGTAAATGACATAGCCCAAGACAAGGAGAAAAGTTAGGCTGAATACAAGTCATTGCGACAAAATCAAGAGGTTTTAGAAAATTATTAAACCTTTCTGCGAGTGGAAGTTCAGGGCTGTCACAGTGAATATTAATGTCTCCCATAAAAGAGGTTTTTGTTCATGAAGTCCAAGATCATACAATCAGCAGAAATTCAAAATTAATCTTTATAGTATGATAAAGGACCAAGGTAAGATAAAAGAAAAAGATGTATCTGAAGGGAAAAGTCAGCCAGGGAAATAATGCTATCTTATAAAAATATTCTAATATCTATGGCCCTGCCTGAAATCTGCTCTCTGTGTAAGGTAATGTTTTACCTGCCAGGGTTGGGGGGTGTATTATTTTAATGTGATGAATGGGAAATCCATGGAATCCTTAATGATGGTTTCCCTTTTTTCCTTGCATGTGGCCCTGACCCGCAGTAGAGAGTTTGCAAACCTCAAAAGCAATGCAGTGTGATTTGGGGGTATAAAATATATTTTATAGAGATAAATTGGATTAAACAATGAAGGCATTAGGAATGATTTTCAGAGTGAAACTGGAAGGTCCAGAGCCCAAATACAGCACGGAGTAAGACAAGGAACCTCACAATGATGTCACCCTGGCTTGCTGCTCTCTCAGCCGTCATCAAGCCACCCCAGCACTTTGCTGGGTGCTTTTACAATCCCTTGTGGGGTCTTCTCCCTTGTCATAAAAAAAATCAGTTTACTGCTAAGTTGTCTGGCTTTGTGCCTAGAAATGGCCATCCTGGTGCTATTCTGTGCCATCACAGCTTCCTGGTCTGATGGTCCGTGTTGAGGTGTGGAATTCTCACATCCCAGATGAGTTCCAGCATCCTCAGCAGAGAGCAGCTCTGCCTTGGTCTCACAGTTTTTTTTTCCCAAACCTATCCAGGCTCCTCTGATGGGAAGATGCCCAGAACAATTGGCACCAATAAATATCAGCATAGCAGGGTGAGGTACATCCTGATGATCAGCATCTCCTGCAAACAGCAAATATATTTGTTCTTACTTCTGTAGTTGAGCTCTCAAGCTGGGTGACACCACAGCAGATTAATTCTTTGCAGTGCTGGGTGATCAATCCCTCCCTTGGCCTGACAGGGAGGGGAGGGAGCTGGAGCAGTGGAGTAGAGCTCCCAGAAACAATCCGTTCTGTACCATTTAATTTGGTAATAACCAGTAATTTACAGCTGGGCTCTATTGCCTTAATAGGAATACTAATGAAATGGAGGCTCTTCTGGCTGGATTTAGGAAGGTCACTGGTGAGAGTTTTGCTATCAAGTGCCTACTGTGTGTTTTTGGCAGGGATACGATGATGCCAATAAACTTAGGATGGGCTTTTTATTAGTCTGGTCCGAAGTTAAAACTAATGTAGGTTATACTTCATATATTGCTTACTAAGCTTCTGGACAAGCCGTTCTGTATGGATGTGAAATGTTTTGAATGATGTTGTGATGAAATGAGCCTGGATGAATCCTGGCTGCACACTGCATGGCAATGAAGAGCTGAATCTGGCCTTGTGGGTTTATTTTTTCCTACTTGTTTTCGCTGGCTGAAAATTCAGCCTGAATTAATGTTTTGATGTAACTGAAGCAGAGATTGCTGGTAAGAAACCTCCTTTCACACCATAATGTTTTCATATTTGAACTTCAGCAATTGATTTTTTTTTTTCATACTTGGCTGCCTGATTGTTTTTTATATTTAAACAGTTTTGCTTCCCCACCCACTTGAGCTTAGGGCTCTTCCAAAATCTGTTGGGGTGTTTTGAGGTTTTCAGGAGCAAATGGAGAAGCCTTAGAAATACCCACTTAACCTGTATATACCTACTTAATACCTGTAGACATGAAAACATCAAAACTCTGAAAGCAAAGCATTTTTCTTGGTTTGTAAAACTGGTTTTTGTGGGTAAAACATAGAAAATCAGGAAAAACTCCAATTCTGGAGCGTTGTAGTTGTGTTTCCAGCCAAAAGCAACTGGCTAACTTAACGCTTTGTTCTCCTTGGACAATTCGGGGTTTTTGAAGTGAGCAATAGGTGCAGGGAGGATTGTTTACTGGAGCAGTGATAATCCAGCAGGATGTGGGTTTGATGAAGTACATTTCTCTCTATGTGGAACTGAGGGCTCGTGGGTTCAGTGCGTGTCGCAAAACCCGCGTGGGATATGGAATGAACAGCACAGTCCAGAGGGATGGGATGTTCAGCCAGCCTTTGCTCTCTCCCTGGAAAAGTCTCTGGAGCAGACTCATCATTGAGATGTGCTCATGTCTAATGTAGGGCCAGAGCAGCACGCAGCAGCAAAACCACTTTTAGAGCAATTCTGTCTTCCTGGAGATGAAAATCTCAGCCCTTCCAGCCAAATTTCCATGGGGTGGATAAGAACCAAGCCTGCTGGGAATGGAGGACGTCTGCATGGCAGTCCTTCTTCGGCGTCTTGTTCAGATCTCTTCAATCTAACATTCCACAATTAACCTTTTTTGTTAAAAACATGGTGAAAACTCGAGGTGCTGGTGCGTGTAAGTGCCAGAGCTGATCTGCTAACGTTGGTCCTTCCTGAAACAATCCCCATGTGAAAATGAGCACTGAAGGGTCAATGAATCAATATAAGAATGATCACGTGGATTTCCTTGCATTTCTTAAAGACCTGGAGATCTCACGCCTCTTATACCTTGGCCAGATTTCCAGAGAAATGGTGTGCTGTGGATGTAAGGGAAAAAGCCAAACAAACAATGAGTTTGGGTAACTTTGCAGTGAAAACACCAAGCTCCTGCCCTGGAAACTATGGGATCTGTGAACTAAAGTGCCCACCATGGCAGGACCGTCATGTAGGGCAGAGATAGGTAAAGCCCAGATGGTTTAGACGTAACAAATCCAGCATCGATTTCATACTGTTTCCTACAGGAGAAATAGCCCAGCTGTTTCTCTTTAGATTTTGCACTGATTTCAGCCATAAACTTGGTCGAAATCCTTCTGAAAAATTCAACACCGGAATAGCCAGTGTGCTGTGAGTGAATGAGTGAATGCCTCACGTAATTGTTGTTTATGAAGGGTTATTCATGTTTATTAACATGAAACCAGTGCAGGAATGGTGATAACAAGTCGTACATCTGAGTTAGCTGCAGGGAGGCATTGGATAAGTGGTGTGGGAGAGACTCATGCAGCACCTGGAGCTAAATGTGTAACTTTTTTATTTAGATTTTATGAATTCCTAAGCATCTTCTTCACTGATGGGAGCTGAGGGCTGTTGTCACCTCTCAGGACTGAGTCTTGTGTACTTGTGACTGAGCTCTTCTCTAGCAGATCAGTGAAAGCCTTGCAGGTCAGGAGCACAGCAGATGCTGTGATGTTCAGATATGTTCCAATATAGTCAGTTTTAATGACATTTGAAAGAGATAAGTGGTCTGAGGACACGATGGGGTGACATATGGCACAGCAGATATGGGTTTACCTCCCACAGCTTGTCTTCGTCTTTGACCTGAGCAGAGTAGAAGGGAACCTGCCTGGTAAGAATATTTGAGTCTGGCTTTTTGCATTTTTATTTCATCTGGGGATAGCGTTTTCTTGGAGTGCTGATCCCCGCTGAAAATTAATCATTTTTTAATGTCATTGGAGCAACAGTGTGGGGAATAAACCTTGGGGTGTGAATAACTCGGTGAGAGGCTCAGCACCAGTCCTTATCCGAAGGTTTGAGCCAAATCTCCTGCCAGAACACGACAAAGTACAATGGGTTTGAAGGCAAGAAGCACTGCTGTTCCATTGCTATTTACCCCTTATACAAGAAAAAAACTGAAGTTACGAGGAGGTTTTGTCTTGTATCTTTATTCATATATAGAATCATAGAATGGTTTCTGTTGGAAGAATCAGAGAATCCCAGAATAGTTTGGGTTGGAAGGACCTTAAATCCCATCCTGTCCCACCCCAGCCAGGGCAGGGACACCTTCCACTGTCCCAGGCTGCTCCAAGCTCTGTCCAGCCTGGTTTTGAACACCTCCAGGAATGGAACATTTAAAGTTCATCTAGCCCAACCTCCAGTACTAGTGTCATTGTGTAATTATGAACTCATTTTAATGAAGTAATGGAAATTGAAGGTGGTACCTTAGAGATTCTGATTACCCCTGAGTTTCTGCTGAGGAATTTGTGTTGCTCTGTGTGTGGAAGGGGATCACAAAGATTCTGTCTCCTGGCAGAAGTATCATGGCTGAAGAACGGAATCCTGAAGAAAACATAAATTCTGGAGGCTTTTAGTTTCTCAGTGATAACCTGTAAACACGTATGACAACTGTGTCTGTGTATACATTTCCAAAATTGGCCTTTCCCCCCCACATCTTTTTTCATTATAAAAAGCTGTAAAATCCTGATGGAAAAGCTGGATGACAGCAAATAACCAATTCTCAATATCACTTTATGTTGCTGTAACACCCAGACGCCGAAGGAGCTGTATAAACACCTCGGAAAGCACAATCTGTCTTGAAAAGCTTACAAGTAAAAGGAGATTTTTTTCAGAGACATAAAAGGTAAATTGGTGTTCTGCTCTTGCTGAAAATCACTGAGCGCCTCGATTGTTGAAAATCCCACCCAAAGCCCCTCTCGGTTCGTGTGAAACAACTGGAATGTGCAGTAAAAGATCTGACAGCTCCTTTTTCCTGACTGTTTGCTTTGTAAGTCACTAATCTGCCTTCTTAAAGATTATATGTGATACTGAAAACATATTAGTGGGAGGGTCACAGACCAGAGGACTCGTAAAAAAGAAGGAAAAGGGGAAAAGGCTGCGGCCGGCTGGTTTCCATCTCCTCCCTGGCTGAATTAAGAAAGATGTTTTTCTCCCCACTGCTCCTCTATCTCCCTCCTTTCCATTTTCTGCATTATGTTTCCTCCTCCAGACTGTGGCAGTGGAGCTGAATGCTGATGAGACCATGAGCAGCCTGTCCCCAGACAGAACTTTTTAAGGTCATTTCTCCTGGTTCTCAATTGCTTGACCCGCTCATTTCTCTTCCCCAACCATGGGAGGCTGCCCAATTACACACTGTTATTTTTATGATACTTGCTTGTCCTTCCCAGCCTTAATCTTCCTTTATTGCCAGGAACACTCACAGTCTCTGTAGTCCAGTTAGAGCTAAAGTTGGTAAGAGAGAGGTTTTAAATTGACAGTTTCAAACGAACAGTCAGGAGCTGGAAGAGGTTTTGTGTGGTGAAAGCGAGTGAGGAGCTGCTCCCTGTGCTGGTGAGCACAGCTGGCATGGAGGAATCCTTGGGATGAGAGTGACCTCTGGAAGGGAAGGTTGCACATACCTGCATGTAGCTGTCAGCCTGGGCAGGGCTGTGTTGGGTTTATAATGCTGGAGCTGTGTGTACAAGGAATAGTTTTAAGCATCGGACTCTTGCTTTCTTGTTTTTCATTGCAGAAAAAGTCTGCTGTTTGTTACTGCAGTTGTTCATTTTATTCCGAATTCTACAGCCCTGCTGTCTGCACTCACTTGCTGAAGATAATCAATAATTTATTGTCAGGCTGGGCACAGGGTTTGTGCAGTGGTCACTTGGAAGAGGAGGTGGAGGCAGAGATGGCAGCTCTGAGCATTGAAACATGAGCTCTGTTATCCTCTGACGTGGGAGGTCCACACTCTGAAACAGCATCATAAACTGCCGAAATAAATTCCCTTAGATCAAATTCACTTCCTTGCTCCAGCAAGGACAAGCTCGGCATCAATAAAAGGAAATTGCTCTGAGAGACAATCTGCAAGTTATTTGTGTGGATGTGTGAGTTTTCTGCAGGGTGAGATTGGATGTTAGGATGAAATTGTTCCCTAGGAGGGTGAGGAGGGCTGGGATGGAATTCCCAGAGAAGCTGTGCTGCCCCTGGATCCCTGGCAGTGTCCAAGGCCAGGCTGGACAGGGCTTGGAGCAGCCTGGGACAGTGGAAGGTATCCCTGCCATGGCAGGGGTGGCACTGGGTGGGATTTGAGGTCCTTCCAACCCAAACTATTCCGTCGTTCTGTGAACTTTCCCTCTTCTGGTACAGCAGAGCCACTTCAGCCCCATTAACCATTGCTCATCTCCCAGTCAGCTCCTGCTGGATTTCACAGCCCTTCCAATATGCAGCCAAGTCCAAATCCCCCCAGGACACTGTGGAGGCAGAAGGGATGAAATTCCTCCAAGGCCTGGCTGGCCTGATCCCAGCAGAGCTGCAGGACCAGTGGAATTGGCCTCAGCTCTGGATTCCGAAGCTTTCAGAGTTGCCTGAGCAAACAGGAATGTGAATGAATCAGACTTTAAGTATTTACAATTCTCAAATGCCTGAGAAGCTTTTTAAAGGTCAATCTAATTAAGACAAAGTTTGTTTGTACCAATATAAAGTAGATACTATTATTGGAAATTCAT
This sequence comes from Grantiella picta, assembly GCA_013397955.1. Taxonomy (NCBI): domain Eukaryota; kingdom Metazoa; phylum Chordata; class Aves; order Passeriformes; family Meliphagidae; genus Grantiella; species Grantiella picta. Next base: position 982,881 of record VZRM01002778.1, on the reverse strand, counting down.
TCCCAGGCAATATATGGCATTTTACTTACAGTTTAATTTTTAGTTTTGTATTCTTAATTTGGAAAGAGCAGAAATGATCTTTCGGTTCCATAATGTCTTACTTAAAATGACATTTTAATCTATAATGATTTTTTTTTTGCTACAATTAAAAAGAGATTCTTTCTTCCTGATGCAAAATAATTAATCAAAGTTTTTGCATAAGAAGGATTCTTTTGTATTGGAAATAAAACTGCCCAGACTCATAGCAGCCACATTATTTAGTGGGTCTGGTTTTGATTGCCATCTTATGGGAACAAAGGCCTTTTTTCTATAATTTAAGGATGCATTTAAATTCAGTTTGAAAGACCGAATTTCATGATGTGTTGCCCTTAAAGGCTATAAAAGTTGAGATCTATTTGTGCGTCTCCATAAGAATATCAAAGGGAGAAGTAAATCAGTTTTCCTCTGAGTTTCTTTTCATATTTGAATAGTTCTGCCCTTGTGTCTCCTTCAGACAATCCTGCTGTCCCAAACTTTGTCCAAATGAGAGAAATTTAGACCTTACAGTCCTTAGTAGCCTAAACTTCACCATTTTTAGAAGATAATAAATGGAGGGGAGGGGCCAGAGAAGAGATAATCAGTATTGTTCCATCAACTGCTTCCTTTTTAATGGTTGTCTTGTAATCCCAAAGCTCAGAGCCAAGTGTTCAAAAACATGAGTGGATGTTGTTGCACTTTGTGCTCTGGTTCAGTGGGCAGAGGGGATTTGGTCAAAGTTTACACTTGATGATCTTGGAAGTTTGTGTAAACCTGGCTGTTTCCAGCATGGGAAAATGTCTCACTCTGCTGCTGTCCTACACAGGAGGAGCTGCTGCCTCCCATAAATCACAGAAAATCATGGAATGGCCCAGGGTTGAAAAGGACCTCAAAGGTCCTCCATTTCCAACCTCCAGCTACCCATTGTTTTTAAGTGCTCTACACTGAATCTCTGATGTTTAGACTCTTTGATTTTACTGCTATTTGTAAGCCCATATCCCATTATTCCATTCCATCACATAATAATAACAATATCAATAAAAAAAATAATAATAATAATCATCATCATCACCATTTTCTTGGAAATATCCTAAGACTGGGAGCAGATGTCAAATATTCTCCCATGGGTGTTTCATCCTGCGAGCTGCAGGCAGAGCTGAAGTAAGTCAAGTAGCCAAAGTAGCAGCAGAACTGGAATTGCAGATCTGCTCGGTGCCAGGGCATTACACGGAGCAGATAAAGATCGCCCTGATAGCTGTGTTATCTGATAGGCACCAAATGGAGCTGCTCCCTCCTTATCGGAGCATCTGGACACCAATACCCTCTTGGAGCACAAAGGACACTAATGGGATGCTGTCTGCTCAAAGGCTGGCTGCTGGGGGTCATGCTGTGTTTGCAGAGGTGTTGGTCTGGGGCTTGAGGAACTTTGAGCAAAATTCAAAAAACCAAAAATTCCACTCCAGGGTCGGCTATTATCCCGTGCAGCTCAGGGAAGTGGGAATTAAACCCACAATTCTTTGCTGAATGAACACCCAGCGTAAAGAGCCCCACGTAAATCTGTTCCTGTGAATGGTACATAATCAGATACATAAAATAGGTCATAAATAATCATAGGGAAACTCAGCACGCTTTGCCTTTGTTAGTTTCTGTAGCTGCTGAAAGAAAATAAGTGTTGTGTGGATTGTAGTACAAGAGTAAAATGGCTGTTGAAAGGCTCTTTGTAGTTGGTAACTTATTTGTTGCTAATTTACGTCCTTCAGACACAGCCAGACACGAGGGAGGTTTGTGTGAGGAAATCCCATTTCTATGTGTCTGCAGGGCTGTTAGGGAGGGATGGGAGTGGGAAAAGCCCCAGCGTTGGCATTTGCAGCAGCATTTTTTGTCCCCCTGCTGCTCCCCAGCTTTCTCCCATTTCAGACAGACTCTGACTGTGGCACACAACCCAAGGGCTCTCTGCCTGACATCCCATATTCCCTGCATCCTACAGTGGGGGGAACTTTGGGGAGCAGAGCTGTGCTCTCTGTGATGGCTCTGGGGAGGAGGAAGAGGCTTGAGGAGGATCCAGTGAGACCTCAGAGCACTTGCCAGTGCCTAAAGGAGCTTCAGGAGAGCTGGAGAGGGACTGGGGACAAGGGATGGAGGGACAGGACACAGGGAATGGCTTCCCACTGCCAGAGGGCAGGGAGAGATGGGAGATTGGGAAGGAATTCTTGTCTGTGAGGGTGGGGAGGCCCTGGAATGGAATTCCCAGAGCAGCTGTGCTGCCCCTGGATCCCTGGCAGTGTCCAAGGCCAGGTTGGACATTGGGGCTTGGAGCATTGGGACAGTGGAAGGTGTCCCTGCCATGGCTGGGGTGACACTGGATGGGATTTCAGCTCCTTCCAACATTCCGTGACTCTGGTTCGGATGAACCATTCCTGTCTGAAGTATTTTCAGATAATGATGTTAATCACCCAAACAAACTTCACAAGAACATGAGTCGAAGACCCTTAATGTTTAAAAGGATCGTCAGAAGATGCATAATAATTTCTGTCAGTATCCTGATTTTCTAATCAAGTGCACGGAAAGGAAGGAATTGTTTTCCTGTAGCAGGGCCCTGGTTTCCAAAACACTCTGCAGCAGGGAAGATGACAGGAATTGCTTTTGAGTTGTTCTGGTAATAATGACTGGAGATCAAATTATAATAAGGTCAATCTCTCAACCATTTCGCTTTAAAAAAATCAAACTGAAATCCACTTTTCTCTTTGGACATACGTTTCAGCTCTGTGGCATGGCATTTATGTGGAAAATGATACAAGGTAAGACACGGAGTGCTGTTTAGAGGAAACATTGGAGATTATAAATAGATTAAAGATTCATCTGACAGAGGAAATTTTCAGTGCGCATTTCAAACTGGATGTGGCTGTTTGCCAGCCTGCCTAATGCTCTCTGAGCAATAGCAGGGTCAACTGACGGACAGCTCTACCTGGATTTTTCGACTTGAGATGTTACTGGAGGCTTCTCAGACTTGGAGCAAAGAAAAACTGGAAGATAGCAGCAACTTTGAACAATTTTCATGCATGCAAAAATAGCTGAGTTTGGGCAGAAAAGTTATCCCAGTGCAGCTGTGCCTCTGACAGACCCTGTAGATGGAAAAGATGCCCCCCTTGTCATGTCCTTACTCTAAAAGAGATGAATTTTATTGAAGCTGGAGATCTGAGGTAGTTTTGAGCAGCCTGGCCTCGTGGAAGGTGTGTGCAGAAGTTAATGGGCCTTATGGGTTTCCTCCTGTCTTCTTCAGTTTTCTGCACAATTACATTTTCTGAGGGAAAAGACAAAAACCAGATTTAAATGGTTTGGGAAATGTCAGCTGTGTTTTGAAATTTACATCTGGGATTGTTTCCTGCATTCCCCATTTTGACTTTGCTTTCACCTTCTGACTGAAAACAAACATTATTGCCCTGGCTCGCTGAGCTGATTTATTTAGCCAATACAAAAGACAATTGTGTTAGAGCAGGATTTTTATTAAGCTTAAATAAGGATTCATTTGAAAATGATCAGAAATTTGTCACAGCAGTTGCAGAGAGTACAAAACTCTGTTTCCAGAAGTTTCTGATGGTATTTTAAACTGCAGCTGTAATGGTGTGATTGATGGCAATACCTTTAAGCTAGTGAACTTGTTTTAGGGGACAGGTATTTACATACATTGTATATGTTATTTAGGATGTACTTTTCCATGCTGAGAGCCTCGCTGGTTTTTACTGCTGGCTTTTAGGATTTTGGGATAAATTAAAACCACTGGATGACAGCAGAGATGTTCAGAGGTGCTTCAGCACAGCGTTGGGTGCTGTCAAGTGATCTTTGGGCTGCTCAAGTGCTTCTTGGGAGCTCACTGGGGCCCTAAACAGCTTTGGGAAAATTGCTTTTGCTGTTGAAGTGTTGGTGAACACCAAGCCTGTGTGTGTGGTGTAGAAAGCTCAGCTTGAGGAGTCTGAATGCTGGGCAAAGGTCTTTTCATGTGCCTGGTGGGTTGGGGATCCAAGGCACAGGTTTTTGCACAGGCTGATCAAATTGAAGGATTCTCAGAGGCTCTTAAAGCAGACATGATGTGTAGATGATCTTGTATGCCCTGAGTGGAGCTCAGTGTGGTCACAAAACTTCTCACGTGGGATGGGTGTGAAGCCAGAGCGCTGGGTGTGCATTGGGTGCTGGGAAATCTGCAGGGAAAACAGGGCAGAAACAAAACTGCCAGCAAAAATAAACAGCCTTTGATACAATTCTGCATCCAAATTCACCTGGGTTAGTGTTTGAGGCGCAGGTGGAGGAGGGACGTGTGTGATGTTAGGAGCGCGGCTGTTCCCATCCTGCCACTGCTCTGCTAGAGCTCTCTCTGCAATTAAACTGCTCTTTGAGCCTTTCTGGGACACAAACAAGGGCTCAGATTCCTCGGGAATAATCGTCAACAGGGCTGATTTTCAGAGTGAACCGAGGTAAATTAACACTCCCCCAGCAGAGCAGTCACTTACTGGCCAAACCCGGTGTCGGGATTTAATTTAACAGCTTGATTGGAGCTCACTGAAGTGCCCCAGGGTGCTCAGTATTTCCGTGTGCTGAGCCTTGTTGACTCTTCTTAGTGTCAACAAACAATTTCCATTTGAAAAGCACCTTTTGGTGACAAAACAAATTATTTACTATCAAAAGAATAGCTCTGATAGGTAACTCAAGTTCTTTGAATGAGGTGCTCACAATAAGTCTCACTGGTTTTTTTGTTTTAACACGGAAGAATATCTGTGTGCATCCACCTTTGCTTCTGCTCAGTCCCAGTTACAGGCTATAACATTTTGAGTTTTCATGCCTGTTTTGCTTTTAAAGTCATAAAATAATATTTAAAGTCATAAAATAACATTTAAAGTCATAAAATAATATTTAAAAAATCTGGAGGTCAGCTGCTCCAGTTTCCCGCTCCAAGCAGGACAGGTTGCTCAGAGACTTTTCCATTTTGAGTGTTTAGCATCGCCAACGACCCCACAACCCACTGCAGGATTTTACCATCCACTGTGGAAAACAAAACTGCCTCAGGTAGATCCTTACAATTGTTTTCCAAAAGTCTGGTAAAGGCTTTATTTTGGGGTGCTTTGGATCATTTTGTTTTGCGGCAGAACAATTTGTTGTGATACCTTTTAGCTGCTGCTTGCATTGAAGGAAACTTGTGGGTGTAAATATTTCTGTGTAAGGTGGCCAACCATGGGCAGCTCCAAAATTCTGTATTATTTGTTGAAATAACTTCCTATCAGGAGATATTGGAGCTCAAGGAAGATATAATTAGATAGTGGTAATGAAAAACTGCTAGATTATCATGTGTGATATGGAATGAACAATTTTCAAAGTAACTTAGGCTCTTAGGAAGCTCAGCTTCAAATTAAGACCTAATTATTTCCACAGTTACGAAAATTTTGCCCTTACACATTTTCCTGAAAACCAAAGCAATGTTTCTTTCTTCTTGGCACCATTTTTTTTTTCCCAATGTGTTTTATTCTTAAAAAGATTAAACAGTCTAGCTGCATTAATTAGGTTTTCTGAGATTTTTATTTGGGTTATGCAAGAGCCAGGAATTCCACAGCCCCTCTGAATATGAGCATCTCCTCAGCTGGTGTCTTAGGATGAAATGTTCAAAATACAAAGTCAATAAAAAGCCACATTTGACAAAAAACTTCTGAAAGCCCCTGGATATTTCTGCAACTGTGGCTCACTCCTCTATTTTGGTTTTTTTGGGCTGTGTCCTTATCCTGTAGAACATTTTTAGGCACTTTTGGAAACGTCAGCTTAGGGTGTGCTCGGTAAATTGAGAAAGAGATTGTTTTCTGAATCATCCTTTTTTTTTTTCTCCCTGGAAGAAATAAAATAACAGAATTGGATTCCTTTACTGATCCTTGTCTTTAGGTGGATCTTGTTCTGCACACGGATCAATAAAAATGTCTTTAACAATGAGAGGATAAAGCTACAAGGGGCAGAAAAATGAGTCCATTCATCAAGGACAACATGAAAGGAGGACTGTTGTAAAGATGTTACAAATATTAATGTGTTGTGTTGCACTCCCAGGGCACTGAAGTCCCATTAGTGATAAATATTTCCAGTTTTAAATATCTCCAATTTTAGCAGCTGCAAAAGCTATTTTTATATCATAAAACGAATGTATGTTCAGAAATTTTGTCCGTGTAGTTGTCTCCAAAGAAGCATTTTTATATCCTGCTCCATCCATCCTTTTCGAGTACAGAACAGTTTAATTTGAAACCTGAAGCGTTAAGTTTTAATTTTTTCCCTTTGCTCATTCTCCGACTTAGTCATACATAAATCAGAGGAATCTGAAAGAACTGGTAAAAATGGCTGTATCCTTCTCGAGCTGTAATTTGGCTCCATGAATTATTAATTAGCAGACCAGGATAGCAACAGCTTTTTCAGAAGTCGGTATAAATGTACAAGGCTCACCTTATCAGCCAAGATCTAAGCAGTGGCAGTAATGCAACTCTTACCATTTAGCACTTTGTGGTACGTTGAGAAGGAATTGGATATTAGACCATTTAAACTCTCTGAAATACAACGCAAAGCAAGGAAGTGGGTTGGTTTTTTCTTTTTTTTTTCTTTTTCTTTTTTTTTTTTCTTTTTTTTTCCCTTTGAGTAATTTCAAAGCAATGAATACACGTGGATTTCTCCGGGGCTTGGGCTGCTGGAGATGGTGAAGCTGCATCACTGCGAGGGAGAGCAGCAACTCAAAGAGCTTGAAAGGGAAAGGCTTTAGCTGTTCCTGTTAGAAGAACAGAAGAAATCTGTGGTGGCTTGAACTTAAGCTAAAATGGATGCAAGGTAGCATTTGGCAAATACAAAGGAAGCTGTTACTGTAAGTAACATTTTATTTCCTAAATAACAGAGCTCTCCAGGTTAACACTGCAGCGCCTTTTAAACCAGGTGTTAATTTATTTGGAGCTGTAGAGGATCCTCATCTTGGCCCATAATTTAACTGCTCTGGCCAAAAAAAACCAGGGTATTTTTGTGTCTTGTCCTAAATTTTCATATATGGTGTCGTCCTAAAGGTTCTTTTCACAACTTCGCCCTTCTCTAATTTAATCTGCCTTTGGCACTTGCAAAGTCGAGGGCGGCAGCTGATTTAATTGAATCCCATCTTGCAAAATTTAAGGGTATGTAATGGAAAGCTGAAATATTTCGGGACTTTTCTGATTCCGAAATTTCGTTGGAACATTTTGAGTATTTTGGCAATACTGTTCCCTGTCTCCAAAGATAAGTTATTAAAATAAGGGAGTCTCTGTTGCAATATATCATCATCTATTTTTAAAACTATTTTTAAACTTACAAACAAATGAGCACAGGGTGTGAAGGAACTGATTAGATCTCTTTTGGTAGGGAATTTTTTAGTAACCATTACACTACGAAATTTATGTAAAGCAATATTTCAGGGAGGAATCCTAACGACATTCTAATGTGAGCTTTACCTGAGATTGTTTCTCAGAACTGAGATAATCTCGCTGCTGTCACTGGGGTCTGATTTACAGAAGTCATTTTGCTCCCATCTGTTGATGCACCAGACAAGGCAGGGCTAGGAACGAGCAGTTCAGCAACTCCGCTTGCAGGAAAGTAATTAGTCTAAACAAAGTCAGATGAAGTGTGGCAACTCCTACCCTGGTTATTTCTTTAGTGCCAAAGGCAGAAAATTTGGGTGGTGATGCTGCACAGCAAAGTTGGAAACCTTCCTTTAATTTTCTTATTCCTTTTTGTTGTCGTTTAACCTTTTTTTTTGGTACAATATGCATGCAAAGCACCAGTTTCCAATGGGAAATTATTAATTATCTCCATGTGTTTGTATGAAGCCATGAATACACTCTGGTGACAGTTTTAACAACTTGGTCTGGGGAAGTGCTTGTGAGGACAGAGCTGCCATGAGGGGCTTTCCTATCCCTATTCCCTATTATTTGGTAAAGTGAATTTTCAGAGCTATTTTTATCATTTAAAGGAAGCTCTGGATCGGGGGCTCCGGTGGGAATTGTGATTGTGGTGTCCATGGGCACCTCTGTGCTGAGGGTAAACCATGATGGAGCAGAGCAGGAGGAGATGCAGCGCAGTTTGTTTCATTTGGAATGGGAAGTAGCTTTTCCTTCATTATTAACTGTGTGATCATGCTGCGGTGATGCTTAACATGTGAAAATCGTCACAGCACTTCCTTCCTTTCTGCCTGGTGGAGAGAGGGAACATTAATTCCCCAGCCCTTCCCAGGAGCTGTGCTCACATGCACATTACCCAGGCTAATGTCACAGAGACCATTGGAAATTATATTTCTGATGAACTTCAGCTCTTTTCCTCACTCCCATTTTGTCTGTGCTGTGCTGAATGGGATGAGAGCACAGGCAGGTGGAGAGGGGCAGCTGAGGGCTGGTCCTGTCTGGGTTTGGGGCACGAGGTGGCCCTGGCAGCATCTGATCCTTCTGGGCACCACCAGAGCTGGAGGCTCAAAAACCTGGAAAAACCCTTTGAAGGGAAGGAGGATAGGGAGGAGATTAAAGATCAATTTCTTGATTGGGAAGCTGTAAAAAATGGTATGGAAAAACTGACTCAAAAAAAGCCAAAAGGACATGAATTTCATCACTGAAAATGGTCAAACACTGGAATGGGCTGCCCAGGGAAGCGGGATCATCATCCCTGGAAAACGAGGGGATGTGGCACTTTGTAGGGTGATTTAGTGGGCATTGGAGTATTCAAAGGATGCACTTCATGATCTTGGAGGTCTTTTCCAACCTTGTTGAGTTGGATTTTTCACATGGAGCTCAGCAGTGGTGGAGCAAAGCCTCGCTGGGTCAGCATGGCTTGGGTAAAAGGTGAAAAGTGTGAAAATACTTTTCATGTTGTATCTGACCTTCATCACATCCAGTGTTTGGCACAGAAATGGTTTTGAAGCTTTTCTGTAAAATCTGACATCTGAGGGGTTTTATAAGAGTCAGGGGGTAGAGCAGGGAGGGAGGAGTGAATGCTTTGGGGTCACCAAGTGCACCTCCAAGTGAAAACACATAAATAATTGTGCTAAGATGTTAAATTCCATCAATCAGATGTTCTGGGGAGCTCTTGCTGGAGTTCCTGCTCCACACACAGAAAAACTCTTATTCTGCATTTGGAGGAAGAAGTCCATATTTTAAGCAGCACAAAACATGACAAAACCGTTATTGCCGGGAGTGGAAGTACAACAGGAAATATATGGCCATTATCCAGCTGCAAGTTTCTCCATTTAAATGCAAACAAAACAGGAAAATGAAATGCAATTTTTAGTTTAATCAACTTTCATGAGTCTTCTGGGGAGCCTGGAAGGATCTGAAAGGAGCCGCTGGGACCTGTTGGCTTTAAATATGAATTTTGAAGGCTGCTTGGTATTAGGGGTGTTATGCTGGGCTTGGTTTAAAAATTAAGCTTTGCCAGTGACAGCTGGGCCTAAGTAGGGGAAAAGGCAGTCAAATTAACTTTCATTTCAAAGAGGGATTAAGCCATTATTTTGCTAAAAATGTTTCTGACGTAACGGTTCTGCTCGACAAACAGCAAGTTAAAATAACAAATTTATCCACTGTAATTGCACTCGTTTTCTTTATTTTAGTACAGGAGAGTTGATAAAAAATACACAACAGGCAGAGCTGGAGAGTTCCCCCACAGGAGACCTTGCAAAAAGTTAAACTACGTGAAAATGCCTCAAGCTATTCTGCCCTTAAAATAATTAAGGGTGGGAGGGATTAATGATTATTTAAGTACGACTTTTAATATCCCAGCATCAAGCACCTGATAGAGCTGTTACAGCTACGAGAAAATACAAGAAGTGTGGATTTTAATAACAAAAAAATCAATGTATGATCTGAGGGGTGCAAAAGGCTGAGTGAACTGGATTTTTTTTTTTCCAGCTACTGGGGCGTTTCTGCATCTATGTCCTCAGTGTTACATTTCTCTGGAGACCAATTACAAAGGTTCACAAGGTTGTTTTTATTTTCCTTGCTCTTGATGTCTTTTTAATGAGGCCTCCTAGTAAACAGCAAGCATTATGCTTTCCTGTTGTATTCCTGTCTGCCGCCTTGAAACATTTATTACTAATACATGTGGGAAATGATTTATAAATTAAATATTAGGAAAATGTACTTCTGAAAAAAACAGGAGTACTTGGGGGGGATATCTTATAATTGTCATTGGAGGAGTGCGAGAGGAAGTCGTGCCAATATTTTGCTAATGGAAGTGGAGTGAAAGGGACTGTTAAAGCATCCTTGTGGTTTTGTGTAATAAATAGAGCTAATAGATGCATGGAGCTCTCAGTGCTCGTCTCTGGGCTTGTGGGTTGGTGTGAGAGAAGCTGAAGGCACAGGAAAAATAAAAAAAAGACTGTTTTCTCCTGCTCTGCTCCAGCCCTGGCACATCCTGATGCCTGCAGCATCCCAGCAGAGCATTCCTGCCCTGCACCTCTTCTGCTTCACCTCTTCAGCCACTGCCTTGTCCAGACTCGAGTGATGCTCACAAAATACTCTCTAATCACCAATGCCCACTAATCAAGCTTAATAACACAATTATTGTGAGGGACAGAGCCCTGTGTGGAGTCTCCACCATGCTGAACGCTGTGTTGGGACACTGCCTGCTGCAATATCACTCTTGCTACCTTAGAAACACCCGAGTCAAGTACAAATTCCAGAATGGCTTCAAGATGTTGTGTCTCTGAAATTTAGCTGTTTGCTGGCTGCTTAGTTCATCTGTTGGCAGCTGCTGCTTGCTTTAGCTCCTGACTTGCAGGGAGACAAGGCTGATTTCAGCAGGTTTGGAGAACCCGTCCTGCTCTTCCCTGCACTGCTGCCAGATTGGCAGTGAGGTTTGTGGTGAGCAAATGCAAATTTGTGTTTGGTTTGGGGTTTTTTGGGTGTTTTGGAGGTTTTTCGTTTTGAAGTCCTGGCATTTTCTCGTCTCCAGGTGGGCTGCTGTGGATGGTCTCTGATGATACCCAGGGGCTGCACCTCACCTGACCGTTCACTGTCCTCCTGGCACACCTTCCACATCTGGGGGAGCTTTTGTGGGGGGAAAGAGATGAGTACATGGGAAAAGCTCACCTGTACCCCTGGGTGTGGATAAGTGTATCAATCCAAAATTTGTTGAGTAAACGGTGCGTTTCTGGCAGGTCTGTGGTTTGGGCAGGTCTGTCACACTTTTGTCTCTGTTTGCCCCTGTCAGAGTGGAGCTCTTGGAGAGGTCCTGGCGCTGTCCTTGCTCTGGTGGCTCAGAGCAGTGCTGGAAGGTGAGCACAGGGACACAGCTGTTCAAGGAGAGCCATTTTAATTCTGTGTTTGGATTCCCGTGGCTCTGGAAGTTGGCAGTTGTTACTCCAAGGATGGGGTGCAGAAAGCACCTGCTCAGTGCATTTCTGACTGTCTCTGAAGCAGATCTTTGCTGCATTTCTTGAATTTGCATCTGTGATTACAACCACTTCTGTGTGCTGCACATTCAGCTCTGTTCCAGCCTTGGAGTGTCTGCTGAATCCTTGCGTGGGAGAGCCCTGGCGCTCTCCCTGAGCCCTGGCACATCCCCTGGAGGCACACAGGGAATTCAGCTGGGAGTTTGCTGTCTCTCAGCTCCATCATCCCTCTGAAAACCATTTTCAGAGGTGTTGGAGGAAAGGCTCACTTGTCCTTTCCCGCTGCACTGAAAGGTTTTTACTACCTGGGGATGTCAGGCTGGTGACACTTCTTCCCTAAAACCTGCCTGTTCTGAGTATGAAATAGAACTTTGATCGCTTTCATCTTTTATCTTTTAAGTAGCTGATTTCTTCCTCGCATGAAAGCAATTGGCTCAGAGAGCTAATCAAGCTGCATAATGATGAAAAGGTCAGAATGAAGCAGGGAACTACCATGATTCACAGCCAAGGCTGGGTTCAGCTCACAGAGCACTGCAGACCATTGTCAGAGCACAAACCCATTTATATTTTTCAAAAAGAAACTTGGTTCCTGCTTTTCCCTGTCCTTTTCGCTGTGCAGTCATGTTGTCACCCACGGATGTTGTCTGGAGAAAAATAAGTGAGTAGCTGACATCTCTTGTGATGAAAAATTGCCCTGAGAACACACAGGTCCCTAATTATATTGAAGTAAAGCTTCAAGGGGAATGTGCTCCAGAGCAGTTTTCCATTCTCCAGGCAATGCTGGCAACAGCCTGGCCAGAATGCAAACTGTCTTCAAATTCCGTGTGTGAGAGGAGTATGGAGTCCCATCCATCTGAGCTCACCGCATCAGGCAGTGATGGAATAGAAAATGATATTAATTAATCCTTGCTGTATGGTTTATCCTCATCATAGTGACGCTCTTGAGCCAAATTTGGAAGATCTTTTGTTGCATCTCTGCTCATCTCTGGTGGTGATGATGATGGTGATGATGATGATGATGGATGTGGTGTCCCTGCTCACAGCAGGGGATTGGAACTCAACGGTCTTTAAGGTTCCTTCCGACCCCAAATATTCTGCAATCGTACAAACTCTTCTCCAAGGTGCTGGGCTGGTGCTGGGTGAGGTTAAAGCAAGGATTGGGCTGGTGAAGTGGATGTCCCTATAAAAACTTCAGTGTGTAATGAGAAGCAGCTTGGCTGAGCTGCGATCTTCCCAAATTCTGTGGAGATGTGGGGCTGACACCTCATCCACAGTCAGATGCTCAGAGGGACTCATGGTGGCATTTATTTGAAAAGGCATTTGTCTTTTGCTTCTGCTGTGGGATTTATTTTTAGTGTAACTAATCAAATGAGTGTAGAATGAACCCTTTCAGGAGCAGAAGTAGCTTGATTTATTAAGTGGAATTGTAATCCAACATGAAGCATTTGATTACTCCTCGCGCGCACTAATCCGTTTTTTATGAGATCAATTTGCCCCAAATATCTGTACATGGTATTTTTTTGGCAGCCTTTTTCCTTAAGACCTCGAAATGGTATAAATGATGAGCTCCAGCTGTTTCTCATTGTGTGGTTTAGTTTCTGACACACAAGGTACTGGATTTTAAGCTCCTCAGATTGTTCCCCAGTAAGTATTATTTAATAGCTATTGCTGCATGAACATTGATTTTAATTTTACCAGAATAAGTGCATTAAAATGTTTACAAGTTGTTATTTATTACCAGCTGCTTCACGAACACTGGAGCTGGTGGTTTTATTTATTTCTGGGTACGGCATAATTAACTCCATGTGCTTATCTGGAGACTTTCTTGTCAGTTATTCATAGCCTGACTACTTTGTCTGCAATCTTCAAACCATTTACTGGGTGATGGGAAATATTTCAGTGCATTCTTGCATTAAGATTTAGAATAATGCCTCTTGGTATTTATAGCAGCTGCTGCAGTGGGAGCCACAGCACCTTTTATCCTCAGCCTAGAGAAGATTGGCTTTATCCACCTCAGGGAATCAGTTTAACTCACCCCTCTGCCATGGTGGTCTTGTAAATACGACAAAAAGTTGTATATCGTGAATTATGTATATATTGAAATTAATTAAGAATGAATTTACCCCTGTTTACGGGTGTGTCTGTGTGTGGGTGTCTGCTTGGTGTGACTGAGATCACGCTCCCTCTCCGTGTTGAGGTGGGTCATGAAAATCCCTTCATAATCAGCTGAAAATGAAATTAAAATCATTAAAAGTCAGCAAAAGACTTTTTTCAACTTGGTCCTGCCGTGTGATTACAGTTTATAGTTTGAGCATGTGGTAATTACAAACTTTAATCAGTTACTGCACAGATATCAACCAATTAAGATATTTTGGCGTTTATCAAAAACATTGTGTATCCATCTTAAAGCATTTCCAACAGGGGAAAAAAGGAAATACCACAGTTCACAGCTGATTATTTTTTCTCCTTTCTTTTTTTTGTTGCCAGTATTTGTCATATATAAAAAAAATGAAGACGTGAAATGAAACCCAAGGAAATAAGTTTCATTTCTTTTAAAGGCTAGGACTGGACATAATCCTGTTCAGGATTCATCCTTTCCTTCCCAACCAGGTTCCTCCCTCGGTGCTGTGGAAGGATGGACAGACCTGTGCCTGTCTCACTGCATTCCCACACATCCCCAAGGAGCTGAATTCCCAAGATTCAAACCCAGAGGGATTTGAGCAGCTTGAGATGAGCCCAAGCAGAGCCCAGGGTTTGTCCATCACCAGCAATCTCTGTCTGTAGCTCTGATCAAGGTAATGAGGTGGAGACGACCGAGGGCTTCCCAGTGCCGACAGGGAACGCAAGGCTTTTGAGACCTGCCCCAAGAGAAATCTGATTAATAAAATGGACAGCCAGGCTTCAGAACGGCTGAAAATCACAAATCAAACCTTCTCCCTTCAGCCAGTTTCATTGCAGAGAAGGGAGATGTTTCCTCCTGCTGTGTCCTCAACACCCCCATGGCAAAACCCTTCTGTTCAATTACAGTTGTTCTCCCTCTGCTTGAGGATTTCTTCCCAAATCCCAAACTTTGTTGGGTTTCTCCGCATTTGTTTGGGCTTTTGCAATTAGAAGCTGTGTTGGGATGTCACGGCAGTTTGAGTCGGTTTTTCATGTAGGAGTAGTGAGAGGAAACTTGTTGGTACATGTTTTGATCTGCTTCGCTTCCTCCCTAAAATGAAACTTGGCAATGTGATATTTGGAGCTGATGGGAAAGAAATTCCTTTTAGTTCTTCTAATCCATTGTGCAGACTGTTAGGAATTTCCTACGTGGGTTTCCTCATGCTTTTAATCTCGTAACAGAGAAAAATGCTACCTGAGAAAACTTGTCATCCCAAAATCTACCTCAGTGACAAATTTTATAAAAATACATTAAAACTTTATGGTGTTTTTTTAGAGGACTGGAGGGGCAGGGATCATTTATGGAAGGAGGTTGTGGAATAGCCTGATATGCCTTTGGAGAAGCCCTTAGGAAAGATTTGTCTCTCTCAGACCGATCCTAATGCTTGCATTGAGCTTTCTCTCAAGGAGAAGGACACCACATCCACACATCTGCAATAATTCGGGAAATCATGTCTGTCAAGGATATCCTGTCCTGAATGCTGTGACCTTCTGGGATGTGATGGGATCCTAGCAGGGATTTTCTGGGATGTAATGGGATCCTGAGCAGAACTTGGGCTTTATCTCCTGTTCTAGAACTGGGTGAGACCTTGGGCTGGCTGGTCTGGGTGGGCTTCCCACGGGATGCTCTCCCACCAAAGCAATGCCTGACTCTTCATTTACTTACCTAAAGAAACACAGAAATGTGATTTTATATCATATTTCTGATGAATTTGTGTGATAATAAACCCCAGTGGGTGCACTGAGCAGTGATTCCAGCTCACACAAGCATTCCCACTTGGAAGAATTTCCTACCTGGCATTTCTTTCATAACTGTCTTCCAACACCTCCTTACTGAGAAGGTTATTCTGGTAATATTATTTCTTTCTTTCTTTTTTTTTTTTCTGCAAATAAACTATTTTTGAAAAACAGCTCCTTCCTAAGGGCAGCCAAGTGTCAAACACAGAGTTATGGATGGTGTCAGCTGCGTGTGGAAACACACGCTCCATTTATTCATTCCAGCTGTGGGAGCTTCGCTGTGCAAATGCCGAGTGCTGCTTGTGTACCTGTCAGTCCAGAGCTTTTAATGAACATTGATCATGTTCAGCCAGACGTTGATTTGAATCAAGTGGATGGGAAGTCATTTTTAAAAGCACAGTGGGAAGTTTTTTGTTTTGCAGCGGTGTGGACTGTTTAGGATGAAACCTGAAAAAAACATTAGTCAGTAAGTCTCCACTTTGAAAAATTATTGCTGGATGAGAGAAGGAACTGCACATTCGATTTGGTCATCTTGGAAGGTTCATTTATAATTTAAAGTAATTTTTCAGCACACTGTGTGTTTATATTTACTTTTATAGAGAGAATTATTAAGGTTGGAAAAGACCTCCAAGATCATCAAGTCCAAGGTTGGACTTTTAATTAGTTTCAAAAACCCTGTAGTTTAAAGTCGTCTTTAAATATTCCCTTATGCTCCCTTTGGGAAAACAACTCTGGTAATTTATGCAGAACTTGGTTACATAATTTGGAGAAATAACCTTTATCTCTTTGCTTGACTGAACCGTCTGGCCCACCAGATTCCTTCTGCTGTTGTAGGTGATGGAAAAAGTGAGCTGCAGAAGCGCTGGGCTGCCAAATTCCTCCGCAGACGGATGGGTTGGGAGAGTTGTGCCCTGCAGCTCTGGGAGCAGACAGATGGGACACATTTAATGCCCAGCACGGCTCATCCCTCCGAGAGCTGCTCCCTCCCATGTAGGGCACAGTTGGCTCTGCACCTCCCATGGGAAGAGCAAAGGGACACCAGGGGTGAGGATGGGGACACAGCAGAGCTTTTGGGAAACCCACAGCCAGCAAATGGGTTTTGGGAATCCCAGGGCAGAGAATTCTGTTGTGTGATCTAAAATTGCCTCCTTCATTTTAAGTCTCATTTCATTCCACAGTCAACAAAGGGTTTTTGGGAATCCCAGGGAGAAGAATTTCGATGTGTGGTCTAAAACTGCCAAGCTCTTTTTAAGTCTCGTTTCATTAAATGTCCATTTCTGCATGGGCTGTGTGGGTGAAAGTACCTCAAATAGAGTTGGTTACAGTGGTTGCTTAAAAACCTTATTTTATGGCATCTGTAGAGGAGAGAACCCCATAAATAAAATCTTTCTAACCAAATCCAGTGCAAGTTTCCTAATTGAGAGAAACTACTTACTGCAGAAGGAGGAAAATATTGAATATTTTTATTGCAGTCAAAACTTCGCAAGGTTTAGTTTAAAACAAGGACTCAAGTGAAGTCTGCAAGCAAACAAATTGATCTGCAGGCTCTGCATTTGTGGTGACCTGAGTAAAAAGAAAGAAATCCATAGGTCATTTCTGCAAGAATAAAGCTAATATTAGCCGAGGAGTTACTCTTAAATGCTGTTTACATAATGATCTCGTAAGGTGCTGAGCTTTACAATTTAATTGTGCATTGGGAGGTAGAAACCTTTTAAAATAGGTGTTTCCATTCCTTTAGGGACTAAGAATGCAATGTAAGAGACTCTAAGCTCGTTTTTTCCCCTCTCAATTTCCTTTTCAAATTATTTTAACCAATAACCTTTTGGCTCTGGAGTATGCAGAAGAGAGGGAATATCAAAGTAGAGCAATCAGGTGATAATCCTACTTAACCAACCTTTGGCTTGCAGCATCTGCTGTATTTTCAGTCTGATAGGACCAGAATTATCATTACCAGTAATTTGATAAGTGTTGTCATTTTCCTTTGAAGAACTTATTTTAATTTTTTTTCTGCATGCGAGTACACCTGGTCCCTTGAGAGTAAACCAGCAAATAATTTATGCACTGAAAACCCTCGCCAGTTTTTAAGTGAGAATAAACATTTCTGAGATCCCTATGGTTAGAAAACTTGATGATTTGCCCACAGATATTCTCCTTTTTTCAGTGTTGCGCAGTGGTGTCAGTTTGAGATGTGATAGCCAGATCCTTGGGTTTTTTCCAAGGAACCTTTCAAAAAAGTTCATCAAATCGGAGTTCAGCGCTTCCCTAGTTTTGAGCTATTGTTTTGTGGTTTTGGGGGCTTCAATTGGTGATGGAAAAAGCAGGATAAAGCTGCCCTGGTGTTGGGCATGCTAGAGATCACTGAGTCAGGACCTTCCAGTGGGGCTTCTCATCTTCACATCTTCTCATGGAACATTGTGGGAATGTGTGGAAATCATGTCCTGCTTCAAAGTCTTTCATTTCCCTCTGGGGATTCATCACAGCAGTTTCTTGTCCAGGCTTCCTTTTGGTTCACAATAATCCCTGAATGCCTTCAGCATCCCCTCAAACAAGCCCTGAAAGTCTCTTCCAGTATTGATGATTTTCCACATCTGATCCACATGGGGATGATCAACCAAATCTACACCTTTTCAATTAGGACATAAAAACCTATTTTTGTGCTTATTTGGTTTGTAGCCATGAGAACGAGCTGCTCTTCCCCCTTTTGGGGGGGCAGATTTATTAAAAGATCTTTTTGGTGATCCACGTAGAACCAATTTTGTGACGGAGAATTTTATCCCTGCAGTGTTTAGTAGAAAGGGATATTTCTTACTTTTCTTTTCCTTATTTTTTTAATATACTTACTCCTCATACTCCTGTCCCACTGGTCCATGAGATCTGGTAATGCCTTGATGGATCTCTGTGTCTTTGGAAACAAGAAGCTGCACCCACTATTTCCCTGTGCCTCCCTACAAATGAGAACCACTCCCTCTGCAGTCCCTTCAGTCTATCTCATCCTGGGATTTCCAAATTAAAATGATCTTTCAGAACTCTTATTTAACATGGAATTTTCAAGGCACTGCTTAAAGCAGGATCTCCCCGAGTGGGCAGCCGGGAGAGGAGGAGATGGATGGGTTTTGTCTTCTGCACTGGTGGAGCTGATTAAGGGTTTTGTCATCCCCAAAAACCCCTGGGGCTCAGATTGACAGAGCCTGGGCTGGTTTGTATTCTGCTCCTCTGCACTGCTGCGTTCCTCCCTGGTTACGCTCAGTGAGAGAGGAGAATATTAAACATCAATAAATGAGTCAGGTTACATGGCTGGTGTTCAATACACCGAGATTTTTAGACAAAGCCTTGTTATTATAGAAAATAAAAGTAAATATTCTGTCCAGCTCTCCAAATTTCCCCATAAGGTTGGAAGGGAGGCAAAGATCAATCATTGATAAAGATGGCCTATGGCAGTGGGTAGATGAGACTGTCAAAGCAACTGAGAAGCAATATAACACAGAAAACTGTTAAAATATTGTGATTCTTGGATGTTTCTTCTTAAAATCCTTTGATTTCTGTACCTTGAGGCTCCCAGTTCCTCTGCAGCCTGGAGAGGTCTCAGACCCTGAGTGGATTTTTGGGTACCCTGCAGTCTTTTGCAGTAAACAGGTTGGGAAATGAGCCTGAGAAGAGGGAGAACATCCCCTGTCTTTTCCCTTCCCTTTCCAAACCTGTTGCCACAGGGGGAAAGGCTTTTAGGAAGATCCTCTGGCAGCAGGTAAATGAAATGATCAGTTAATAAAACACACTCAAATATTTGATATTTGATTCGTGAGGATTGCAATCACGTTTTCTTTCCAAATCTCTGCTCAGCTGCTGTGGTTTGGGGTTGCAGAATTCAGGTGTGCTCACCTGGCCTGAACAGCACCATGGCCAATGCCTTAAAAAAAGAGAAATTCCCATGGTTTGCCTTGCTGGGAATTCTATTTGATATATTACATGTTTCATTTCTTACCGGACTAGCAGAGAGCTGAGAAAGTCCTGATGAGCAAATAAGATTTTGGGTGTCCTCCCAGGTACTCAGATGTTCAGGGCTGCATCCCTGAAGTTCATAATCCAGGGTTTATTTTCTGGTTTATTTTTTTTTTCTAAATCCTAAAGGAATTAAACCTAACCCTCCTTTAAGCTGAACAGGGAGTCACAAGTGCAGGCACCACATGAAATACACTTTTTATTTAAATGTTTCCTTCCATCGAGCTGCTGAAGCAATTTATTTGCCTAAGTTACAAAACAGTGGAAATCCAAATGACAAACTACCGATACAGCGCAGAGAAAATATTATTTTGGAAACCTCTCCTCTTTCTGCAGTTGATTTATGGGCTCCTTTCTGGCTACTAGGGTGGCCCAGCCTAAAGACAGGAGGAAATGGTGCAAGAAATGGTTTAATTTGTAACAGAAGCACGAGGTTTCTGCTGGCCTTAGTGATCCCCTGCTCCCAACCATCCATCCTCCTCTCCCCTCCACTGAGCCTTGTGAAGCAGGGAAGGAATTTGGAGAGACAAAATTCGAAGCTAAATGATGATTTTACAAACTCCCTGTGTGATGCTTAAGGGGTGCTTCTTGTGCTTGAAAACCAAATGGTGCAGCGAGGAGTTGGCTTCGAGAGAAGCAATAAATCAAAGTAAATAAAAAATTAAACTTCCTTATGCCTGGCTGTCAAAAGTTTTGAATGAATAAACCAGTTTTAACATTGTTAAGTGAAGTTCGTGGCATCTTTCCTGTGAACTGCTGCTTAAAAACAAACAGTTTTTCACTGACAGCATAAAAATTGTTTCCCTAACATGCCCAGAGGTGAAATGACTGCCTGGAGGAAATAAAGCTGGCAGATTTTTTCCTCTCTAAGTGGAGAAAGTCTCGGGGCTGTAAAAGCTGTTGTGTGGTTTAACTAATTTCCTTTAAACTGACGGGAACAGCAAAGCAGAGGATATATTTTCCCTGGCGAGCTGATATTTGGGGTTGTTTATGAGCTCCTGCGAATTGTCACTTCAGGAAAGCAAAGCAGGCGAAGGATATGCAAGGGAGCAGAGATCGGCTGGGTGTGTAAACTGGATTTTATACGGCGCCTAAAAATAGTTGTAAGCCAATGTGGGAAGAGGCATTTTTGCTGGAGCTGAATGAAGTATCCCAGAAAAAAAAAATGCCATCCTTGAGCTCTTTCTCTTCCCTGCTCTTTGCTCCATCCCTGGGGCATTTTCCATTCTCACTGCAGCAGCTCCAGGTGAGGTTCTCATGGTGAATAAATGGGAGGGAGGGATTTTTATTTCCCCAGGTGCCAGCAGGGATTAGAATTGAAAAGAAGTGAACAATATGAGAACTGTGGCTCTCTCCGAGTTTTATCCTGGGTAAAACCATTCTCCATCCTCCTACCAGAGCCCAGTAAATATCCAAATATCCCAGGAGTTGCCCTGTTCATCCTTACTCTCTCTGAATGGATAATGTCTGACGCTGAACTCATGTCCAGGAGTGTGAACTTGCTTCAAAAATAAATGGGAATTATTAATTCTTGGATGCAGCATCTGCCCAGGAAACATCACAGTGAGTCCTTCGCCCTGAGCTGGATTGGGGGAGGAAAAGCAGAGCAGGAAAAGAGAAATTCCCATCCCTCCCCATCCTTAACCCATGTTTGGAGTCTCTTTTTTCTCTTCAGGCATAAAATCTGAGTATTTGGAGGTCATTAAGAGAGCTGACACAACCACAGGACTTTTTCTTGAGCTTGTTCTTGAGCTGCTGGCGAATGGAGAAAACGAAATTGAAGGTCTGGTGGTCTTTCTGTATTGTGTATTTCCAAGGAATATTCCAGAGGTGAAGGTTGGAGCTCCATGTAGCAAACAGAATTTGGGGGCTGTGACAGCCCTGAGATAATCAGCGAGAAGAATTAGCAGTGTTCTGCTCAGAGAATATTCCGGGAGAATGTTTAATTTCAGTAATGGCCACTGAATAATTTATTCACCTAATTTACAAATATTTTCATGGAAAACACTTGAGGCTTTAATCACACACTCTGTAAACAATTTGTGCGTACCGGTGATGAGAAGTTTAATGACAAGCTGGGTATTTTGGAATATTTTGTTCACATTTAGGAGCTATTTCCACTCTTTAGGCACTGCTGGTGCTGTTGGGAAAGAAAATGGGAATTTTCCCGACTGATCCTCCCTTTTCTACCTGGAGAGCTTTGAACTGGATATTTCATCTCATGCAAAATATTCCTTTTCCCCCTTTTATTTAACCACTGTTGAGATGCTGAGTGTTTGTACATTGCATAATCACAGGAGGGACATTTGGATGGTATTTTGATTCTTAAAATGCATTTCCAAATTTCCAAATGCATTTCCAAATGGCTCAGTCAAGACAATTTTTCTGCTTGTTTTTCCCTTTTCCCCTTCCATAGCATCCTCTTTCTTCTTTTTCTGGTCTTCCCTGCAAGAGACGATTTGGATTTGAGATGAGTTTTGCCTGTGTTGTTGCATTCTGGATTTTCATTTAGGTACCTATTAAAATCCCTGTAGGTTGTTCCAGCTCCTTGTCCTTTTCTCTGCTAATAATGGGAGTTACATTGTGGAGAAACGGAGAAAATAAACAATTAAGACAAATGAATTAATTCCTGCCTCAATACGATGTATTAAGAAAACAGTTCAGGGGACAAAAATGTACATACACTTGAAATTTTGAATAAATATTAATAATAGTTATAGCAACAATAAAGAAAACTATGGGAGTAAGGGAATTAAAGTGACCTTGAATGCAGGTACATTATTACAGTATAGATACTGTTTGACTTTAATTTTTATTAATGTAGATAATGGCTTACATGAGCCTTATGGCTGCATTACCAGTGCTCTAAAATTTAATTAGATTTTTAGAGCAGCTGTTAATGTCTTCTCTAGGATTATATAATTCAGAGGCAGTGTCAGAAAACTTCAGCCATTTCATTAAGCTCTGAGAAGAAATTGAAACAAAGTATTTTGTCCGCAAAACTACCCTGAATTCCTGGGGTTTTTCTCATGAAAAGCCATTGAATTTGCATTTTTTTTATCCTTGCAGTGCAGGGAATGAATAACACACTAAACCATGGAGAGAAAAACGCTGTCTGGGAGATATTTAAAAAAAGCTTTTTGGAATTTGGAATTTTGTTTCTTGTTCTGGTAGACCAAAGACTCAGAGTCAGTGATAACTTGGAAGAAACCCATTTTTAAGTTGAGAACAGGGCAGGAAGGAATTAATGTCCCCAGGATGGTGGAATGTAAACGAAAGTGGTTTNAAAAAAGTTTTTATTGCCCCGTCCACTAAAAATTTATTTAAAAAAAAAGAAATGCAGCAGGATCTGTATTTTTGTAGTTAATTCCAAGAGAACTTTGTGAAGAAGCAGCTGGGATAGTACTGGAGAAAAGGTATTGGAGTGATCCAATCCCAGGAAACAAATCTCAGTTAGAAGGTTTAGAGATGATATTTCAGACTGATGTGATTCTGATGGAGCAGAGTCAGAATATTTTAAAAACATGTTTAGGGGGAAAGTGTGGAGGATAAAAAACTGGGATTATCTGCTGAGCAGGAAAAAGGTGACTTATCCAGGCAGAGCTGCAGTTACAAGGCAAACCTCTCTGTAAAATGAGAATTTTTGGAATGTTTGCTGCTCTTGCCTGTTAGCATGCACCTGCTAATGAGAATAATTAAGAAAATGCATTTTTCTGCCTTGGTAAATGCTGATTTTCGTTTTTCAGCATCTCAGGGTGGTGATAGAAAGGGTGGAGATGGGAATGGAGCAAAGGATGAGATGTGTGGGGCAAAGAGATGAAAATGGTGAATGGCAGTGACCTAATTTATGAAACAATCCTCTGGGCTCGAGTCATTCACTAATTTGTAATTATGTGATGAACTGGCCAAGAACAAAACCAATCCTGTCAGAACCATCCAGAGCCACCAGGAATTGCTGCAGCTTTGCTGTGCAGCCTCTCCCATCCCTCCCTGCACTCTACATGGGAGTCCAGGGCTGGAAACCAGGACCCAAACTCAGTTCCGTTTTTCATTCCAGTGTTAATTGGGAAAGAGGTGAGGGAAGTGTTTCTGGCATGTCAGGAATTATTTTAAACCTCGAAGGAGAAGGTTTTTGATGTTTGCTGAAGGGATTCCCTGGAAAGTGCCTGTGGAGCAGGGATGGGATGGGCTGGGAGGGAGCAGCACCTCAGAGCCCCTGGGGCTGCTCTCGGTCTGATTTCTGCGCCACAGACACGAAGAAATGAAAATAAATAAGAAAAAGGAGCCATTTCAATCATTAGAAACTTAATTCTTGGTGAAATACGGCTCTTGAGGAGCTCACAAAACTGCAGTGCATAACTGGCTGATCTGGTGTTGCTGTAAAACAGCTGGAGAGGAAAGACAGATGTTCTATAGAACCTGAGGAGCAGTGGGAGCATCCCTAAGGGGGGCTGTGCTCCAGCAGGACAGCAACAGAGCTCCCTGAGGGTTGGGATGGACCTGAGGGACCAGGAAACCCCAGGGTCTGTGCAGAACCTTCCCAGGTGGGATCACAACCAGGCATTGCTTCCATCCTGCTGAGCTCTGGGCTGGGATGGGAGCTCAGGAAATGCCAGCAGAACTGTTGATCAGCCAGGAAAAATCAGCATTCCATCACATTCAGCATTATTGATTGAAACAGCACCACAGCCACTTGGTTCACGAGTAGTTCTGCTATCACTCCGTGTGGGGGATGACTCTGCCAAAGAATTCCTTTTTTAAACAAACTTCCACCAACCACCTGAGCTAGCCAGGGCATTGGGAGAGGTGGGAAACTGAAGTGTTTATTTGGAGGTGTGTGGCTAGCACAGACCTTTCCCGTGAGAATTTTTCTCTCTTTTCTTGTGTTTTCATAAACAAAGATAAAGTTTGGATGTTATTAAAATGGTTTCTCGAGATGTGTGCAGTTCGGGCCTGGCCAATAGGCTCAGGGGGAGGTTTCGGACTGACCAATCCGAGTGACCGTTGAAAAGTCCATATAAGTTGGAATTAAATAATAAAATACAGATCTTTTATGCCACACTGAGTCGGAGTTCTTCTCTCGGCCAGCGGCTCAACAGCGACAGAGGTGAATGCAGCAATGTGGGAGCTGCCATTCCTCACTTAGGGATTGACAGAGTCACCAAATAATTAATAAAAACAGATCTCCAGTGCTTTGAAGATTGAGAATCTCTTGGATAGCCCAGTCTGTAGGTACTCATGGATTTTGTTTTATGGGATCAGCCCCAGCTCAGCCTGAGAAGGTTTGGTGTAAATGGATTAAGGGCTTTCTGTTTCTTCAGGGTAAATTCCACCCATAAAGTGATCCAACACCTCTGGGAAGTGTCCCTCATCCCTGAGGGCCTTTCCTGCATTTCAGATGTAAATAAAAATCATTTTTAAATCACAGAAATCTCTCCTGTCGTCAGTAGAATTTCCAAAACCACGGTTAATCCTAAAAAGCTTTTCTATTTGATGTTTAATAGAGCCAAGTTAATAATTCATAATTTAATGTATCTGATTAATTTTGCCTCTTTTTCTCGGAATGTCTTCATAGCACATAACAATTATCTCAAATGTACTTATTCAAAATGACTCAGTGACCTCTCTTTCTAGATCACTTATTCCTGATTCAATTTTTCATCGCAGTGCACAATTTCTATTGGTTACCATTCATTATTGCTCTGCTAATTGAGTAGTCACAAATCCAGTTAAAAAAATAAATACGTAACAACCCTCTGGCAGGAAGAAACACTAAAAATGGATTAAAAATTCCTTTTGTCCAAGGCCTTGCTGCCTTGGAAACACCTTCCTCCAGCTGAGGAAGACATAATGTTCATTTAAGAAAAACAAGTGATGAAATCCTGTTGTCCTGGGAATTTGCAGTGCTTTTTTTAAACCAAGCAATGATCTAACTCTATAAATTGTATAAAGATAATTAACCTGTGCCAGCACATCCAACACTCTTAATATCAAGAAGAAGATTTGCATAATATATTGCTAAGTGCACGTTGGTTTCAATAAAGTGCAGGAATTACACTGGAATTACACCAGGGCTGAGCTGCCCAGCAGAGCCTTTGTCTCATTATAGGGAGATTTTTCCCTTTTATTTCATTCTCCTCTTTATTTTTAAAATCTAAAAAAAGCCCTTAGTAGTCAAATCGAGGCCTTAATGGGATGGATTCATTAAAGCCAAGGATTTTATTTGGCTGTTATTTTCCCTCCCCTCTCCCTGGCAGTCTGGGGTGGTCATTTGTGGTGGCCTTGCCAGCCCAGCAAAGCGGTTTGTTAATGAATTTTCCACAAATTAATTTCCTCCATTACAACGGCCTTAATAAACACGAGCAGTTATTTTATGTGGAGTAGGAATAAAAGAGAGCATAACAACCTACTGGACTTTATTTTGGGGAATTAGAAGTGCTTTTCTTTTGGCCTTTTTTTTCATTATGGACTCCATGAGATTATTGCAAATAAAGGAATGGGGAAAAGCAGGAATTGCTGGACAGAGCTAATTCTGCCCTTACTGTTGATTTACCCTAATTTTTTTTCCAGATATCACTGGAATTTTGTTGTATTAAACCTATTGATACCTTGAGGTGGCTTTTCTTTTTTTTTCTGGTTATTTGTAGTCACATTTCAATAACCTTTATCCCAAAAGAGGCTTTTTTTTCCAACCAAAGCAACTCAAAGGTATCAACACCAAATCTGATAAATGGATACCCCATGGGTAAGAAAATTACATTGGCTTAATACCTCAGGCGAGTGAGATGCAATCTGACTAAGAGAATCCACAAGGAGCAGGATTATCATGTAAGGAAAAAGGGATTAACACTTTCCTTGTGACTCTGGGTACAAGGGAATTGTCCTTAGCACCTTCATACATTTATGGAGGTTCAAAACCCCTTGTGAGGTAATTTTTAGTGTACATTTTAGGAATATTTTTATTTATATAAGTTGATCCGAGCGTTATGAGTTCAAGTAGCTTTAGGAGAAAATTTGGATCATAGAATAATAACAGAATTGTTTGGGTTGGAAAGGACCTTAAAGATAAGGGATTATAAACCTATTTTTCCGTAAAATCTGACCGCAGTAACTTCAGGTGTAATTGGATCTGATGCTGAAGGACTTTTTGGTATTGTTTTTATTTATTTTAGACAGCCTTCTTTAGGAGCTGCTGCTCACAAAAGGCAGTGTCACCAAATGTTAAACAGCAAATAAATTTCCTGCGTTCATCTTGAGGGATTTTGGAAGTTCCAAATTATAAAAAGCCATAATAACTTCCATTTAGAAACCTTCTGACAGGAGGGAAATGAAAAACGAGGAGAGAATGTTTCCACTGAAAGTTATTCCAACTCATTTTTATAAACAAAACACCCCAACTGTACAAACCAGAAATAGCATATTTGCTTTGATTGCTTTTTTTCTGAATGCCTGGCTTTAAATACTCAGTGCTAAAGCTAACGAAGGACTTGTGGAGATAATATTCTCAAAGAAATTCCAGCAGCCCACACAGCTCCCATCTGCTTGGAGCAGAAGCACAGCCTGCATCAGACATTAATAACAATGTTTATTTGGGGGGGAGAAATGAGGATATTTTGGGCCACTTTAGGCTGAAGCTATGGGTTAATTTGGCACTGAGTGTGAATTTGGTTGTTTGGAAATGCTGAAAATTCTGGCAGGCAAAAAAAAAAGTAAATTTTGCTTTGCGGGTTTGTTTTTTTTTTTTAATCTAAGGAAATAATTTCTGATACTTTCCTCATTTTCAGTAGAGCCAGAGTGAGTGGGATAGAGGGATTTAGAGCAAATAGTATAGGTTTAAGAGGCTAATTACAATAATCCTACTGTAAATTTCCTAATGCTCTTTGGAGGGAGGAGCCTTCTGGCTTTTTTGCTGCCAAGTGTGATCATTTGAGAGTCGCTCAGTCCATCAGCTCCGATCTTGTTCTGGGCAAGGTCAGGAGCATCAAGTGTGCAGGTAGTTAGTAATTGGCTGTCTGCAGGAAGCAGCAGGGAATTCAATCTATTCCATGCACTTGGATGCACTGAACCAACACCCCACGAAGCCATTGGAGCATGGAAAAGGTTGCTAATCTCTCTGCAGTAATTATTGCAGGTGTGCCATGCTCCTGTCAGGGGGGACATTTGGCACTTGATGAACTTAAAATGTTCCTAATGGCTTTTTTCCCTGTTAATAAATCACATTTTGACACGCAGAGACTTCGTGTGACACCAGGGAAAGCAGAGTTCAGGAAAAGCTTGGAAAAGTTACGCTGATAATCAGGGATTTTCCTGGGAGCTGGGGATAATTCCAGCAAAACTGCATGGAATGTGTCAGTTTGTGTTCAGGGGAATTGTGCTCTCAGCCTGTCTGTGGAAGAGGAAATAAAGACATGGACATCTGGAATTTCAGAGTTTGAAGACGGTTGGAATTCACATGGTTTGAAACAAGGACTCACTTTCCCTCTGGTCATAGAAAATATTTGCTCCTGGGAAACTTAAATGCCAGAGAATTCAGATTTTGGTGCATGAGGAAAAGGGGGAAGCCAAGGCACAGAGTTCTCTGTTTTGCCTCTGAGGTTACTTTTTAATCTGACAGTCAGTATTTCCTGGGTCAAACCTCTTCCCTCAAACCATCATTTATGTATTTTAGAGCACTTTGCATTTGATACTCTGGTAATATCCTTCTTTCCTTCCTACAGATGACACTATCAATTCCATCAAGTTATATTGCATCATTGCAAATTTTCCCCATCCCAGGCATAAATTAATGGCTGTATTTCCTTCATGTAATGGATCATAAAGAGGAAATCAGCTGTAATCTATTTATGGGATGTAACCTGTTCAGAGGTCTTAGTTTTTTATTCTCTTTTTCAGATAAACCAGTGGTAGTTGATGGTGGAACTGGAATTACTGTCCTGAGATTCTGTCATGTTCACCAGCTTTGTTGCCTGAAAAATATTCATTAACTGTGACTTTGCATCTTAGAATTCTTCTTTTAGTTTTAATATCCCAGATAATGAGATCTTTACACACTGCAGCAATAGAGACAAGGAGATGTTTTATACTTTGTCCCTTCTGTGTAAGCACAGGGTTGTGTTCTGCTGGGAAATATGTTGGTCCTCAGTTTATCTAAGTTTAGATGTGATTTCCAGATGTTCCAGCTGAGGTGAGCCCAGCCTGCCCTCAGCACCAGGGCCACCATCTCCCTGTCCAGGGCCGCCTCCGAGCCAGGCAGGTGACAGAGGTGACATGGTTTGACCTCAAATAATCTGATTTCTCAGTGTTTAACATTCACACATATAATAAACGATTTGAAATGCTTTTCAGTGTAGCATTAGGACCTGCTAAGTGTGCTTAATGCAGCTCTGCTTGTGTTTGGAGCTAATGGCTTCACTATTCACAGTTCATTGTAGGAACTGTGGTTGGGTCACAGCCAGGGACAGGGAAAGATCTGGGGCAGCTTTCACAGAGCTTTCTCAGCCTCTGGAAAGGGTTAATTCTCGCAGTCCTTTGCACAAGCACAGAGCATCGCTGATTTCAGCTACTCACCACCACTTCTATCAGAGCTCCACTGCTTCCCCTGGAGCCTCTGAGGCTCACTTGACAACCTGCAAAGTGCAGGATGAGCTCTGGAGGGGCTGGGAGGTGGGTGGTGGCGCAGGGTGAGCGTAGCTGGGGAAAAAAGCTGTGAAAATTCTCAGCAGCAGCGGCAGCCTGGAGGTAGCAGAAATCCACGGGGAAGCTGTGGAGTTGTGTAGCCAAAGCTGCTGATCCTGGCTTGGCTCAGGGGGTTCCAATCCAGAGCCTGTGTGAGGCTGAAGCTCAAAGCCAGGGGAAGGTTTGCCTAATCCTGTGACATGGATGTGCCAGCCTTGCATCTCCAGATAATGTTTTTAGTGTCTAACTTTGTGTCATCAGGCTTAAAGTGCTGCTGCCTCCACAGCGAATCAGCTCTGAGATGGAGGATTTCAGCTTTGCCACTGACACTTGTGGGCAAAGTGACCAAGGCTCAGAATTTTTTCTGTGTCGTTGGCTGCAAACAGAAAGTGCAGGTAGGACAAGTGAAAAATCGCTGTATTGCATTTGCTATCGAAAGGCACTTGCAGGAAATGTCTGTAAGTGGTGCAGAGTGTGATTTCATGCTTTATTGTGCCTCAATCTGTTCACTTTACAAGGGAAAAGGTATTTCTCATTCTCCTGAGCTGCCAGCTTTGCCAGTGCTCCGTGGGCCCTGAGGCTCCAGCTGGGAGCTTTCTGGCTTCTCCATTTCCAGCAGTAATAAAGAATCCACAGGGCGAATTCTCCTCTTGGTTACACCCTGATCTCCCAGGAATTCACAGGCAGCTCCTCGGACAATCAGGAGGACAAGAGGCATCAGAGGAGAGCTGCAAGCTGGGGAAGCACCCATTTAGCCTGGTAAAAAGAGCAGGAGAACTGAGCAGAAAGTGAAAAAATCATCAGGAAAGTATGACAATGGAGGAAGTTTTTGGAGAATGAGATGCGCAGGAGCACAGGGTGTTATCTCAAGGAGGTCCAGTGCTTGGATATTGTCAGTGAAAGGGTGGAAAGAAGTTGCCATTCATCATAGCTGGAGATAATTGAGGCATTTGGGGAGCTATGAGTTGAGAAATGGCCATAGATTTACTGTATTTTCAATAATACTTTTTTTAAAAATGGGATGGCACTTCCCAGGAATTCAACAAAATTACAACGGTAAATTCCACAATTTACCTCACATCTTCTCCAGCTAATTCCTCCAGTTTTGCATCACTCCATTGTGATAAAATCAGGAGAACTAAGTCTGCACTTTGTAACATTTTCATCTGCCCTGAATGTGTTCCTTCATTATAAAACTCAGTATTACAATGCAAATTAGCACCATAATTAGTTTTGTTACGTGTGTCTCTGTCTGGCAAACTGAAATGGATCCTGGGAAAATATTTATAAATGGAAATTGTGAGCTGATGTATTTTTTAAATGCTAAAGTTTTTCACAGGATCATTCAGTGCCAGTTTGTGCTCTGGGCGACTAAAGGTTCTTGTCCAGGAAGCCCAGTGATGTATTTTATCAGCAGAATGGTATTTATTTATTTTATTTCCTCACCCCTTAGCCACTGGAGAGGAAAGCTCAGAACTGAGAGAGATGTGCAAACCAGTCTGAGGGATTTCTGCATGGTTCCCCCTCTCTGGGTAAAAGGAGGATTTGTGTTTCACATCTGCCAATCTCACTTATTTCAGGAGCTTTAAATATCTCTAATAACTTCTGGGGATGGGAGATTTGTGAATTTTTATGAGTGCTAGGAAAGAGTTGTCTGAATCAATGACAAAGGCAGCTTCAGCTGCTGTCTGGACTCTTTTCAGGAGACAAATTCTGTAGTTTTTACTCCAAACTTGTCGCCAGGTAGGAAAATTTGCAGGTGTGGATGCTCTGCAGGTTCTACTTTTCCACACTACCCTGACTCCAAGCCACTCTTCTGGGATTTTCCGTCCCAGAGGAAGCAATGCAGGGCACAGAGGAGGTGACACAAAGCTCAGTGATAATGTCCTGCAGGAATTCATCTCTGCAGAGCACCCAGGGCTGCAAGGAGCACCCACAGGAGGCAGCTTGTCCAGTCAAACTGGAATTTCTCAGCAGCAAAGAGGAGCTCTGGGAGTAGGACAGGTGAGGTCTTGGTTTGGAAAATGTCATTTCCTTTCATCCTGCTTTGCTCCCTAAGGAATGACCCCAAAACACTCATGGCATGCAATTTTGGAGGCTTCCTTGGCTCAGCAGACCGTCACTTTCATCCTGCCCCTGATCATCCATGGACTTTGGCAATTAAGAGACCTGAATCAATTAAAGTGCCTATAATTATCCACGATATCACGTCAGCTTGCTGGGCACTTGCCAAACAGCACATTTAACAATCACTTCCACCTCAAATCCTGCAATCAGCAACCAGCTCAAATGCAGAGGCTGAGCAGTGAGGAATCCAAGGTCTTGTTTGCTTGGGAAAGTGAGCAGCAGGGATTCCATAGGATGTTAGTTTGGAATTGTACACAATCCCCACTCAATCCCAACATCAATCCTGACTTTGATCCCAGTGTTTAACAGCAGCTCCATGGTGGTTTTTAGGGATGATGGAAACAACAGTCTGTCACAATATTGCAGGAGTGGAGTGTGGGCACCAAACCTGGGAATTGATGGTTTGGGATTCTTGGATATAAAGGCACAATAAATACCACAAAAGGGACAAATCATTCATTTCGGACTCGCTGACTTACAGGAGCTGTTCTGGCCGTGCAGCTTTGCCTTTGCACAGATTATTTCTCTGTTCTGAAACGAAACATTTGCAGCTTGAAAAACCGGCGCTGTTTGGTTTGGTGGAGTGATGAACCAGTTCTCTTTAGAGTTCAATATTTTGTGAACATCTCAGGAATGTTTTTGGTTGGAGTTTTAATGGCACAGAAATACAGGCAGCATTAGGAGGATGAGCTGTGCTGAGCATCGCTGCTCTGCCTTTGATGACTGTGATCCATTTGGGAAGTCAACAGAGATGGAAAAGAGAATAAATTTACCCTTCCAGGATCGTCTTTATACAGTCTAAAATAACACATAGGGTAATTTTCCTTCGTTTTCTGAAGCTAAGTGCTTTTTTGTGGATCTCCAGCCTGAGTTTTTCACTCGTGCAGTACATACTTGGAGCTGATAGCTCTCATCTTTTACGGCAGAAATTGCTGAAGCTGAGTAATTAAAGTTATTCTTGACTTCTCTTATTTACTGGAAACGACTGAGCTGAATCATAAAAGATTGAGGATTGTACTTTGAATGGTTTCCTGGATACTTTGCTCCTAGCAAGTAATTCCTTAATGGTAAATCCACAACAACAACAACAAATGCTCTGGAATGGAATTTGGCACTTGACTTGTGTTCTTTATTCCCTGCAGTGATCCCTGGTGGATCCAGGGAAGTGCTGGCTGGCCAGAGTATTGTCCAAGCCTCTTTTGGCTTCCTAAATATTATTTAAAATCTAATATTGCCGTTAAAATAGAGGTTTGGCTTCTGTAACTACCTCATCCTCTTTTTTTTTGTGCATTCCACAGCTTCACCTTCCCATCTTTTAGAGAATGGAGCAGGTGAAGTGGGAGAGCATCACCTCTAACAGGCAGCACAGTCATTGCCTGGAGTGGGATATATGAAATGAAAGTAGATTCACAAATATGGCCGAATAAATTTTTTAAAAACCAGCAAATTTTATTGTTCTGAAGTGTGGTCCCACCAAACTCCCCTCATTTTGGTTGAGGTGACTTAGCTTTTGTCCATGGAGTAAAGGAGCTTGTTTTTGCAAAAAAATAGTTATTTTCTCTCTAAACAGTGGACTTTTGAGAAAAATTCTGTGAGCTCAGACTGGGACATGGAGGATGTTCAGCCATAAAAAAAAGCCCTGAGAAGCAGAATCACAAATTGTGATGCTTGGTGAAGTTTAATCACAAAGGGGTTTTTTTCCTCACCTTATTCCTCAATTATTTTTCAGACTCTCGGAAGGGTTTGGGTTGGAAAAGATGTTAAAAATCATTTAGGTATATTGTATATCAACTAGATATACACCACGTTCCAAATAGGTGTAGTTTATTAATCACAGGATCAGTTTTTCCCCACCTGGATTCCTTAATTATTTTTGTTTTAATTTTCTCACTCTAAGACTCTCCAAGAGTTCAGCTCCTTCAGGCAAGGACAGAGAAGTCACTGCAAAGCTGATTTGCTACCCTTGATCACAGAGACAAAAATCCAGAAATACAAGAAGTTTGAAAATCACAACAGCTTGAGCAAATAGGTGTAGGTTTGCTGCTTGTAAAGTTAATTTTAGGGGAGAGTTTTACATTTAGGAAAGGAATTATTTTGCTTTATACAGGAAGGGTGTGGGAGGGAGCACATCCAGGGTGATGCTGCCCAGACAAAGAAGCATCTCCAGGAGAGTTGTCCTCAATTTAGTGGTGTTTGTGCTAATATAAATAATTCCTGTGTCCCACTCAGCCTCCCCAGGCATTGCCACAATATTGGGAACATCCATTGCTTTCCCCAGCCTTACAAAATAAGGGATTTAAAACGTTGTTATATGAGATTGCTGTGGTTTGCTCAGTGCCTTCAACATTTCCTTTCGAATCCCTTAATGCACTTTCTTTTTCTTTTTCCCCTCTCCTCTCACAGTGTTCTCTATCAGAGAACCCCTCAGCTGCTGTTTTGGTGATGGTTCTATACATATGGAATGGTTTAATGATGAATCTCTGCTTTCTCTGCAGTGCTGTGTCTCCTTTATTGCACTGAGTTCCACCTTAAAGGAATCATTGAGACATCACCCAATTTAAAGTTAGAAGTCTTCCTGCCTTTGCTTGGCTGTTTCCAAGGGGATTCATCCCACCAGGGAGAGACAGAGCTGGAAGGAATCCTGTTTGCTAATTACTGCCACCATTTAGAAACAAATCTGAGTCACAGGGCAGCACAGTGAATCCAACCCAAGGAACAATAAAAACTGAGTCTGTGTAATTGCTAAGGAAATGAAGACTGAAGAGAACTTAAAGGCAATTAAAGCCTTTATTTCCATTTTATTATGGAATAAATACTCCAGGTTATTTTCATTTGCTTCACTTTTTGTTTGCTCTTGGGGTCTGCTTGTTAATGTGACTGGGATGTATGAGAAGTCCTTAATTAACCTGTTTTTGTGGGCATCTCGTGGTTTCTGTGAAATATGTGTGTTGACAGTTCTCTAACAATAGTACAAATAGAAATGACAGATTTGTAAGCATTGGTCAACCGAAAACTGTTCAAGAAATGCAGTTTTTGAATTATTGGACCAGGCTTCTCTGCAAATTGGAATTCAATTCAGTTAATTGAATTCACTGGATCCATGGCAATTTGCATAAAGTTATAATAAGAGTGTGGTTATCTTTGTAAAAGCTGCGGTTTCAGAAACTTATATTAAAAATGGAATAATACCATTTTTATTTTGCAAGAGCCAAATGCAGAAATATCTAATTGACATGGGGACAAAACTGAAATACATATTTTGCTCTCACTTCCAAAGACGTTCATAGGGAACAATCCCAACAAACTCCTCGTGGATGCTGTATGGATTGTATGGAAGTGAGATGTTGCTCTGTTTGTCTATCACACCCCAGTCCTTCCTGTATCTTGGATTTATTTTAGTATATATTGCATAAAGTCAATAGAGCTTTTGCTGAAGCCCTGGAAGCAATTTCCTTAAAACAAGGATGGTTCATTTCGTCTGTGCTGAGTCTGGGATTTGTGTCCTTGGGCATCCTCTGGGTTGGGCTGAGAGCTGCAGGTGTTCTCCTTCAGCAAATCCCCTTCCAGACCTTCCTTCCCCATTTCTCCCCACCTGTGCAGCTGTTTGGGTACATCTGTGGGTGTGTAAATTCGATTTCTGCACTGTTACTCCTGCAGGGCTTTCCGTGAATCTTCCCTGATTCACGAGGAGCCTGGGGAGAGACTCTGCTTACAAACAAAAGTGGCAATTAAGTGTTTGTTACGTTGACCTTAGGAACCGATGGATGTGGTGCTTAAATAAAACATGTGGAAAGCAATAAACCTGCAGCTTGTGGAGGAGGAGGAAACATCTGTACAGCTGCCCTCACTGCAAGGAAATCCCGAGGAACTGTTTTCTGTTGGGGCCTTGGAAGGGGAGACTTCAACAAGAAGTTGCTCCACAAAGATGAAACAGATTAAGTAGAGGTTTGGGGAGAGGGAAAAAAGGTTGTGCCTAATTTCCATCCCTGCTGCCAGCAGAGCTTCAGCACAAGCAGCATCCTGCTAATGACAGGGATGCTCTGCTCACCCTTTGTGGAGGCTGTGAGCAGTGTGTGGTGAGTTCTCCCCTGGGTGCCCATGGCAGTGAGGATGGCTCCCCTCGGCAGGAGGTGCTGGGTGCTGCTCCCTCCCACCAGCACCACTGCAGGGATGCAGGGCAGGGAGGAGGCTCCCTGCACATCCCAGCCAAGGCACAGCAGCAGGGACGAGGCAGGGACAAGGCAGGGACATGCAGGCTGCAGCTCCTGCGTCCCACGTGCAGCCAGACAGGGCAGGAGCACAGAGCATCCCCCATTTTCCTCCCCGCCATCCTCTCCTGGTGTTCTGTTCTGCCCTTTGCTGCATCAAGCGTCCTCTGCTCAGAGCTCAGCACTTCCTGGGCTTTTCTTTTAGAGGCACAGAATTGATTCTTTAAGGAAATTACCTCTCCTCAAGACCAAACAGTTTCTGCAGAAGTTAAAGATCTCCTCGTGCAGGACGGCACTGCATCTCCTCCGAGCCAAGCGTCAATAAAACTCTCCAAGAGCAAGCAGGAGCAGGTCAGCCAGGTACAGCAGGGACAAAAGTAGGACAGATTATCTGGCAGAAGTAGAATTTCTCTGGCTGTTGCTTTCTCTGGTAGAATATAGAGATTATCTGCGGCCAGAGCAGCTCTCCATCGGAGAGCTGGGATGGAGGGGTGGGACAGTGCGGTGCCTGGTGCCTTTCATTGTGCTTTCAAACTTCTCAGCTTTGTGGCTTTCACATTCATTTCTTTCTAAATAATAATTGAAATGCTAGAAGTGAGTTAAGAGAAGGATATGCTTTGCCCAGAAAGACTTTTCACTTTGGCTCCTTGGGGAGTGATGAAAGCAGAAATGAGAGTTGTGGGATAAACGGCTGAAACTTCCAGTATTTGCCTTTCTTCTTACAAATCCTTTGTAGTGCCCAGATAGCTCCATACTGAATAAAATAAAGCCCANATATATATTTATATATATAAATAATACAAATATTAGTGTATATATTTTTTTTCTATATTGTGAGCAACTGGAATGCCTTACAAAAGTAAGGCTGCTGTGCTCCCAGAAAGAGTTGCCACTGCACTTCAGCAGCTCCCGTCGATGGCTGAGTGCTGCACCTCTCCCCTTCTCCCCTGCTCCCTGTGCTGATCCTTCCTGCAGCCTCCTGGATCCCATCTGGCCGAGAGCAGCAGTCGATATCTCCAATCCCAACTCCCATTTTGGGTCCTGCCCTGCTTTTTGCAAAGCCTTGCAGTTCCCGAGTGCTCTCAGTGACATTGAGGATTGATAACCTTGCGTGTCCAGGGCTATGGATTTTTTGGGGACGTTGTGTGGCACTAGGAAATGCCACCCTGCAGTTCCCCGTGCCTGTCAGCACATGTGGTTTGGTGCTCTGCCTCTGGATTTTGGGTTCAAACCCTTGGGCTGATTGGAGGAGCAGGGGAGTTGGAGGAAATCCTGCAGATGATTTTTCCACAGAAGATTTTTATCCTGAACAGGCACTGAGTCAAAGCAGAGAAAAACACAGCATGGAAATGTCCCAGGGTGAGGACAGGGAATATTCTCCTTGGATTTGGCTGGGGAGAACAGGCCAGGAAGAGCAGAGCAGAGAAGTGTCTGACGACCTTCCAAGGAGTCTGATATTCCAAGGTGATATTCCAAGGAGTCCAAGGGGTGGAATGAGGGAAGTGGCACAGAGATTGAGCAGGAATGATGGAATATCCATGGAATGTTCCACCTGAACCTCAGGAATGAGCGTCCTGCCCTGCCAGGCACACTGCGGATGGATTGGGAGCTTTCAGAGTTAAGTCTGTGCTGTAACAAGATTTCTTGTTTTCAGCAATTTTTCCCTCATGGAAAGCAGAATTTGCCCTCATTTTAGAATAAAAGGCATCCCCAGTGAGCACCAGTGAAAGGGCTGATAGGAGGATTATGGAAATAATTAATTTTCTTAGGAATGTTGTAATTTCAGCGTTTCTGTAGTGACCAGGGCAGTGCTTCAGCACAAATCACACTACAAAACCTAGGGATCTCAGGAAGGCTTCTGCAAATATATGCATTTTTCCTTTAAAAACTATAAATATATGTATATTTAAATACACATATCTATTTCTCTTTAAAATAATAAATAAGCTCACACTGAGGTCTTGATTTTACATTAAGACATCCAAAGCTTTTACATTAAGAGGGTTTTGTATCTTGTTCCTGAAACTTGACCCCATTGCCAAACTTTGCAAGGACAACTTGGCATAATGAGAATTTTCTAAATAATATTTTTATGCTTGCCACAACCCAGCCTGGCCCTGAATCCTTCCAGGCATCCAGGGGCAGCCACAGCTTCTCTGGGCACCCTCAGGGAAGGATTTCTCCCCAAAATCCCATCTAAACCTGAAGCCATTTTTCTGTCACTCCATCCCTTGTAAATTGTCTCTCTCCATCTCTCTTCTTTTCCACTGGAAAAGGAGAGAGGTGGGGACAGGAGCCCCCAGCAGGTAGAATAAAATAGGAGATTATCAGCTTTATGCTCACAAAGCTGTAAAAATTATTAAATGAAAGGTTTCTTTAACGATTTCATAAAGAAATCCCTGGTATTCTTAAACCCCTGAGGAACATAGCAGAAAACAGTATTTTCTATATCCTTTAAATGCTTTATTGCACATAATTTGAAGTCCTTTATTGCTGAGAGCAAGAGATACCATCTCAGATTTTCCCTGCTTTACTTTTGGTAATGTCATTTCTGATTAAACTTGGAGGGTGTCGTATATTGAACCATGAAATAGTTAAATTTTTTATGAGAGTGATGAAAATCCTATTGCTTTTGGGTTTCAGCGTATCAATAACTTGAGCTGAACAAGTCAGCCCTCATTACTAGCATACAACAGAGCAGGATCTGCCCTTTTTTGTGGTGTTTTTTCCATCTTGGGAATGCACATTCATTTGGAAGGAAAGCATCTTTGCAGCCACCCAGTCTCTGGGCCGTGGTGGGATCTTGAATTTCTTGAAGCTGTTCATTCCTGAGCTGCAGTTTCACCTATTGGCTTCAGCAGCATCCCACCTTTGGCTGGGAACCAGGGATAAATCAGGGACTGGGGCTGTTCAGCTCAGGAGTGCTCAGCAGAAGTTCTGTGGCACAGGGGGAAGTCAGCATTTCATCCCAGGTAAGGTTTGCCTGCATTTATTGCCCTGGAAGGCTTTGCTAGAGCTCTGCTACTGCAATTAAAAGCTCTGTATTCTC
The DNA here is from genome assembly GCA_013397955.1 of Grantiella picta. Lineage (NCBI taxonomy): Eukaryota > Metazoa > Chordata > Aves > Passeriformes > Meliphagidae > Grantiella > Grantiella picta. The sequence continues at coordinate 944,507 of VZRM01002778.1, read as the reverse complement.
AAGGATCCTACAAAGCAGTTTTCTTGCACACCATTATCAGCCTGGATGTGAGTATGGAAAAATGGGGATTTAAATTTAGAGGGAAGCATCAGGAGGAGACCAAAGGAATAAAGTGTCTCATGGCAAGATGGAAAATGCAGCAGTGCAGATTTTAAAAGAGAAGGCAGAATTTCCAGAGCTGTCCCAGGCAGTTGGCAAATGGACTAAAGAAGGCAAATTTAAGGCTTGCCAGGAGGAAACTCAATACCAGGGGATAGGAATTCAAGTGCTCTGCAAAGAAAATGTAAATAAGGCAATCTGGGTCTAGGAGGACTGTGGGCAAATGAAGTGCACAGAAAGAGCTCCGTGCTGAGGATGTGGATGTGCTGTGGGGGGAAATATCGAGTGTAAGACCACTGGGAGGAATTTGGGAACAGCTGCCACATGCACTGGTGAGTTACTGGGGGAAGGATTATGAAACTTGAATGGTTTGTAGGGAGAAGAGATGTTTAAGAGGAAATTAATTGCCTTTAGCTGCTTTTTGATGCTTAAACATGTTTTAAAGTATCTGTGTAAGCTGAAAAAGAGAAGCAAAAGCAGATCCTGCAGTCTGGTGAGGAGTGGTAAGTGGGATTTGGCTGTGGAAAAGGAAGATCTTGGCTATTTTCTGGGCAGGCTTTGGTAGATATCAGGGAGAAAAAACAATGTACATGAGGTACACAGTGAAATCCTGTGAATATGAGGGATGTGGAGTCCTTTCAGGAGACAAGGACATGTTGGTGTGAGGGTGATTCCCTCCCAGATTTGGGTCCGTGTGTTCAGGGATGAGACTTGTGCTTCATTTTCTGTGCTGCAGGATCAGAGCCCAAAGAACCCGGGAGCTGCAGGCAGCAAAATGAGTTTAATTCAAGGTTCGTGCTGAGCAAGGTGCCTAATTAGCTGTGGTGTTGATGAAGCCATGCTGGAGCTGCAGATGTGCTGTTTGCTCAGCTCTGGGTGTGTTTAATGGGAGCTGTGATGCTCAAGGGATGCTGGGCAGGCATTCTGGGCGCTGATCCCTCAGGGAAACATGCTGTTGTTGTTTCAAGCTTTTTCCAAAGAAAACACCTGCTGTGCCAAGCGCAGAGAGTACCAAACCTCTCAAAATAAACACAAATTACAGGTAAAATCGTGCTAGCGAGGGGGAAAGCAAACTGATATTAAAGTAATGAAAATCCATACGAGCTGCACCTCAACAAACACTCTGAGTGCACGTGTCACGTTGCATTTGTGATCTGAGATGTTGTAAAATTACTCTGCCTCTCTGCAGCTTTCATCTTTATGGATTATTGTGTGAAATGTGTGACAGAACTCAAGTCCCGGCTGAGATTTTCCTCAGGAACACAAAGTCACGCAGATATTGCTGTTCTGGAAGTTGTCCACAGAGCAGAACTGGTGTCCTGCTGGAGTGAATCCACAGTTCCCAGTAAAACCAGTGAATCCTCTGCCCCAGTAAAACCAGCAGCTGCAGTTGATAAAAAAAAACTTGAATTGTCCCACAAAGGTCTGGGAGCTTTTATGGGATGACATGGGAGGGAGCAGGAGGGGAGAGATGCTGAGCTGGGCAGAGTCAGCAGCACCACCCCGAAAATACTGCAGGAACCTCCCGTTTGTCTGGAGGGAAAGAGAGGCACAAAACAGCCTATAAAGGCACAAAATAGACTATAAACCAGGATGGATTAGGCTGCGCCGATAATTCTTAATGTGTTAAAAAGCTGAGTTGAAATTAGTGTGAGCTGTGGCAGCGGGGGAATCCAAACCATATCGTGTCACGTGTGTATTTAAAAATGTGGTTTCATTTATCTTCACAGCCTGACAGGTGCACTGATTTGGGCAGAAAGCTGCTATTTTTAGCTTAAAAAGTCAGGGGATGTGGTTTAATGAATTGCTGTGATGCTTTTCAATGCTGAGGTTATTTTTTATAGCCCTTAAACAGTGAAGTTCAACATTTGGTCCAGTCTTCCTGAAAATGAAGGAATGGCTTCTGAAAAGATTATTAGACATTTCTTTCAAAGCTGAATTTTCATAGCTTAAGAGTGTGTTAAAGAGCAAAAGGCTTCACTCTGTGTCAGTTTTGGCAGGGATTTAGCACAGGTTGGGTTCAGGTTCAGTTCCAACTGAAAACAACTTGTTTAGAACTTCCTTCAGCTCTCAGTGATTTTCATAAATAATCCCAGAAGGATCTCTAAGTTTTGCAAGTGGGGCATGAGAAGCTAATGAGGTTAGGTGGCTGATGAACTTCCCTGCCTATAAATTATGGATTTGAGGGGAGCTGATGAAGCTGTGCATCTCTGTGTGTGTGTTGCTCACCAGCTGCTCCCAGGAGGGTGAGGATGGAAGGTCGTTAGACCATAATGGGGTTTAGTGGGCTGGAAGCAGCAGAGACAACCCAGTGACCACATCCCAGATGGAACAGGAGACAATTTCAACCCTCTGCAGAGCTGCAAGGGGTAAAACACCACGGGAAGCAGCACTGTCATCCCCCAAGCCAAGAATCCTCCAGGCACTCCCTGATTTTTCCAGCCTGAACCTTTTCCAGCCTTGGGAAGGAGTGGAAAACATCCCCGCCCGACCTGTGGGGCTGCACAGGTAGAGAGACCCCATAATTCCCAGAAAAAATAAGCTGGGAATAAGCTGTGCTTGGAGGAAAACAGCTGGGGGCCACAGAAATGAGGAATATTGGGGTGACAACATAAAAGTAATTTCTCGTTTGAGTGCTTGCAACTCCCTGTGGATGAGCAAGAAACACAGGGCGGGCAGGGAGAAATCCCCAGCTGGGTTATGAAAGCTGGGATTGCAGCCTGTAGAGTTGGACATGAAATGCACTGTCTGGGTGGTTCTTAGCAGGTTAAAACCTCCTGATTCGATTTGAAATATCTCCTTCCCCACTTCTTTAAGTATCAAATGAAAACAGCATTTTCAAGTTAAAGACCAACACAGGAAGGTTAACAAGGTTTTTGCATTTTCCAGACATGCTAACACTGCTGCAGCTTTAAATGTCAATTGATTTAGAATATCTTTTAACCTTATGTCAATACTGGGGTTTAGCGTAATTTTCCCACAAGAAATCTCCAGAGGGATCTCTGTGTTTGCTGTTAGAGTTTACTTTGAGCCTGTTATTGCCTTAAATGCTGTTTTTTCCCCATATTGCCCGGGTGTTACACGTGTAAAGTTGTGTAAGCACCATCCCTGTCGGTTTTCATTACCAGCTGATTTGTAGCATCACTCAGAGCAGCTGCCAGGATTTCAGCAAACATCCAGGAAGGCTTTTTCCTCTGGCACTACAACCAAGAACTTGTCTTTCCTACCGTTTTACACCAAATTACACTGCTCTGTCCCCAGGCTGAGGTTGGTGATTATAACTGAGCGTTGTGACATGTTTTAGCGGGCTGCTCTGTGCCCTGAAAATCTGAAACCTCTGAAAATCAGACTTTTGGGAAGCATATCTGGGCAAATTCTCAGAATGGTTGCGTTGGGTTCCTTTCTGTTTGAAGCCTGTTTGGGGTTCAGGTCTGTGCTGAGCACTGGAGGCAAATCCAGCTCTGGAAAGCCTTGGATCTGCTGCAGAGTCCAGGGGAGAGCAGGGAGCTGCTCCCTCTGCTCTGGGACAGGCTGGGAGAGCTGGGGATGTTCACCTGGAGAAGGGAAGGATCCAGGGAGAGCTTAGAGTCCTAAAGGGGCTGCAGGAGAGCTGGAGAGGGACTGGGGACAAGGGATGGAGGGACAGGACACAGGGAATGGCTTCCCACTGCCAGAGGGCAGGGATGGATGGGATCTTGGGAAGGAATTCCTGGCTGAGCTGGAATTCCGAGAGCAGTTCTGGCTGCCCCTGGATCCCTGGCAGTGTCCAAGGCCAGGCTGGACAGGGCTTGGAGCAGCCTGGGACAGTGGAATCGTCCCTGCCATGGCAGGGGTGGCACTGAATGAGCTTTCAGGTCCTTTCCAACCCATTCCATCATTCCAAGATGATTTCCCTGCTCTGGAGAAATGTCAGCTCCCCCAATCCTGCCTCTCACAGAGCTGCAGCCATGAGCAGAGCTGATCACACCAACCCCCTGTGCTCCTCATCCCTTCCTCCCACATTGTGCCACAGCTGCAGTGCTGCTTCCAGGCAAAAGGAAATCTTCTTGATGAAGTTTTTGCAATAAATTTTAAATGTAGGTCAGAATTCATGGAAGTCGCCTGAATTTTTAACGGCTTTTAAATTAACCCCTGTGTGGTTTTTAATAGTTTCTCTGAACTTCCTGGTTAGCTGGACAAAGATTTCTCTGAAGGAAAATGTGGAAACAACCAGTGGCCAATGTCTTCATCAGGATAAAACGAAATCGTTTCACATACGGGTTTAAAGGCAGACTGAACTTTCTAAAAGTAATTGATCTGTGTATAAAGTTTAATATCCTCACAAACCATGAGGGCTGCTGGGCTTGAGGACTTGTGCAGAAGGGAGCAGACAGAAGGAACAGACAGATAAACTAAGGGAAATGTAAAACGAGCAACTTTGTAGGCTGAAATGAAACATTTTTTATATCTCCCAACTCAAAACAATTCCATTTTGTCGTTAGCACCCAACAGCAGTGCCTGCTGAGCCTTTACTGTGGTTTTCTTTCTCATGTAGGGATCTAAAAAGATCCCTAAATAAAGAGGAAGAAATAATTCTCTTGATTGAAATACTTGGTTTTCCATGTTTTATCTATAACTTCTTTCTTTCTTTGGGCATTTTATGGAGTTCCCCTTGATAAAGTGATAGTCATAAAATACAGGGTAATGTAACAGTTTTGTTTTAATTAAAAGAAAATTAAACAGGGGCTTCTGGTTAAATGTTGGCTAAGGTTTATAATGTGTGCAGTTCTTTTTCAATGGCTATCCTATACCAAGAATTGATTTAACTGATGAATTTGATGAGGCAGGTATTGATCATTTATTTTTTCTTCCATCTGGCGTCATTTCTATTATTTCCAGTATGGTTTTATCCAAAGCCCCTTGGGACTAATAGGGGCCATAAACAGGGTGATTTCTGCTCCCTGGTTTTAGCTCCCAGTCATTTCTTACCAGGAGATAAATTAACTCTCTTACCAGGAGATAAATTAACACACTGCTGCTGTCACTTCAGTTGAACAATTGAAGTTTTACTGCATGCAGTAAATTCCTATCTAGACAGTCAAAAATTCCCTTTAATTACATGGCAGGGGAGATCCCAGCCAGGATGTGGGGCTGTTCTCCTGTTCCCAGCTGGAATCCCAATCCACCCTCTGGGGCTTTTTGAGTCTCCTGGCAGCTGCAGGGTGGCTTTGCCTGCTCACACTCCTCTTTTCCACCCCAAACTCTTCCCACTCCAAACCCTTTCCCACCCTAAACTCTTCAGATCTTGGGGTCAGGTTTCTCTCCTGCTCGATTGTGTCATCCTCATCTCCTCATTCCTGTTTCCATCAGGGCTTTCCTCGGGAGAGATTCCCTCCCAGTTCCCCAGCTGCCCCTGCTGGGTTGGAGTTTCTCTTCATCCCCTGCTGTGGAAATAACCTGATTTCTTATCCAGCTTTCAGCCCTGGCTTTGTGATAATCATTGAGAAAAGGGTAAACAGGAAAAGCCTCCAACAACTGGTGGGAATCCATGTCTTCCTTAGAATATATTATAGGAAATGATGAAGATGACAATTCCAGCATGATTAGATTCCAATTTTCAAACCCATGGTGACATTTTTACTCGTTCTTTTCTCAGCCTTAATGTTCTGATTCCACACTCTGTTTCCTGCTTTTGAACTCTATTTTATCTTCAATTCAAGATGTTACAAATTTTTTTTTAGAAAAAGAAATTGTCCCAGAATTACCCAGACAGCATGAAGAAATTTTGCCAAATATTGGATGTATTAAATTTGAGTTGACAGCTCCATCTATGCAGAAGGAAAAGTGGAAATTACTGATCATGGCTGGAAATTAGTTGGCACCTAAAGTTAAGATGCAGATAAAGGTTCAAAAGTTGGCAATTAGCATTTTAAGAGGTATTGAAATGGGGTTTAATGGGCTGGTTTGACACAGCGCTAGGACTTGTGGTTTTTATGGGGCCCAGCTGGTAGCTGTGCCTCTCTGCAACCCAGATGGGGATGAATTCCCAAAATTACAGATTGGTTTATGTCGGAAGGGACCTTAAAGCTCAGCTCCTTGCAGCTCTCCTGCCATGGCTCCCTTGACCTGGTGGCTCCAAGCCTCATCCAGCCTTGAACACCTCCAGGGATGGAGAATCCACAGATTCTCTAGGCAGCCTGTGCCAGAGCCTCCCCACCCCAAGAGCAAAGAATTCCTGCTGCCCCTTTGGAGAGCAGAATGGATTTGGTGTGGACTCCTCTCTTTATTCCTGCAACTCCATCCATGCAGGTGGGAGGAGAATCTGCTGCTCAGGGAAGAGCTTAGAGCAGAGAAAGCCTTAAAATCCTCAGGTGGCTTCAGTGTCAGAGCAGTGTGTTCATCCAGACCCAGCCTCAGCTCCCTCCTGGCTCCTGTTCTCTCCTCTGTGCCTTTTGAGGAGCTCTTGGCAGCTCCTCCTGGCCCTGGGCAGGGAGATTTCCTTCCCAGAGGCAGCAGGAGCAGGCTGTGCTCACCCCAGCCCCATCCCAGGGATAGGGAGAGCCCTGAGCAAGGGATAACAGGAACACGTTTCTGTTCGCACCTTCTGAAGCTGCTGCACACAAATCAATGCCTCAGCCGAGTTTGCCAACCTTGTTTCCTTTTATCTGCTGCCTGTGACAAGAAAACCAAGGGCTTAATGTGATCTCTCAATAAATCCTCGTGCTGCCATCCAGCCATTCCTGAAACGCCGCAGCGCTCGGCTCGTTTGACATCGTTATCCACCGCCGAGATGATCCTTGTTTCGCCTGGCCGCGGGGCTGATTCCTTCAATAATTGATATTCCAGATTGAAAACAGAGCTCTGTGCAGCGCCCCTTCCTTGGCTACCTCTGCCAGCTGCTCAGCACATTCCAGCTTGAGAGCCTCTGGCAACGAGGGAGCTCACAGGAGTCTTATTTATTTATTTTTTTTCCTACGCTTAGTGCAAGGGTGTCTTTAAAAAAATACACTCATTCCATAGAAAAATAGCAGAGGCAGGAAAAAAGGCAGTAATTTCATGTAATCTGCATAGTCAATGCAGGGAGATGGCAGAGTGTTTGCAGTCCTCTAATAGGGATCGTAAACACGCAGTTTATGGTGTTCTGCTGCAGAACAGCTCCCATAAATTACACCCAGTGCAATTTCTTTGTTTTCATTCTGGAGTTTATTTCCTTTTATGTTTAGTAATTAAATCGGAGCGAGGGGATTGTGTTGGGGGTTCCGAACAGCAGCAGAGGTGGCGTGGAGCTGTCACCAGAGCTGCTCTGCTCTGCTCTGCTCTGCTGCAGGGTTGGTCTGTCAGCCACATGTCACAGCACTGGGATAGCTCAGGAGCTCTGCTCTCCCCTTACCTCAGGGGTTCAGCTACAGCTTTTAAATCATTTTCCAGAGATTTGTTGTCCAAGGAGCTCCCGGCTGCAGAGCCCACATGGCCACGGGCAGGTGGCTCTCGCTGGCCAAACCTGTGGCCACACCAGGCAGGCACTCCCTGCTGTGCCCATGGCACTTCCCAGCTGCAGCTGGCAGGGTTTGGAGCTGCTGACAAAGTCCCTGTGCACTGAGACACCAATATGTGATCTGTTAGAGGCTATTTGTTCCCTGAATTCCACCCCGGAATAACCTCAGATCCCATCATGGCCTGAGCAGCAGTTCTGCTTCTCCCCATGCACCAAACCCCACAGAATGTGCTGCTCTGCCTGAGCTGCACTCAGTGAACAGATGCCTTCCGTGCTCTCCATCAGCTGCTTGGCTTCATTTTGGAGGATTTGCTCTCCCAGGAGGAGGGAAAGTTCTGTGTTCAGGGCACACTGAAGAATTGAGCTGTTCAGGGCTAAACCAGCCTGTTCTGGAGGGTCATTGTCAAGGCTAGACCTCCTCATCCCTGTTGCTTCCCTATTCATGTTCTTGGGGACAAGCTCAAGTTTTCATCAAAAGAACAAATTTAAGTGCAAACCCAGACTATTCCATAGCAAAACATCACCAACTGGATCTCGACTCAGCTGTGTCTTTAGATTTGCAAGGAAGCAGTGCCATCACCATTTCTGCAGCCAGAAAAACCCCAGAGGATGCTCAAGAGTTGTGCTGTGCCTTCACTTGATATCCCGGGAGTGACCCTGACCTCGCTGCTGGGAATAATCCCCAGATAAGGGGAGGAAAAGCAGGCTGGGAGAGTGTAAATTCTCAGTTTGGCTGTGCTGTCTCCTCGTGTGGGTTCTGTAGTGTCACAGCAGCAGCTGAGCTGTTTGGCTTTGCACCATGAGCTGCTCCAGCTCCGGATGGAAGTGGTGAGGAACAGAGCACTGGGGAGCAGGCTGAGAGCAGCAGGGCTGGGGGCTTCTAACACACACGAAAAATGGGATTTAATGCTGTAAAGAGGATGGCAGGCAAGCTGGAGGAGTGGCTGTGAGGGAGCTGTGTGGTCTGGGTTTCCTGGGCAGGAAGAACCTGAGGAGCAGGGAATGTTTTCTGACACCTCCCATCAAACTTCAGCCCGGGCTCATTTGTAGCACAGCCCTCAGAGCTCCCCAGGATGGTTTGTGTCACTCAAAAATTAATTATCAGCCAGAAGCAGCTCCAGTGTGGTCCCAGTGCTCACAGAAATCACCTCAACATGATGTGGCTCAGGTGCACCCATGGGCTGGTGGACAGTGGGGTTGGACTGGTGGAAAATGGGTTGGACTGGTGGAAAGTGGGGTTGGACTGGTGGAAAATGGGTTGGACTGGTGGAAAGTGGGGTTGGACTGGTGGAACACAGGGTTGGACTGGTGGAATGTGGGGTTGGACTGGTGGACAGTGGGGTTGGATTGGGACCATCCTGAAATGTAAAGCATAGCAGCCCCAGCTCCAGCCTGGCCCCTCTGGGAAACACCTTCCAGCTCCAGGACAGCCTGGGAGCTCAGATATGCAGCATTTCCTCATTTTCATATGAAACATTCAAAGTGTGGAGGTGTTTTCTCTTTATTTTCCACACAGGTCTGGTCTCCCTGCTCTGAGCTCTCAGATCTCCTCAGAGCCTTCTCTCCTCCACATTCAACATCCCCAACTCTCTCAGTTCCAGACAATCTTTAAAATAAAACACTAAATAATCACGTGGCAGGGATATCAAAATAATTGGTGAGGGGCTTTTTTTTCCCTTCCCTAGATGATTTTTGAATGTAACAAAGAGTTAAAAACTTTTGAGGTCCAAGCCTCTCAATTATCTGGGTTGGAAGCCTTTTGCCAGTAATAGGTGATGAGGGAATTGTTGTTTTGATAGTCTCTGTCTCAGGAATACTCAGAGTACTGCCTTCTCACCAGCTTTTCAAAGTTAATAAACTTGCTGGTTGTTTTTCTTTTCCAAGTTCCGTTTTATACTCTCCAGAAACCTCCAGTTTGTACCTCTGAAGGAAAGCAAAGCATTCTTCAGACTGTGTGTGTCCAACAGGCTGGAATCTCCCTGAGGAACTCCTGTGGGGAAAACTCTCCTTTTGTCTTTGAAATCAAAGGGGTTATTTTGTAAGCTCCAGGAGTGAAAAGCAAAATGTCATTAGGATGCTGATTTTGGAGATGATACGGAATTATCCTCAATATTTTCACACCATTTTTTTTGTCTCCCATACAAGATAATGCTGTGTGATAATGTGGATTTTGGGAATGGACCTATTCCAAAGGGAATGATAACTTTGAATGTTGCTTATCTATATTTGTTCAGAGAGTGAAACTGCCTTGATTCTTTATCTTAAAGCAGTGATTTAGGGATAACAGGAACTTCCCTGGCAGCAGAGCCCTGGGAGTCTTGTCTTGTTGGTGCAGCATTGTCAAAGTGGGACAGCAATAAACCAACCCTGATTTCTTCGGGAAATTTATGATCAAAAGTCAGCTGGAGTTTAATATTCCACTTTGTCTGACAACTTAATTTTGCATCAAGGGGTTTGCCAGTGTGGCTGTGTTTTCTGGTGGGAAAAGGCTGCTTGGAGACCAGGATGGGCTGGGCTGGCTAGTCTCTCAGTCAGGTCTCTCACTGAGAGGTTTGCTATCAGAAAAAAAAAAGAAGAAAAAAGCAAAATTGCGTATCTAATGGTCCTCACATCCCATTTCCACCGATGATGGACTGGTGATACAGTTAGGAGGGAAAAAGTGGACTTAGGGAATACCAACTCAAATATCTTTTGCTCTTGGAGTTATTTTACTATCCATAAAGCTGGCATTTTTGGAGGTTTATAATTTATTGCTTGGCTACATGGAATAGCCACTCACTGTAATCCACCAAAACACTGCACTGAAAATGGCACTCGGCATGCAGTTGGAAATTGGCTTTAAATTGGTGAGTTTTAAGGTAACTGCTCCAGACAATCTTTAGTAAAACTCTCTCTAAAAGAAGATAAATTCTCATTTGTAGAAAATGCCAGAGTAGGAAGGTTCACTGCTTGTAGCTTTTTATTCTGACAGTGTTACTCCTTGTTGGAGCAAAGTGCCTCAGAATTTGTGGGCTGTTGGTGTGTGGATTTTCTCTGAGCTCTGCTGCCTCAGTTGAGCATTTCCCAATACATCTCTTAATGGAAAAGGTAGAACAATCAGGAGTGAGCCCTAATTAACACCCATAGCCTTAATTCAGACTTGCCTCCAGCCACCCGGCTCTCCTTACCTTGAGATGATTTATCCTCACACATTATCCAGGTTTTCCAGGGCAATTCTGAATTTCCTGAGGGCAAGAGGCAGAGAATGAGGGGTGTGATGGTGTAGTTAGTGCGTGTCACTGGCTGGTGATTAAAAAACTTTAATTAGTCCTTTTTTTCTTCAGTGGAAATCTGCTCTGATGCACAGGTTCAGAAGGGGAAGGGACTTGTGACTCAGCTGGGAATATCGGTGTTTGGGATGGATTGTTGCTGCCGTGGAGCTTTTAGAGGTGACCCAGGTGTGCAGGGAATGCTGTGACACAGCGAGGTGTAAAGGTATCGGGGTTTACAGCTGTGGCTTTAGGTAACACAGACAGCCAAAGTGGGAATGCTGCTTCTAGGCTGAGTCAGAAGGGGACGGTGTTGGTGAGAGTAATTTCCATCTGAATTCCATCAGCAGAACCTCTCCCTGTCTGCCCCACTGCTGGCACAGCTGTCCCACAGCTGGGCTGTTGGGAATTATGACATGAACATAAATCAGGGAGCACTTAGACCAGGATCTTACATGGAACGAGCAGTATTTAAACTCCAGAGGTTGTGATTCATGGCTGTGGGCACTTCCTGAGTGGTTCCATCAGGAATCTTTGCTCCTGCTGTTGGAGTTGCATTTATTGTGTCGAAGGGGTGGATGCAGTCGGTGTGAGGACAGAGCTGTGACAGGCGTGTGACAGGCAGGACGTGGCTCGGGCACAGCTCACCACGGGCTGACAAATACAAATGACTGAGGTGAGCTGGGAAATTCCAGCTGCTGTAACTTCCCAGGTCCAGGGAAATGAGATCTCTATCCAGTGAGGGGGAATGAGCGCCCAAAGGGGAAACACAACGTGAAACCTGACATTGGTTTTGCAGACGATTAAGTTTTGGGACAACCCAGACTGGATTTTTCCTGGAATGCAGAATGGGGGAAAAGTCCAGAATGGATTTTGCCATTTGGACAACGCTTTCAGGGACAGGAGGGGATTGCTGGGGACATGATGATCCATGTGGGTCTCTTCCAGCTCAGGGTATTCTGTGATTCTGTGATTCCCATTTATCACAGGTGCGTCTCCAGAATGTGTCATTATTTTATCAGGCACAACGTGCCTGTATCTATCTCATAACGTGGGAATTGTGTGTAAGTACAGCTCCAGAAGGGATAATTGCAACAAAGAGGCTCGAGCTAGATGAGGATCTGACAGCCGTGCTGTGAGAGTGAGGAGAGCTCGGTGGGAGATGCCACAGGCGTGTGCCCACTGCCCTTCATCTCCCCGAGCCTGCTTTGCAAATCCCCTTTTTTTTCCTCCTTACACGAAAAGAAAGGCTACTATTTATCTAAGGACTTACAACACCAGCAAAAAAAAAACCCTCCCACAGCAAAAAAAAACCAAAAAAACAAAAAAAAAAAAACCCTCCCAAAAAAAAAAAAATAAAAGAAAAAGAAAAAAATTTAGAAAAACCCCAAAACCTTGTTTTTGAGGGCTGAAAAAAATCAATGCGTACATGTCGGGAAAGTATTGCTGTGCAGATTTGCACTTTTGGGGACACTTCTTTCAGGCTCCTTCTATTTTTGGCCGTTCAGCTTTGCAGGTCAATGACTGCAGCTGCTGAAGAGAGCCTGAGCCTCTCCTGACACACAGCCCTGCATTCAGCAGAGGTTCTGAGCTGGGTCTGGGTTAGAAGGCTGGATGTGCACTTGGTGAGTGCTCAGAGGTTGGACTCGATTTTCCTGGAGGTCATTTCCAAGCCCATGGTGGGATTTTGTGCCCCCAGCCCCAGACTGTGTGTGACCAGAGAGCAGCCAGGTCACCCCAAACTCTGCTCTCCTGCTGCAGCCAAGATCACCTGGACATCACCTTTATGATTCCCCACTCCTGTTTGCAAAGCTGGGTCACCCCTGGGAGGTGTTGGCAGCACAAATTAATGTCAGAGATGAGGACAGCACTGAATTCCCCCCCGAATCTGCTGCTCCTGCCCTGGGGTCACACCTGTGGCAGCCCAGGCTTGGCACACCTTCACCCCGGCGAGCCCCCATTAGTGCTGAGTGCTTTGTGCCCAGCTCAGGTGATTAAAGGATGCCTGTTGCTGTCTGTCGGTGCAGCATGCTTCATTAGCAGTGATTTATTCGGGAGCTGAGCAGAGCTGGCACTCTGCAGCACGCCGTGGGCAGCAGCAAGGTGTGAGCTGATTGCTAAGGCTTGCTCCTTGCTGCTGCTGCGCTGCTCGAGGGGTCCTGGGTGTGCTCTGCACATTTTCCCTGCGAATAGCCACAGAGCTGAGAGGTTATACAGTGCAAATTTATCTAAAATAGTATATTTCACGTTCTGAATGCATCCATATATATTGATATCTATATCAAATCTCTGTCTATATCAATGTCTGTATCTATATCCATATCATCTATATCTATCTATATCTATATCCATGTCTATGTCTATATCTATATCATCTATATCTATATAATCTATATCTATATCTAATCTATATCATGTCAGCCTTAGTTTTTCCAATTTTATTTCATTTTTACAGAAGTACTAATCATGAAACATCCCATTGAAATTACTCACACAGCCATGCCCACCAGCTCTGAAAAATTCACCACAAATATTTCCACTCCACACTTTTTTTTTTCCCCCTCCTACCTGCCTGCAGTCAGAGCTCTTAGAGTCAAGTTTCTTTGCCAGAATCCAATTAGGAGCAAAGGTGCCTTTCAAAAGAATTTGCAATGGCTGCATTGCCAGGAGTAAAGTTAAAGAGACATCTGCACACACGTGTTGTTGCTGGGGTTTCTGATGGGCTGCACCTCCACACTGAAGCTCAACAATCTCATTTTCATCTCAAAAAAAAAATAACTTGTGTAGTGCTGGAACTACCTCTGCTTCCTTCTGGAAATAAAATATTAAACTTTGCAAGTTTCCAGGCCTCTTACATCTTCCTTCAGCAGCAGCAGAAGCTCCCCTGGGATTTTATAGTCAGAAAACATTTAGGAATGGGAAGGATCTTTTCAATTATCCATTTTTTGCTCATGCACAAATGTTGCCTTTCCTAAAGTTGTCGCCATAAAAAGTCAATGTGTTTGAAGAGTTCTTGCAGAGCTCTGAACAAAGGCCCTGCTGATGTGAGCAGCAGAGATGTTTACATTTGGAGGGAAACATTTGGAGAACTGGACTCATTCACATGTGAAATAGGGAACTATCATGAGAAATGGAACTGCAGCCAGGGCTTGAGAACCACCACATTTTAACCTTAGGAAAATATTTTTAGTGGTAATCATCGAATTTACTTTCCAGTGCTTTTCATACCAAGACAGGCATCGTTTCTCTTTGGGGAAGCTTTCTGTCGTGTGTTACCCTGTGCTAGACAGGAAATTTAGCTTTGGAGCACAGCAGAGCCCTCTGAGCCTGTTGGTTCTCCAGAGCAACTACTGAATAGCTGAGTTACAGGGAAGACTTTCAGCTTTTTTTCTGGATTTAATGTGTTGAGTACTGAAAATACAGGAATATATTTGTTGTGCAGAGAAGCTGTGGCTGTCCCTGGATCCCTGGCAGTGTCCAAGGCCAGGCTGGACAGGGCTTGGAGCAACCTGGGACAGTGGAAGGTGTCCCTGCCGTGCCTGGGGTGGCACTGGATGGGATTTAAGGTTCCTTCCAACCCAAACCATTCCACAATTCGATATTTTTAGCATAACTTTTATTTTTGGCTGAAGTTGAGATCTAGTGATTGTGTCAAAATTTGATGGGAGGAAAGAAAGAGCTTGCTACTTTAATATGTTTGTAAGCTGGAAACTAATTTGCATTAGTAACTTTGAGATGCTTCGTAATAGTGTTTAAAATGCTGAGAGAAGCATTATTTACTGAGTAGAAAAACCAAAAAATTCGTTTACAAAACCACCCAGTAGCCAGGATTTTCCCTGAATGGATGGTGAGTCAGGGCAGCTGTGGCAAGAGCTGAAGTTGTAATGGGGAGGAGCAATAAATTCAAGGAATTATTTGCAGGAATTTATTATATCCAGGAATTTTCATGCATTTATAGAAAAGCAAGGAATGGATTTTGGTGAGTTCCCAGTCTGGGGGTAGCTCAAATTTCACTTGAATTGCTGTAAAACCAAGAGTGACTTTCTCTAGTCCAAAATCTCTTCTGTAGCTGCTGTTCAACAGAACTTGGTACTTGAAGGAAAAGTAATATTTTTCCACAGATCAAAACTATTTAGGATAAAAAAAATAACATTTCTTGAGTTCACCATGAACACAGAGTGTAACCGCTTCACTATGTCAATCAATATAGAGGTCTGTGACATTTTCCTTCCGAAATTAATAATTAATACCTTAATCATTGCCTTAAATAGTTATTAGCATTCATTGATTAGTCATTCCTGCTCCCCCCAGCAAGCCTCATCAGCCTGTGTGAGAACAGATGAATATATGCAATTAATCTCTCCCTCCTTCAAAGCTGCATCTTCAGATCAGAGAGTAAAGATTCTCAGCCTTCCCAGCGCATTGAACCTGAGTTTATTGGAAGAATCTTGCCAGTTTGACCTCACAAAAGCAGGCAGAGACCTCTGGTAATATCATTTCACTTGTTATTAGTCATGAAGTTTGTCTTGGGAGCACGAAAGCCCCTGAACTTCCAGTCTTCACTGAGATGAATAAATTATAAGAATGTGTGCCTGGCTTGATTTATTTATTTTTAATATTTAAATGCCTGCTCTGGAGTGGTTCCTTTCATAAATGAAGGGGTTTTTTCCCCCCTTGGGTTGCTTGGAGTGGGATGGTGGAATTTGCAGAGATCAGCTGAGAAAAAGTCTCAAAAAGTTCTAATTATTTACAGGTTGGAATAGATTGCAAGGGAAAGATCAGCTTTTACCTGGAGATGACTTTTTTTTAAAAAGAATTTTAGAACAGTGAGGATGGAGGTGAAATGGGGAAAACTTCCCCCTCGTTGAGCAGTGTGGGAACATTTCCTACAAAGTGCTGCCTTGCAGAGTTGATGTCCTTCACGTCCTGGATGATATTTGTGGAGAAAAGTTACAGTAATTCTCACAGAGTTAGAGAATTGCTCTGATTCTCCTCTTAATGGTGATCTACAGAGCTCACGAATTACCCCAGCTCACCCCAGAGAGACAGGGAGTGAATCTCCCGAGGGCAAAGTCAGAGACAGAAGAAATTTCACAACTCCAGAGTGAAGGTGGAGATACAGGTTACAATTCTTAATCCTCGTCTGGCACCCAGACAACTGAAACGGTCGCAAATCGCTGCTGAGAGTGATTTTAAATTCAATATTTACAAAAGTTTCTCTATTTCTCTTCAGCTACAACTTTCCAGGGAAGGAAGAGCAAACTGTGAGGAAACAGAAGGAGCACCAACCCTAAACCTCCTTGCAATATTTTTATTGTCTTGCAGATTAAAGGCTGCCTGAGGTTTCCAAGGAGCCCATTGTGTGATCAGTGTAATTTTGGGCTCTGCTGTGCCCCTGACGCTGAAGATGAGGCTGCTCTGGGAGCTGCTGGTGCTGCAGTCGGTGCTGGTGTGCCTGGCAGGTAAGGCTCTTTGAACTCTTTAATTTTGGGGTTCACAAATCCACGAGTCCAACACATGACAGTGCAGTCCCTGCATGACGCCAGAGTGTGCCGAGGTTGATGTGCCAGGGATAAAATGCCCAACTTAATCCCTGTTCCATGGCCATTGTGGATGGATGGATGGATGGATGGATGGATGGATGGATGGATGGATGGATGGATGGATGGATGGATGGATGGATGGATGGACGGATGGACGGATGCTCCTTTTCCTGCTGGGCAGTGTCTCCCAGCCCAAGCTCAGCTCCCCAAAGCTCTGCTCTGCCCCTTTCCGCTGCAAAGTTGATGGAAGTTGTTTTCCCACATTCCGTGTTAAGCGTTTCCCTGCTCAATTAAACCTGCGTGGAGTGGAGCTTTAAATCCCATTAAATTGCTGTTGTGTTACAGCTGAGCCCTCGCTCCATTTAACAAATAATTACAATAACATATTTCAGCAACACAGCCATCTCCTGCAAGTGCCCTTGGTTAACCTTTTCAGCCCTGAAAGTTGTGGCGTTCAGAGCATTCCCAGAGAAATTCCCAGATTTTTGTGCCTTTTTTCTGGAGCTGAAGCAGTTCTTGGGGAACATTTTGGGTTTGCAGAGGGTCAGAAAAGTTAGTTCCAAAGCCCTGCTGGCCTTGTCCTGGGTGAGGAGTTAGCTGTGGGACCAGGTTGGTGTCACCCCATCAGCACTGGAGCCACCAAGGCTGATCTGAGCCTTTCTCTTATCCAAATCCTTGATTAATTCCTCCTTAAACTGCCTCTGGTATTCTCTAATGTGTTTTCTTCTGAAGGAGGGTGTCAGGCTTTAATTAATGCTTACGGTCTGGATTGCTCTAATTTACCTGCTGCTCCCTCAGACTGTTTTACTGCTTTATTTATTAACTTCTGATTTCGCCCCTTTTATTTGTGTTCACTGTCAGGTTCCTTTCCCAGCACTTTAGAGAAGAGCAAAGTCCTTAGCGCAGTGTTTACTTTATTCTGCTTAGCTCTACTGAACAGAAAGCGACTTTCATTCCGGTACTTAGGGGTACCTATTTCTGAAATTTGGTTCCGACTCTTTCCAAATGCGCTTTGACAGTTTCTGAGCCGGCAGAAAATTGGATGCAGAGAGGTTCTGCAATGCAGAGACCCCACGTGTTTCGGGAATTGCAACCCTAGGGAAGTTGGGCTGCAGGAGCATACCGAGTGTGAGCTTTTATTGCAAGCAAATAAATAAAACAGAGGGCAAACAAAAGCATGGAAAATGTTTTTGCTGTGATTTCTATATTTGAAATATCTGTTGCAAACTGCTTAAGGTAAGCAAAATAAAGTTTTTGGAGGATGTGTGCATTAGGGGAATTTTGCCCTTATCAAAAGATGTGTTTGACGAAAATACATCATTTCATGTTGATCAAACCATTTTCCACCCTCGTGAAAAAATACTAATAACTGAATTATAAAAAGGAAAAAAAAAAGAGTAAAAACAGTATGCATGAAGCTGTCTAGCAATTCTCCACAGTGCCTTGTGGACTTAAATGACTGGGAAAGTTAAGAATTGAGTTACCTGCGATAATAAGAATAAACCTCCACCACCCAGCTTGGGACATTTCCACATTTTCCAGACTGTTTTTCACTCTGGTTTTGAGGTTGCACTGACCAAAACCTACTGATGCTTTCAGTAGTTGGTGTGTATCAGTTCTAGGTTTCGGGTTATGATTTCAGGAGTCTTCAGGTCTGGGAAGCAGCAGCTGCACGTGAATTATTTGGTGCCAAACAGCTCTGGTTTGTTCATCCTCTCACATCTCACATCCCTTAAATATCAGCTGATAACTGTGAGGTTTTGCGGAGTGGGCTGAGAGGCAGAACAGGCTGTGGAAAGTTGCACAAAGCTCTTCACGTTGAAAAAGGCTCACAATTCCCAAAAAGCCATTTGTGCCCAGCCAGGGAGGATTGGGAACAAAAGGCAAAGCACGGGATGAGGCAAAGCACTGAGGGAGATGTGACAAATAATTATAACAATATATTTCAGCAATAAAATCATCTTCTGCAAGTGCCCTTGGTTAACCTTTTCAGCCCTGAAAGGTGCAGCATTCAGAGCAATCCCAGAGAAATTCCCAGAGATTTCTGTAATGCACTGGACAAGGCTGAAAGGGAATTTTCAGTTTTTCCATGACTTCTGTGCCATCCTTTGCCTCATTACCCTCCTGGAGCCCTGAAGTTCTCTGCTGAAGTCGTATTTGCATGTTAATGAGCTGCAGTGGCACAGACACATTAATGTCTGAATGTGCAGATGCATATTTTATAGTGGAATAAATATGGAATTTAACCATTCTCCTTCTGGCAGGGCTGGGGTTTGAGCCCAGCTTGCTCAGCTCCCTCCACCCCGGGCAGTGGGGAGGAGAAGTTAAAGTAAAGCTCGCAGGTTGAGATAAAAACAATTGGATAATTGAAATAAAGAAAAATGCAACAATAGTAAATAATAATATAAAGGGGGAAAAACAATAAAAAAATAAAATTGTTCATCACCCACCAACCCATGGCAGACCCCTGAACTGCAAGCACCACATAAATACGGCAGCTTCACTAAATTGGTTTGTCCTGTAGCTCTTGGGAGTTTTTTAGTGGTTTGGGGTTGGGTTTTTGTTTTTCTGTCTGTTTGTTTGTTTGTTTTGTTTTTGTTTTTTGGGGGGGTTTTGTTAATTTTTTTTTGTTGCTTGTTGGGGGTTTTTTGGTTTGTTTGTTTTGGGATTTTTTTGTTTTGGTTTGGGTTTTTTGGGTTTTTTTTTCTGTTTCTGTTTTTTGGGGTTTTTTGTTTGTTTGTTTATTTGGTTTGGGTTTTGTTTTTGTTTTTTGGGGTTTTTTTGGGGTTTTTTTTTGTGGTGGGTTAGGTTTTTCCCCCAAACTTTTTTAACAGGAGAATATTCTCAGCAATGCCTGTCCATGCATTCTTTCTCCTTCCATCACACACTGACACAGCACAGCAGCAGCCCAGCAGTGCTTCACACCAGAATATTTAGACCATGGCTGTGTAACCCATGGCAGGGAAAAAATGCAATATATAGTCCAGTGTTCTCCATGGTGAGGCAAAAATGCCCATAATTTATATCAACACATCCCAAGGAAATCAGACACCCAGCTCTGTTCAAAATCAAACCGCCAAACTCACCGAGATGAGGATTCACAGACCTGTTAGAATTCCTGCTGCTCTCCAAACAGCTGCAGGTTAAGTACCAGAGAAATCCAGCTAATTTCATGTCAGAATATAAATAATTAAAGCTGGAAGCCCTGCGGTACATATTCAGTGATGGTCTCCTCTAAACGAAGCCACAGTTCAATTGGTTCAGAGTTTTTATTTTTTTTCTGGTGCTGTGTAGTTCCCTCCACCCTTTGATGCGAGTGGGAAGCTGGAAAATGATTAATTTGGTGCAGCCCCATAATTAATTTAGTTATTTTTTGGTCAGTCCTGCAGCACTTTGCATTTCTGGTCCCTGCCTAATTAATGTTGGCACAGCAGAGGAGGCAGGAATGACTCCTGGTGCTCCAATCACTCCTCAAACACCACCCAGCCCTGGGCACCACTGGAGAAGAGTTTGCAGATGAGATCTGCCTCACCCTTAATACTTTGGGGCTTTTTTTCCTGATTATTTAGGGTTTTTTTAATGTTCATTTCCAATTCCTATATTTTGAAATCTGTCAGGAAGAGGTGTGACCCTCCAGCCCTCTTTTCTCCCCCCAGCAGCATCATCTTGGGTGAGCAGCTCCTGTATCCACCTCTCCTCACTGAAATAAGAATATTTAAACCTGAACTGGACCACCATTCCTTTAAACTGAAGCCAGAAGCCTTTGAGCTGCCAAAGTTGGGTTCTGCAGCATCACTCAGCCGTGCAGAGGTGGGAAGGAGAGCTGAGAAAATGTAATTTATGCCTCTTTAGGGATTATGAGGCAAGTTTTCCTGCGATTGCAGAGGATTTCAGTCAGCCTCACAAGCCTGTCCTGATCTGTCAGCAGCAAAGCCCTTGCTGGATGTGACCTGATTGATTTAGGCCATAATTCCCCAAATCATGAAATTAGAGACCACATCAGTGCCATTTTCTCGTTTCTCTTTCATATTCAGATGATCAGGTATATGATGTTTTTCTCTGTTTAACTCACAAGTCCATCTGGGCAAGTTTAATTACCTCTTTCTCAAAAGTTATGAAGGTGAGATGGTGCACTTTGAATAAAACTGGGACCATACAGACATTTTTATAAGCAGATGTTCCAACTATCTGGCTGTGTATTGATCCCCTGTGTGTTTTATATGATGCCTCTTTTCAATTTAGCTCCTTTGCATTTGAATTAGTGTGTGGGTATTGAAATTAAATCTCATTTAGGGACTTACAGAAATACCTGCTTTTCCACGCATGTTTCAAATTAGGGAGGATATGGACCCAAACTACTTATTTATTGCCAGTAAAAATGGGTTTTATGGCAGAATTTGAGGTGATTAGTCTGGTGTTTTATAGCTAAAATACTGCGTGATTCTTAGAAAAATCTAAATGTTATTGGAAAGGAAGTTAATTTTGTGATGCTTGAGGAGAGCAAGGGTGAGAGATGTGGGGAAATTGCTGGGTTGGGCTTGGAGTTTGCTGCTGGGCAAAGCCTGACTTAACAAGTCTAAAAGTTGGAATAACAGGAATTTCAAACACATCTAACTTTCATGCTGTTCCCAACACGCACTGGACAAACTCAAACAAATTTTTTTTCCTTATTTCCTTTTCAGCTGTGCAAAACAGCCACGGGGAGTTTCATAAATGACAATATCCCTTAAAACAGATGCAATCTTCAGGCATTTAAACTCAGAAAATTCCCTTGGCGTTGCCCTGCCTGGGGGAAAATCCTCTGCTCCCTTTCTCCAGCTTTGCTGGGGATTTTCATCATTCACAGCAGCTCAGGAGCCACGGGGGAACCAGCAGTTCCCCCTCAGCCTTTTGGGGTCAAACCCCTAAATTTTGCTGCTGCCCTTGGAGCAGGAAGGGGCTGGAAATGCTGTTTGCATCAGGATCACTTGGGAAAGGAATCTCAGCTGAGCAGCACTGGGGGGAGATCATCCAGGTGGAATAAAAGTCAATCCATGGATCATGGCAGGGCTGGGAATGTGGGCAGGCAGGGAATTTCTGACTGCTCTGGCTGGTGGTGACCGCACTGAGCTCCTCACCACCCCTGAGGGCTTTTGGAGGGTTTCTCCCAGAAATTCCCGTTCCCTCCTGTCACAAGGGCTCCCATTTTTACAGGATTTGGGCCATTAAATAGAACAGATGCTGATGTATTTCTGCAGTCGGTCTGTGGCAAATCAGTGGCTGCTCCCAACAAGTTCTTCTTTTAATGAATAGAGCACAGAACGTTGCAGTTCATCTGGGCATTGTTTAATGCTGCCTTATTGAAGCATTTGTCAAATGCTGTGACAGGCTGGGCTCTGAAATTAAGAATATGCTCCTGACAGGCTGCACTGACTCATCATTGCAAGTTTTAGGAAAGATTTCCTGTGTATTACAATGGAAAAGCAAAACTTGCCTGTTATCCCTTCAGTGCTTCAGCTTGGTTTTCCTTATGTGTTTGGCTCTTTTATTTTGCAGTAAAATACACATATTCAGCTTCATAAAGCAAGCTAAGACACGACTGTTAAATAGTCTATACCATATTAATTACGCTGTGAAGCGAGGCAAGCATTACATCCATTTGTAATCGGCTACTGGAGAAGTTGCTAATCAATGAGACAGGCAACTAATTAGCCAGCCAGCAGTCAGCATCTCCAGCTGAAGCTGGTGACTTTAAACTTCATTAAACTTTCCAGGTGTCAGGGAAAGTATGAAAAATACAGCTATCTTAATAGGTTGGTGTGTCTTAATTCCAATTTTCTGGGTTTAAATGCCTGAAGATTGCATCTGTTGTAAGGGATATTGTCATTTATGAAGCTCCCCGTGGCTGTTTTGCACAGCTGAAAAGGAAATAAGGAAAAAAATTTGTTTGAGTTTGTCCAGTGCATGTTGGGAACAGCATGAAAGTTAGCTGTGTCTGAAATTCCTGTTATTCCAGCTTTTAATTCCTGCCTTCTGAGCCTTCACATCTGCCAAAGAGAATTCAGATTATGACCACTGTTTTCACCTGGGAAATAATGCAATGGGTGTTCAGCTGAGAAAAGCAACAGCATTGGTGTATTTTTGAGCTTTACAGCTGAAGTCCAGGTCGGGGTGATTTGGCAATAACTGGAACCATTGTTTTCTTTTATCTGTGCCCTGATTTTGTGATCCCTTTGGATTCCTAACACAGATCTGATGCCAATATTGTGCATCCAACCTGCATGCAGGTCTCTAACCTGCTTTTCCGTTGGTTTGTGACCAAACTCAGAGGAAGTCAATACAGACAACTCTGACACTCTAAACATTATTGAAAGGGATGATCCTTCCTGCCAATTAAAGTTTAAAAGGCAGGAAGAAAAGCTTAAAGACAGAGAAGCTTTGGTCTTGTGCTTTTCTTCCTGAGAGAAGAAGCTCTTTGGGAAGAGGCAGAGATGTAGGAGAAGAGCTCAGGCAGAGGAGTTTTACATCTGCCAGCATGGAAATGCTGGCTAACATCACAGGGCTGGAAAAATAGTAGAAAGAGACTCCCAAAAAACCTCTTCTGGACCTCAAAATGGGGAGAGTTGAGGTGGGGAGAGCCTGAGAGAGCCTTGAAGGACAGCAGGAGAGATAACCAGGATGAGAGGGATCTGGAAGGTGCTTTTGCCATTGATTGTGTTTGCTTCCTTCAGCCCCTGAGGGGTGGGAACACTGAAGCACTTAGGGAGAGAAAACAAGTTGGAAAGGCAGAGCAGCTCATCATCAGACTGTTCCTGAAATGAATTCCTCAACTGGAATGAAAACGCTCTCCAAGGCAATCTCATGGTGCTTCTGAGCTGGGAAGCCCAGCTGTGATCGTCAAGTGAAGTGGCCAAGAGCTGTTATCAGGAATGGCTGCATCTCATTTTGTAAATTGGGAAAACTGTGCTGATTCTCCGTTTTTTCACAGATGACAGTGAGCAGAGGCTCTGGGTGGAGTGGCTCCTCAGGATGTGCTGGATTCCCCCTTCCCAGAGAGGCAGGGCAGCCACTGGGTCCTTATGAACCTCACAAAAGTGAGCTGCTCATTTCAAAATGTGAATTTCCAGCATATGTAATGTGCATCTGCCAGGCACTTCCTTTTCCTACTCAAAAATAGCATGGTGTGTACTCCAAAGCCTGTGTCCTCTTTTTCCTTCGTGAACAGCAGAGCTCCCCTGAGTATTTTCCCACTTGTTATACAATCACACTCCACAAACAACTCACTGCTAAATAATCTGCATGGAATTTCCCAATATTTATCCGTGCTGACTTTGCTTTATTAAGTTCAACAGTCCCATTTCTTGATCTCTGCTGCATTCCTGCACAAACTTGAGTGCTCTCTTTTCTTTTTTTGGAATTTGTTGGTATATTAGGATAGAATATGGAAGTTATTCCCTAATGAAAGGCGAGGGAGAGATGCCATCAGTCAGCGGGAGGAGAGAGAACCCAGTGCTTTCCCATGTAAATTATATGAGTTCTGGAAGGGAGCCAGGCATTCATTTTGTTAAAATGGGGTTTGATAATTGAAACTAATTTAACATCGACCCCATTAAGTTGCATTTTATTGCTCATTTAATATGCCTGTCTCACGAGCTCCCAGGACTGGGAAGCGGCTTTGGGATGAGAGTTTTTAATTGATCAAAGCTGCAGCCTCGCCAGGTGAGGGTTGGGATCAGCAGCAGGGTGGGCAGCAGCTCCTGTGGCTGTGGGGACAGAGGTATGTTTGGGTCAGCATTGGGGTTTCTGAAGGGTTTTAGTGAGCAGTTTTGGGTAGGTTTGCTGGGAAAGCAGCCCCAGGGATGTTCCATCCTCGCTCCTGTGGCTGGCAGAGCCTTTCCCTGCAGGCTCCTGCATCCCTGGGCTGCTTGGAAAGGTTTGGCAAACCTGACAACCCCAGGCCTCCAGCAGTGCAGCTCAGAATCCCACAATGGTTTGGGTTGGAAGGACCATAAAAATCATCCAGTGCCACCCCTGCCATGGCAGGGACACCTTCCACCATCCCAGGCTGCTCCAAGCCCTGTCCAGCCTGGCCTTGGACACTTCAGGGATCCAGGGGCAGCACAGCTTCTCTGGGCACTCTGGTTTTGAGCACATTTATTGATTTCTGTCAAAGCTCCCCATTTAAATCAGGGGAGGAACTGGATCCACGTGTTTAATTCCACGGGATTTCCATCCTCTCCTGTCCTGCTCCTGCTTTCCTCCGTCTCACTGTTCTCTCCCACGATCTCTCAGTTTCAGCCTTCCTGCAGCTTCTGACTCATTAAACAATCCCCTAATTGGCTCTTAGCCTTTGGGTGCTGATTGCAGGAGGCTCTGGGTGATTTTATCAAACACACAGCTGCATTTATCCAAACACCACGGAGCAAAGGAAGGTCCAAGGACAGGGAAACGCAGCCGTGATGGATGTTTGTTTGCAAACCTGTTCCCCTGGGGCTGCTGCTGGGAATGATGGATTGCTGGAGCTTCCCTCGGGAGGTGGCAGCAGGAGAGGAGCTGTAAGAGTGTTCCTGGCTTGCATCAGGGCCCTGGGGACAGGAGCAGCAGGAAATTTCCATTTCCTGCACACGGAAATGCTGCAATCCCCAGCAGAGCAGCTGGAAATGCAGGGCAGGTTAAAGGTGCAGCTCAACCCACTCCAGGAGTGCAATTCCAGCCAGGTGGGGATGTGCAGAGCCACTTAAAATTAAATATCCATGGATGAAAAGCACTGGAAGGATCCAACAGGAGCTGGAATTCAGTGATCCTTGTGGGTCTCTTCCCATCCAGGATCGATTCTGCTCTGCTCCAGCTGTTTATTCATGATCCACATTTAAAGCACATGGGTAATGCCTCCATTTTTTAATGTACACACATGGATATGAAGAGAACGAACAGCAAATGTGTTCTTTCAAATCCAGTTCTCACCCATCGTGAAATAGCACCATTTCAGGTGTTGCTCAACACTGAACCTAGAAATTAAAATTTAAAATTCAGATAGGAAAGGGTGACCCTTGGATTTTATACTGGTGAAGGATTCACAGCTCCTTTGTGCCCCCAAAATGCTTTTGGGGCAGGAGTTGGCACAGAGAATGGACTGAATTTAGGTGCTGGATTGCTGAGTCTCCTCACCACCCAATCCCATCCCCTCCATGGGTCAATCCCACCAGAGCAGGCTGCTCAGAGGTTGATACAGCGTTGTTGGACACTTTGGGAAGGTCAGGAAGTGCCCAACCAAGCTGAATAAAAGCACAGGGGATGGGAATCTGACCTGGGACTGGAGCAAGAGAAACCTTCACCTTAACCTTTGCGTTCTGGTGGTTATTCCTGGAATGAGGATGCTCCTGGAATAACCATGTCACTGCAGGCAAGCATGGTCTGATTGCTGTGTTTCCCCTTGTTTTTTCGAATAATGTTAAATCAACATCCAAAGTTTTACTGAAAGTCGCGATTTCAGTTCGTTCCGACACAGAAACTCAGCGTTGAAGCTCAGGTGTGGCTGTGCTGGTTTGGAAAGTGCTTGCCGGGTGGAAAATGTGCTTATGGAGTGGGTTTTTCTGGGGGGTGCAGCGAAATCCGCCTGTCAGAGCTCTGCAGGATTGATTCGTGCAAGGTTGTTACCCTGTGAGCTCTCACACCTCGCAGTCAGCACTGCCATTCACACCTCCTGCAAAATGCTGCTTAAAACCACGGCGAGGCTTCCAACACCTCTTTATTGTAACTTTCTTTAATGTGACATCTAAATATCGGGAAAACTTAGCCACCCCTGCTTATTTTTAAGCGTAGGCATTCTCTGGCGTTTTGCTGCTTTCTTTTAAAAAGTATTTAAGGGGTGCATGAAAATACAGCAGTTAGCAAGGATTTTGTCATTTAAGAGGTATCATAATAAAGTTGCTTTTTTAAAAAAAAAACATTTTTTAAGGTGTGTCAGCTGACAAAATGTGTCAGTCCACATCAGTGACAGGAGGGTTGACACAAGGCCAAATTCCCAAATAAAAAAACCTTTGTCTTGCACTGGTTTGCTCACCTGAGAGCTGCCCTGGCAGTGGAAAATTGGCAAAATTTAGAGAAATTTAGAGAAAACAACACAAAATTTCCCACCCCTTGTTCAATGGTGCTGGAGGACACCAAGGAAACCCTGCTGACGTTCTCTGCAGGATTTGTCGCTTCCAGTGCTCAGTTATTGTGAAAGGAGTTAAAAAAACTATTTGAGTTGTTCCTGAAGACTTCAGCTCTCATGTAAATTCATGAGTTACTGTGCAGCCCACAGAGCGTTTAAAGTAAAAAGGAAAATGTATCAGTTTGGCTCTACAAATGTATTGGCAGCCAGGCTGGGCTGGAAGGAAAAACAGCTTTGCTGAACCATATGGATTTGTCAGCAGTGACTCTGGGAATGGTTAGTTCTTGTCCTGAGCTATCCTCCGTTGTTAATGCAGTCTGAAATGCACAATAAAGGCTGCAAACCAACTCTGTGAATGGAGTTTGAGTGATGAAAAACCTCCTCTGCGTTCACCAAATTTCTGCATTTCTTTTCAATCTATATTTCAATACACACAGTGCAAGGGCAATGCACCCCCTTGTTAATATAATCTAAAATAGAAAATAAAGGCCACAAAACCCCTTTCATATACAGAGTGTAAGTGACAAAAACCTCCTCTGCGTTCACCAAATTTCTGCATTTCCATTTCTATTTCAATATGCATCGTGCAAGGGCAATGCACCCCTTTCTTTGTTAATATAATCTAAAATAGACAATGAAGGCCACAAAAACCCCTTCAAACTGAAACTTCACCGAGTTTAAGTGATGAAAAACCTCCCCTGTGTTCACCAAATTTCCGCCTCCAGTGCCCATTTAATTTTTTTAACAACTCTTTGATGTTTTGCAGGTTTTTTCATGTAGGTCAAATTTAGTTTTCTGCAGTAACAACACCTTGTTCTCTGTAAGGTGACCTCAATATTTGCTTGCTGTACCACTGTAAACATTATCTTCCTTTTCTTTGGAACACATTTTTCATGCTCTTTACTCTGGATTGTTTTAGATGTCCAATGTGACTCAAGGAACCAGATTTAGCCAAAATTCAATGTACAGTCAGAGAAAATGACTGATTGGGATCCTTTATCAGGGATGGCACAGGGACACTAATTATGATCCCAGCTATTCTGTATCTTAATCAATCCCAGTGATCTTGTTTATAATTTTTACTCTTCCTGACAAGTAGCTATTCAAAGGAATAAATTGCCTATCAGCGTAATTTGCTTTGTGGACACAAAAGGCTCCCAAATTAACAAGGCTTTTTCCCCCTGGAGAAATCTCCCTCACCCACCGTGGGGCTCTGTGATGATTCCTGAATCCCTTTTTGTTTTCTGGAAGCTCAGGATGTACAGGCAGAATCTCCCAGTGCCAGCCCAGCCTGCAGAGTGCTCAGGCAGGAAAATCAGTCTCAAAAAAAATCAGGATTTGTGACCAGAATCACCTCAAATCACCAAGGTCAGCCTGTTCTGTGTGTTCCCGGGATAAAACCAGAGGCAGTGGTTTGGGATGTGATTAAAAACAAATAATGGAATGTTGAAAATCAGAGAACAGAGCAGGGTGCTCATGGCAAAGGGATTTGATAAGATCTTCAGAACACCTTGTTGGATTAGTGCTGAAATAAACACCTTTCACATCCAGCCTTTCCCCTTTGTTGTGCTACAGGTGGTTTGGAAAACAATTTACAAAGAGCCTTTTTTTGTCTTTGTCATGCTGTTAAAGCAAATTGGTATGTAATTAGATTTATATAGTGAATAATCTTATTTGCATATCCAATTAATTCTTCGTGTTTTAATTTGCTAGGGTTGGATTCACTTTGGTAGTAAAAAAATTACACTGAAATTATCAAGCATTGAAATTTTCTTTTGCTATAATTTGTTCAAGGTCTCCCATTAAAATTTGGTCCTGGGCATCCTCTGCCTTTTAAAAGCTTTTAAATAACATGGGAAAAAGGCCATAAAAAAAAAAACAACCCAACCCACATGACTCGTGCTGTAAAAACAATCAAGGTCTCTTTAAGCTGATCAAAGTAAATGCAGTGTGAATTTAGACTTTTCAAGCATCCTTTTATCCTGGGATGGTTTGGGTGAGAAGGGACAGTAAAGATGACCCAGTGCCACCCCTGCCATGGGCAGGGACACCTCCCACCATCCCAGGGTGCTCCCTGAAATCTGCTGGATTTCAGAAATGTTAGATTTGGTGCTCTAAATCCCACCCAGCCCAACACAGCAGAGAGGTGTTCAGCACAGATGGAAACAACTCCACTTTGTCAGGGACTGAAGTTAGTTATTTCAGCAGCTCCCAGCTCCTGTCTGCAGCTTTATTACCTACAAACAGGGGCTGGTTTTTGCAGACACAGTCCCAGAAAAGTTCTTTTTTTTCCCTGAATCAGGAAATCCATTGGCACAATCCCTGCTTTGAAAATCTCCATGAGCAGCCTTGGTCACCCCTGCCAGTCTGAATGCTTCCATCAGTGCCTCTGCTCCTCCTTCACCTTCCCAACCTTCAGACTCCACTCTGAGCTGACTGGGGAGCTCCTGGGCTGTGGCAGTGCTGGGGAGAGATCAGCAGGGCTGAAAAGCCAGCAGGGTAGATTTATTTATTTATTTAACTGTGCTGGAGCCGGTTTGTTCCCAGCATGTGTGAGACACACATTTTTACAGGGACTGAATGGTTAATTCAAGAGGCTTTAGCAGAAATTATGTCAGGGAAAGGGAGATGGACTGAAAATTGATGTTCTCACGTAGTCCATGGAGCTCAGAGTGAGCAGGGGACACTAAGGCACCAGAGGTTAAGAACTGAAAAGGAAAACTACAGTGCATTTAAAAGATTTCATAAAGGAGGCAAATGTGTTGTACAATTGTGTTGTGACGATTTGAAATAGGTCCTGAGGAGAATTGCTGCGAATCCTAATTAGCAACTAATGGTTATTAGCTAAATCCGGTGCCAGGGAAGAAATAAATAGGTACAAAGTGCTTAGCTGTCGTTTCCACCTCCAAACACCGCATCTGTTGTCCCAATTTTGGGCTATTTTTACCCAAAAGGTGAAGTGACTGCAGCAAACCAAGACAGTCAGTGTGGAGGTCCTGGGGAACACCTGGGCTGTGCTGCTGCCAGCCAGGATGAAATATAATTGAGATGAAATACAAATGAGATTAAATACAAATGAGGTGAAATACAAATGAGATGATGAAATACAAGTGAGATGATGAAATACAGGTGAGATGATGAAATACAAATGAGGTGAGGATGGGTGGCAAAGCAATTTCTTGTGAATGTTTTTTTGTCTCGTAAGGAACAACTCCACTCTTGTGTTTAGTCAGAAAAATAAGCTGTGCTGGGTCCTGTGGCCCGAGGAGCTTTGCTGGAGCTGTGAGGTATGAATTGGTGTTCAGGTAATGTATTCCCACTTTTTTCTCTCGGATTCATCCATCTGCCTGCTTTGTAAACTGTACTCCACTGAGCTCCAAACTGCTTTGTGCTTCTCAGGGCAGGAAAAGACACTGAGTGTCAGAAAACTCTGGGAAAATGACCTCCAGCTCTCAGGCACTTATTGCAAACCTATTTTAAATTGAATACACAAGCCCAGATAATACAGGCTGTTTGATAAGAAACATTAGAGAAATCCATAACACGAGGCTTTTTATTATGGGTTTATTACATCAATCTCTCCAGTGGGTAATGGAACTTGTAAATATACTCTTATGTAGGAGTCTCCTTGCGGGCTTTTTATTCATGCTGAAGTAAGCACAGCAAACTTATTTGCTGTCAGGGTACATTGAATTTAAGATTAGTATTTATTTTGGTTCCAAAGAGGTTCTGCTTTTGTGAATCGGAAGTTGGCGGAGCAGCTGTGGCAGAGGAGGTGGGAGCTGCAGGGGGGTTTGGGGGAAAAATGAGCTTTCCAGGCAAACTGCTGGTCCCTGTATGGGATGCAGGGAATGTGCATATTATGGGCTGTGGGTCGTGTGCTCAGGAGGGAAAACTTGCTTTGTGTAAGCAGGAGCTTGCTGTGTTTTCATTGACTGAACCCAGCAAGATCAAAAATCAGCCGTGGGATTAGAGAAATATTTCAGGGATCTATTCCCTGCGTTACTGCGCCGTGCAAACATGGGCACAGTGTAGTGTGCACTGTAAACATTTGTTCTTCACTGGTGAAATGCTTTAAATTCTTTTCTGGAGGCAAACAAAGTGATGCTGCTGCAGCAGGAGCCCATCGGGCTTTTGCTTACTTGGGAGAAGCCAAGGGGAGGTTTGTGCTGAGTAAAGAGTCGAGGAAAAGTTTACATAAAAGTTCAAAAAGAAGTTAAAATTGTAGCGATAAGAACAGAAAACAAGAACAGCTTACAGGTTTTTAAATAGATTTGTTGGAGGATGTAGTAGTTAATCGGTAGTTGACTTAATACAGGGAAAACCATCCTTAATTAGAGGATGATAATTGAACAGAGAGACTAGAACCCTGCTGAGGTGTCAGCAAAGTCAGCATTAAGGCATGATTTTAACAGGTTTTTTTTAGGTTTTCCCCATCCCTGGCAGTGTCCCAGGCCAGGCTGGACAGGGCTTGGAGCAGCCTGGGACAGTGGAAGGTGTCCCTGCCATGGCAGGGGTGGCACTGGATGGGATTTAAGGTCCTTTCTAACCCAAACCCAGCATTCCTTAACTCAGTATGAAGGGATATCTTATGCTGCTACAGAATAAACACAACCAGGTTGGAGTGATATTCTGCCTTTCCAACACTAACAAAGATCTTTTTTGCTACACGAGGCAGTTTATGAGTGAAGAATGAAGGATTTGTGTATTTAAGGTGTGAGGATAGCAAATGGGCTTGAGCCACGAAACCACATCAGTGTCAAACCCCCCAGAAAGAAATCACCTGGCTGGGCACTTCTGTGCTCTTGCTGCTCCTCAAGGGCATCAGCAGAAAGCCCAGCACTCATTTGGATGTCTATTCCCTCTGTATTAACTACACATTATCATTTCCATCTCTTGCCTATTTAAAAAGAGAGTAGTTTTTAAGGAAGGTATTTGTTTCCATGTCTTTATATTTGCTTTCACGTCTTTACATTTGGTTCCATATCTTTACATTTGTTTTCATGTCTTTGAGCTGCTTTTGGCCACTTTCTCAGTGCTCTTACAAACTTGCCACAGCCACAGTGCTGAGAGGGATGAAATTCTCTCAGATGTGATGGCTCGAGCAGCAAATGGGTCAAGAGGAACATCCTCATGGCTTGGAATTCTTGCTGCCCAGACAGCAGAGTGATCCATAAAGAGTTGTTCCCTGTTTAATCCCTGGGTCTGCACATTTGTGGTTATGGAGTGTGGTGCTGTGCTTACTGGAGAAGTTAAAACCCAATCTCCCTGTCCTAGATAAAAGGCTGCTTGCAGGAATTCTTATTTGTCTTTGAGGCTTCTAAAAAAACAAAGGAAAATCAGGTTTTTCGTAGTGTGTTCTCAATCCAGCATAATCCTTAATTTTCAAGACACAGAAAGCCATTCTTTTTTGCAATTGTAATGAAAAAATTGCTGAAGCAGTGCACATTATTTCGATTACCCATTAAGCCTTCTCTGCTCTAGAATGAAATTACATGATTTCTGTTAATTTTCTTGCTTTTAACTTCTGACTTGTAATTTACCAAAAGAGAAAAACAAACCACTACAGCTCTGCTTGTGTCCCAACCGCCACAGTCAGACACTCACAGCTTCAGATGAACAATGCAAGTCAGCTGCTGTTTTGGCATCTTCCTGATATTTTGGGCTGTTTATATTAAAACACAGACAGGAATACCATTTTAGTTCTAATCTATGACTTCTGTAAGGCTTCAGCTTTATATTGGCTTGGCATAAATGGACTTTGCACAGTGACTGATTGATTTCACTTTATTTCATTTTGTGTTGATGTGATCAACACAGTAAACCATCATTTCTTGTTAGACAATAAACTAAATTTGGGGTTTAATTATAAAGTAATAGGCTCACAGCTCACTGCATCGCTGCTCTCTGCGTGAGGAACCAATGTTTTCATAAGCAATGAAAAATTAGATTTTACCCTTGAAAGGCTCCGTTGGGTAATTGAGGCTCTTTGATGTCATGGAATAGTTGAGGTCGGAAAAGCCTTCTAAGACCATCAGGTCCAACCATTCCCCAGCACTGCCAAGCCCACCCCTGACCTGTGTCCCCAAATGTCACACCCACACCCTTCTGACCCTTCCAGGGATGGTGATTCCCCCCTTCCTGCACAGCCTGTTCGAGCCTGACCCTCCTTGCAGTGAAGAAATTTTCCCTAATATCCAATCTAAACCAGCCCTGGCACAACTGAAAGCCATTTCCTTATATTGCATCCCTCTGTTTCTGAGAGCAATTTTCTCCTATTATCAAAACACCGTAAAAAAGAGCTTTTCCTCCCAGAGCTGTGCTGGGCAGGGGAGTTTTAAATGGACCATTGGAGGTGAGCTCTGTCTCTGGGGCATCCCCATCACGCTGCTCTTTGGAGGTGAGCGAGGAGTGTTTGAAAGCTTAACCTGCTCGTGTGACACCAGAGGGAAGAAAGGCTCTCCTCACAAATGCCATCAATCTGAGCAGGTTTGGAGAGTGCTAAATTGCAGTGTAAGAAGTCATAAGTCAGGGTTTTGACAGCTATTACTGATATCTTTTCCCTGCTGTGTTACTTGAAAGTTCATAACATTTAAAAAAAAAATTAAAGGCATACATGTTATCCGTGGGCAGATTGTACAAATTGTACTCCTGGCTGCTCCTTTGATGTTTTCCTGATTGAACTCGGAGAACTTTATTTAAGCCTCCCTCAGTTTGGCATTTAGTGGTGTTAATTTTCAGGCTGGGTTTGTGAGGCTCTGGTGTCTGTTTGCCTGTGTTTGCATGGAGGCTCTGGGACCTCTGCAGGGATGAAAAATGGGGATAAGGGGTGACTTTGAGGGTTGGGGGTCCCTGTGGTGGGGTGGCCCAGATTCCAGTGCCCTCTGTGTTTGTCTGTGTAGGGAATTGCCCACTGGAGATCGGGATTGGCTCTTCTTCCTGCTCTGCTGAGAGCTGCAGGAACATCCTGAGAAATAACAGTGAAAAAACTGCAGGGCAGCTCCTCAGAAGTGCCCTGAATTGGAGCAATTCCAGCCACTCCAATGAAGTTATGGGGACTGAGAGCAGCTGAGCTGCCAGCCCGGTGTGCCCAGAGCAGACTTCAAATGCCTTAAATCCATTTATGTAACACAACCACCTGGAGATTACAGCCTGGGATCCTGTTTGCAGCATTAAACACTTCCTTGCTTCAGCAGCACTGAAAGGAATGAGGGAGATTTGCCTGTCCAGGGTCAGGAGCCTGCCCAGCATCAGGATAGGCATGGCTCAGGAGGGGACTCATTCATTATATTGAAATATTGTCCTTTCTTCTTCAGGCAAGGGCTGAACAACTTGGAAACAGTAAGAAAATTGCAGAGTGTAATATTTGTAATGAGTCAGACATTTATAATTTGCCTGTGCCAGTGTTCTGTGATAGGAAGGAATGTGTTTGCAGTTTCATTCTAGTTTTTTTTCCAAAATAGGGAGGAAACAAACCTCCATCAGGTGGAGATGGTAGGACCTTGTCACTTGTGTCCTATTGCAGTGCTGTCCCAGGGATCTGGAAATGTTCCAGAATTGCCAAAACCAAACAGCCAAGGAGAAATGTGCACGCTGTGTCCTGAGTTAACTAATAGGTTTTATTCTGTGCTTTGTTCATGGTTTAAAAGTCCTGAGCCTGTCGGTTGGAATCCCTGATGGATTCCCTGGTTCACACAGTGTGTTTCCTCCCCTGATTGCAGGTTGTGTGCTCATGACCCAGAACAGGCAGATTTCAGTGCCCCATTGGCAGACTGAACCACCCCACGGGCATTTTCTGCCCAGTGCCATGGTGCAAATTACCTTACAAGTGTTTGGCTCTGAGTGTGCCAGGCTGATAATTCCTTCCTCTTCCCAGCGAGCTCACGAGGCCCCAGTAATTCCATCTGCTTATTCACAAATATTTGAGAAGGGAATCCGTGGCCTAAACCCCTCTGTAAATAGCTGGATAAAAAGTTGGCAGGGATCAGCTTTCCTCCTGACAGTGGCTAATGTACTTAAACCTGGAAAGAGAAAAGAGGCTTCACCTTGAAGCAAAGAGCCAGAGAGCTCCTTTCACCTTGAAGCTTTCTGCAGAGTTTGGCTCCTCAATCAATCGAGAGCCTGGACACATTGCCAGAGTTTTCTTTGTTTTTCCAGCAATAGATGAGACAGAGATTATAGGTTATTGCCCCAGGGACTTGTCTTTTCTGAGGCTTCGGGGTTTTAAAGGAAAGAGGCTTTTCCACCACGAGTGTTTCATAGCTCTGCCTGTGTGCTGGTGGGGTGGGGAGGATGGCATTTGTTAGCTTGGCCTTTACACTCCTTCCTCTTTACAGGGAAGATTAAAATCAATCGAAGTCCAGGGAGGTATTGTGGAAAGGAAATATGTGGCTTTAAAATATGCACATGTAACCAGCTACTTCTGCTTTATTTTTATATCCACTTTATAGGCCCTGTCACACTCAGGACAGCTGAAAGTTTTACAATAATGAAATGTGTTCTTGGCAGACAGCAATTTTATCAGCACCTCACATTTTGCTAATAAATCAATAAATAATTAGTACAGGTCTTTGAAACATTTCTATTCCCAAATAGCTCTCTGCAAGAACATCCAGCCCTGGTAGTAGCACCATTAGTGTTGTATTAATCTGATTATTACTATTGTTTTGTACTTACTCACAGCTCTGTCGTGGGCTGATATTGTCCTCAACAGAGCACTGAGAGCTCCTCTGTTTGTTTTCCTGCTGTTGGCTGTGATGACTCAGGGAAGAAGCTGCGTAGTGAAGAAATGTGTGATTTTCTGCAGTGCTTTTGTGGGGTACTGAAGGGAACATCTGTGATGATAATCAGGCTGTTGACTTGCTAAGAGAACACAAATTACATCCTGTTAAATCAGGTTTTTGCTGTAGGACAAGGCACTCGATGTGCTGAGTTGGGAGTTACCTCTCCCTGCTGGCTAGACCCAGGAGGGGAGGCACAGGGAATGTCCACATTTGTGTGTGTGGCCAGGCAGCAGCATTTGATTTGAAACCTGCTGATTTGATGGCATTTGCTGCAATTAATCATGTAAATACTTGGGGTATGGCTGTGGCACAGTCAGGCTGAGGGAGAGGCGCTGCATCACCAAAGATGCAGAGCTACAAGACCTTTCCCTGAAAAACAGCACTTCACACACTTTTAAAATAGCTCTTTTTTTTTTTTTCTTTGAAGGGGAAGCACCTTTAGTGGGTTTTGTTCTCTGAGAAGCCTGTGGGATTAACAGTAGCAGGCCTGAGTGGTGTAAGACATTCTTGGTTTTAATTTCAAAGCCATTAGTGCCATTTGCAGATTATGTGAATAGAAGTGATGGTGAAAAATAAGGATTGAGCCATCCAACGGAATCCTTTCCTGCTGAGGAGGATGGAGTGCAGCTGCTCACCTTGAAGAGCAGGCTGGAGTGGTAATCAGCCATGCCCTTGAGCTGTCCTATCCATCCTATCCATCCTACTTCCCACTTTGCCGAAGAGTTGCTCTTCCCAAGGTGCAGTTTTGTCTCGAAGAAATACTGACTTGTAGCACTGAATGAAAACACCTCAGCACACTGAGCAGGAGGCAATTCCCTCGGCAGCAAACAAGGAAAGGATTTTTCTCATTTATACTGGATATACTCCAAGAATTCTCTGTTCAGTTTAGTTATTATCTTTCCCTACGGTGTGGAATATTCAATTAAACTTTCTCTCAAATTGGCCATAGCTTTCAATGGAAATTAAAGCAGTTCTATTTAGGTAACAGTATCTGTCACCAGGCTTAATGTTCAGAGAGAATAGGAATGGTTCCACCTGTTTGGTGTGAATTAACCTCAGCTGACATTCCCCATGTTTCAATTCCTCAAAAGCATGAGGAGATGACAAGCATTTAGCATCCAACTGCCTCTGCTGGCTCTCAGCTTTGGGGTACTGGAGGGACACGGCAAATGTACTCCTCATTTGGAATGTATTCCAATTAATCTGGCTTTTTTTTTTTTTTAATAGGTTTTGTGATTCACTAGGGGGAAAAATATATATCAAGCAGAATGTTCTCCTAAATGATCTATCACATTCCATCCAACGCCATATGGACACACACCTCCTTCTGTGGTTAAAATGCTTCTTTTATTGTGAAATCGACCGAAATTTCCTAGATCCTGCCTCTTACTGAAAGAAATACACTTCTGTCAGAGGAGGCAGACCCAGAGCAGGAGTACATTTGTTTTATCTGACAAGGAGGGGGTAAAAAGGCTTTTTGGAAACCAATCTTGTTTGCAGGTTGTCTTAAGCTGAGGGCGGCTCATGTTCCTCCTGGGTGAACTCATTCTGGGCTCTTCAAAAGGAATGTAACTCAGAAAATCTGTCCTGGGAGTGTCTCACCAGTTAGCTTGTCTGGGAAGGATATTTAGTTCGTTGTCCTGGGACAGTAGGAAATGTGTAAGGAGTGGCAGCAGCAGTGGAATGGTGTAAAGGCAATGTGGGCTAAAATCACTGAGCATTTTCAGGTTTTTATACACAGACATGCACTGCTTCCTTCTTATTTTTGGATGGAATGACCCAAAGAGAGTCTATTAAACACAGTCTGATGGGAAAGGTGAGGCAAAGAGCCTCCTCCTTGCCTCGGTGGTTCCTGTGGATTGAGCTGCTCGTGGTGTTCATCAGTGATAAACCAAAAATGTGTTATTACCCTTGGAGTGCAAGGCCCTGAACAATAGTGCAATAGAAATAAAGTTACCACTTTTCATTTATTTTTAAAAAGTCTAAAATTCATCTATTTCAGAGTGATCCAGAAAGCAAAATTTTTCTCCAACAAAAGCAGACACTTCTGTAGAGCAATTCTGTGCTGACAATAAACATCTGAGTAACACAACTTAGTCAAAAATTGCTGTTCCTGTTGCAGGCACTTGTAGTTTCCTGCCTGTGAGAATCTAGATGGCAGCTTGTTTTATTTATTAGTGACTCTTTAGTGCTCTGTGAACCAAATCCTGCTCCTCTGTCAGGTTCTGTGGCTCAGCCCTTATCACACAGGGTTGGGGTCTGGGCTGCAGTGATTTCAATCACACATTAAGGCTGTAGCAAAGCAACTCTACAGGCTGAAGATTAAATAGTTTGGACTTGCTTATCTTGCTTATACACAGGCAGCAATAGGAGGAAGAAGAAAGGCACTCAAAATAATTTTATCTACTCAGTGGTGCGAGGTTTTTGCTGCTCCTCTGTTCCCCTGATAGGCTGCAGAGCTCTCAGAGTTCTGCCAGCCTTGCCCAGTGCTGTTCACCTGAAATTCGCACCAGGATCTTCCTCTTGCTGGCTAACAGGAATTTTTTGGCCATATAGAATCTGAATGTTCCACAGTGTCAGCAGCAGGTGGAATATTTGGAAGTGGTTCCATTTCATCTTTCATGAGCTTTTCGTTTAGCTTAGGTAACTTGAGTTATTTAGTAGACAAATCGCTGTGCAGTGTTTTCACCTATTTGGTGACTATTTCTACCTTTAGCTCTCTATCTTGAGTCTGTGTTTTCACAAGAGAAAAGTTGCACAAATTCACAAGTTGCAATTTGCTCGCTAATTAATTCCACAGAGAGGTTGTGATGGTTCTTTCTCCCGTAACTCCCATGGTGTGGAGCAGTGTCTTCATCCCTGGAAGAGCAGTGCCTCACCCTGGGCTGCTGCAACCCAACCTCTGCTCCTGCAGCCAGGCGATATCCTGGACATGTGGGGACACTCTGGGACCCTTAGATGTGCTCCCGTTGCCCACCTCAAGCAGATAAACTGTTTATTTTTAATTCAAGGTGTGTTCTCCTGTGATGGGAGGAGGAGCAGAGTCTGACCTTTTGTGTGATGTGGTAGAAATTGACATTCTCTAATTGAAATAACAGCAAATGACAGCACAGAGAAGGGTGTGAGGCAGGTGACAGAGGCAATACAACACATCCCTGAGTCAGCAGCCCCTAACTGGATTACCTGGGATGCTCTGCCTTGTGCCACAATCAGCCTCTGTGTCCCTGGTGTTTGAAGCAACTTCTACACAGGACTCGAGCACCAGGTCAGCTTCTGTATTTTCCAAGGAGAAAATGGGATAAATTCAAATATATTTTAAATCTCTTGCTTTCAAACCCACTCATACAGTACTCAGAGCTATAATCTTTATGGGCCAGACTGTAATACCCTTCCTTAGGATGGCTGAAGCTGCTCAGGGAGCGAAGCAGCCCTGGGTCTCAGAACAAGTCTGGATGCCATAATCCAGTCCCATATGCTTTATGGCTATTATTATCTTTTCCCACCAGCACCAGTGAGTTGCACACAGGTGGAATTTAATGCTAGAGAGGATGCGAAGTGTGTTTTGAATAATAGATGAGTTGCAGTCGGGTATCATTAACGTATAATTAAAAATAAAGATAAATACGAGGGCTGTGACTGTGTGCTTAGTGCAGCCTCTGCTGTGGTGGGGCCTGAGGGAGGAGAGGTGCTTCCTTTAGAATCTTCCTGGCAGAGTCTCTCTGAAATACTTCTGTGGAGATGGCAGAATTTGCTCTCCCTGGAGTGAAAGGCTGTTGTTCTGTCCCTGTAAATCCAGCTGATTTCCCAGTTAAGGTTATTCCCATTAATTCTCACCCTCCTTCCATATGGAAGATCCATCATCTTCTCTTCATTCCTTTTTTTTCCTCATATTTTTTGTGCATCTCATCATCTTTCTATTTTATTTATTCATTTGACCTCCCATACCCACAAATTTCCTGTTGCCCATCCTTCAGGCAGCTTCCAGCAGCCTGGGTAAAGTGAATTCCATGCTCACATCCCTGCCAATCCCTGCACGCTGAAAGAACAGAGTCTGCTGCAAAGACAGGGCAGGAAAAGATTGGAAAACTATCTAAAAATGTTAAATCAAGGTTCCTTCCATCCAGCTGAAAGACTCTCTGACTGTGAGCACTTCCACTGTGTCCTCACTTGCACTAAACTTGGAGGAGCAGCCAGACAGTGACACTGATGAGAGGAAAAGTCTCCCTGAAATCAAGATAGCTGATCTTCTCCGGGAAGAAAAGTTGGTTTCTTTTGTGCTCTGAACAGCCACTGTGGAGATAAAGCTGTCTGATACAAACAGGATGGAGAGCAGGGAATTTCCATTGGATCTTTCCGTGGGTGTTTGGAGCAGTATCACTGAATTCCCTGAAATTCTGTGCTCGCTGCAGAGCTGGGCAGAGAGAAGCTGCTCTGAGACAGGAGAAATCCGTAAGGTGAAAACAGAGAGTGGTTGGGGAGAGAGGAAAGGAGATGGGAAGGAGTTAAGAGCTCAAAACCTCCACGTGTATTTTAAAATGAGGAACCAAAGTTGGCTCGAGGGAGGCTCCTTGAGTAATCCCAGCCTCAGACTGCTGGATTGCTGTGGAATGGCTCCTGAGCTCTGTGAAGGTCGTGTCAGGTTGCTTTGGAAAAACATTTTCACTCTTCTACCTATATTTAGTGTGAGTTTTTAACCCTCTGAAGGGCACAGGTGTGGAATGTTCTTGTCAGTGCTGGTCATACAGGTCCCTCATTCCTGGGAGGTGTGGGGCTGGTGCCAGGAGATTCCTGAGGTGTCAGAGCCTGGAGAGGGCAGGGGGGCAAAAGGATTTCCATCCCCAGTGCTGGGGTGATGCTCAGTTACACCCCATGGCTGCAGGAAGCTTTCAGCCAGGCATGGCAGAACCTGTTGTGCTGGGGACCCTCTGGCTCGTTTTATTACTGAGTTTGTTATTGTGGGTTTTATTACTATTTTATTATGGTGTTTAACAGTGTGGGGTTTTCATTTGCAAGGAAAATATTTGCATTTTTAAAGGCAAAGCTAAGGATTCTGAGCTGAATTGAGCTTTGCTATGAGAACAGTGCCTGTTCCCATTGTTTGAATTTGAAGGTTTCATTCTGTGTTCTGTCTAGTGTAGGACATTCTCATTACTCCATGTGAGGTTCACTGCCTTTTGGGAAAAAAAAATCTGTTATAAACCAAATAAAGCATCATCAGATCTTCTCCAAGGTGAATGATGCACAGCCTCTTGCTGCTAAGACTCTGTTTTATATTTTAAGCCTGGGAAGACGGAGATCCATGAATGACCTGTCCCTTTTCCCTGTTCCATGCAGATGACAACACCCTGCACGGGCCAGTGTTCCTGCAGGAGCCCAACAGCGTCATCTTCCCTCTGGACTCCGAGGAGAAGAAAGTGAAGCTGAGCTGCGAAGTGAAAGGGAATCCCAGACCAACCATTGGGTTTGTTCAGTGTTTAACTGTTCTTTGCAATCATCACCCAAGAGCCTTTGTCCTCCGTGTGTCACCTGGGGATGCCCCTGGAGCTACCAAAGTGCTGATCCCAAAAAATCCCAACCAAAAACCATCCAGGCTGCAGCTCCTCCTGAGAGACAGGGACAGGGAATGGCTGGAGCTGTGCCAGGGAGGGTTAGGTTGGATTTTGGGAAAGGTTCTTCCCCCAGAAGGTGCTGGCACTGCCCAGGCTCCCCAGGGAATGGTGACATTCCCAAATCTGCCAGAGCTCCAGAAGGTTTGGACAGCTCTGCCAGGGATGCCCAGGGTGGGGTTTTGGGGTGTCCTGGTCAGGAATGAACTTTGATGGTCCTTGTGGATTCCTTCCAGAGGAGTATATTATGGGATTTTAGGAACAGAGGGAATGGACATCAGGAAATCTCCAGGCATTGCAACTCAATCGCAAAATTTGGACAGGAGTTCAAAAGGGTTACAAAAGACCTGTAAATAGTCCTGGCTGTCAGATTAACCATCCTTTTCCAAGAACATGGACAAAGCTCTTAATTTTCAGCTTTAGTAGCTGCTTTGGGATCCTTGGAGGAAGGTGCTGTCCTGCTGCAGGCATGTTGTGCTGTAAATCACTGCTGCTGCTGTTCTTCCTTTGGTGCTTCTCTTGCTTTGCTCTCCAGCAAACGCCACTCTGAAACCAATCAGAGTCACCAGAGCTCAGTCTCCGTGCTGTGTGTGACACAGCCAGGTATTTAATGCCATCAAATCCACAGATTCCTGGTGCAAACACATTTCCATGGTTTCTCTGCACACTCGGGAGATGGGAGGTGTTGTGTTTCCCTCCTCACTCCATCCAGGGCTCACTGCCCCAGTTTGGGACAACATCTGCTGGGAGGGAATTTTCCTAAATCTATAAACAAGCAACCAGCAAGTTGGGAGAGGGGGAAAAAAATCCTCCATGGACTTGGATGGGTCAGAGATCCTGTTTCAGGGACTTCCCCTTGCCAAATGATTAATTCCAAAGAGCAGCAGCACCAGCAACTACAGAAGCATTAATCATTTCAGAGACTGAAATATATGTCAAGGATATTGCTCTCTCAGTTAAATACTGAAATATTTCAATACTGCTGAGGAAATTTGCATTTTGTGCCTTTTTTTTATTTTTAATAAGTAGTCAGAGCCGTTCTAAATCTTTTTTTACTCCATGCTGTGTTTTCAAATACCCAAGAGCATCAGCAGAGTTTAACTTCAGCATTCTGTGCTCTAGGTGGAAGTTAAATGGAAGCAGCATTGACGTGGGCATGGATTATCGCTACAGCCTGGTGGAAGGCAACCTGCTGATCAATAATCCCAATAAAACCCTGGACTCTGGAACATACCAGTGTGTGGCAACAAACCCCTTCGGAACGATTGTCAGCAGAGAAGCAAAGCTGCAGTTTGCCTGTGAGTAAGGAGGACGCAGCCTCTGCTCCCACTGGGGAAACTGGGGAAACTGGGTCTCCTTTCCCAGCCTTTCCTGGTGGATTGGAGCGTTCCCTGAATTGTTCATGGAGCGAGAAAGTGGAGAAATGGGAATAAGGAATACATATCCTGATTTATTATTATTTAACTGACATTATGTGGAGTACACAGGAAAAAACATCTTATTTCTTGAGGAGGAGGTGACCTCCTCTGCTCATTTGCTCTGGCAAATGGGATCTCACCATTGATTTTCTTTTTCCCTTTCATTGGAGGATTAAAGCTTCAAAATGTTCAAATGGAGCATAATCTCCCCAAAGTATGAATGGACAGTGCTGGGTTTCACCATTCCCATATTTCAGTGGTGTATCAGGTGTGGGCACTGAGTGTAAAGGGGAAAATGGGCAGCTCAGTGTTTATTTTGGGTTAAAGCAGAGCTGCAGCTTCTTGTCGAAAGCTAAGGATAGGAAAAAGCAGGGATCTTGCTGTGAATGAGCATTATATGAAATTATGGAAAGCCATTTTCCCTCCTTTTAAGAGTTAAGTTGTGGATCTTGGGGCATCAGTAATGTGTGTTGTTCTTCAAGGGCTGTGTTATTCTTCTGTAGCCTTTTCAGGGAAGATTAAACTGCAATTGAGCTATTCAGCCTCCTCTGGAGGGCAGACAGGGTCAGCGATTTCATCCTTGAAATATGTATTTAGGTTACAAACTCATTATGATAAAAGTGCTAATATTTTCCCCTAATACTTGCTTTTTGGTATGTGATTTTCATTTCAGATTTGTCCTTTTTTCTTTCTTCCTCCTCCCTTTTTTTCCCCTTTCTCTTCCCCCCTCTTTTCTTATTTTTCCATGCTAGTTGTCTCTGAAATTGAACATATTTTCACAGAGTGAGGAATCTGCTGTGCCACAGTAACAGAATATGGATTAATGATACCCTAAGCCCTGTGCTTATAGCAACACAGGCTTTCAGAAAATAAAAAAGCTTTAAACTCTTGAGTATGGATCTAATAATGGCTTTTCCACAAAGATCTACGAAAACACAGCTGAACTAGATTAAATGATGTGCTTTTTATTTTAAGGGGCTGGGGCTTAGCTTGACGATTTTATTCACTGTGCTGTGGTTTCTGTTGGGAAATAACCCCGGAATCAATGAGGAGTTATGGCTGGGAAGCAGCACAGCTCTGAGGCAGCACTTTGGAGATGAAGCCACCCCTCCAGACATGTGATTGAAGTTGTTTACTGTGGATGCTGCATCCGTTTAGGACGGAGATAAAACTGCCATTGATTTTCAGTGGCACCAGGGTTGGCCCCCAGCCCTCCCAAAGGGATGAGTTTGCAGCTTGTTCCGCCTGCTCAGCTCCCCTTCCTTTGGCAGGGCAGGGAGGATGAGCTGCCAGGGTGCCCTTGCCAAATTATTCCTACTGACCATGGAATATTGTACGGAATGGAACATCTCTGTGCTGGGAGCTGCTCAGTCCCTCTGCAGC
The DNA here is from genome assembly GCA_013397955.1 of Grantiella picta. Taxonomy (NCBI): domain Eukaryota; kingdom Metazoa; phylum Chordata; class Aves; order Passeriformes; family Meliphagidae; genus Grantiella; species Grantiella picta. The sequence goes on along the minus strand of VZRM01002778.1, from coordinate 900,818 downwards.
TCCCTGCCAGGAGGTGGTGGCAGGGTGGGTTTGTCTCTTCTCTGAGGGAACAGGCGACAGGACAAGTGGAAACAGCCTCGGGTTGTGCCAGGGGAGGATATCAGGGAAAGCTCCTTCACTGCAGAAGGAAAGGCTGCCCTGGGCAGTGGTGGAGTCACCATGCCTGGAATTGCTCAGACAATCAGTAGATGTGGCACTTTGTGATGTGGTTTGGTGGCCCTGGTGTTTTCCCAAAGCTTGGGCTTAGGGGTCATTTCCGACCTTAATGCCTCTGATTGATCCCCACATCTCCATAGGCATCGAGTCGCCAAGCAGAGTTCTTCCCCAAACCACCCCTGGCACATCTCCTCAGCCTGTCCTGCCCAGCAGACGTTCTCAGGGCTGTGTTTGGGGTCTGTGTGTTCAGATTTAGTTCATGGTGGTCTCTGGCCGTGCTGACCTTCCAGCCTGTCCAGGATGGGCAGCCCTGGTGGCAGTGGGTTCAGAGGAACCAGGACAGTGCCAGGTTTCCCTTCTGTAACTCTGCTGAGGGATGTCCAGGTTCTTCATGATCCCAGAGGGGTGAGAGAGGCAGGACAGTTCCTCCTGACTTCCGATAGGGGAACATCTCTCATTAGAGAGAACTTTGGATTTATTTCACCTTGCAGAGCCTGCAGTTGGTTTTTCACTGCCAGAGCTTTGAAAGCAGACATTTTTGCACATCTCCAGGAATGTCCCCCAGCCCAGGGCTCTCCAGGCTGTGTCTGCTCCATCACCACCTCCCCAGGACAGGACCAAACCTTTCCCCACAGATGACCCCTCTCTTCCCCCATGGAGCCATCCCCAGTGCTCCTGGATGAAATATTCTTTCCCTGCCGTGATAACAACACTCAATTTGGCCCTAAACTCCTCAGCAGGGTTTGCAGTTTCACCTGCAAATTCACAAAGATGCTGCAAGCTGCAGGATGCTGCTTTGGAAATGAACCCTCTGGGAGCGGGTGAAGAGCTGTGCAGGAGATGTTGCCTTTCTCATCAGCACTGCTGTTTGTCCCATGCTGTTGATTTAGAAATGGGTATCCAGAGAGGAAAATCGAGTTTGAATCAGAGCTGCTTTTCAGTCATGTCATTGTTTTGCCACCCGTTGTTACAAAAAGTGCCTCAAAGTGGTGTCTGAAACAGGAGCTGTTGGAGAAATGGGATTTCCTTTTCAGGGAGTTTTCACTGTTTCCCATGAGGGGAGGATGGCTGCTGTCCTTCCCTCTGCCCTGTGCTCACTGAAATCACCACGGCTTAGACCAAGGACCCACAAATCTGCTTTAAATCGTTTCATTTTCTTCGTTTTTCTTGCATCTTCAGGAATTTATTTTCTTGCCGTGACCCAATTTCCCCTACATCCCCCACAGTCTCATTCTTTTCCCACTGAAGTCTTTCCAAGCCTCTGTGCCTCCAGGCCATTTGAAGGGTTTTGCTGTGGTGCCCAGCAGCTGCTCTGTGGCAACAACCTGAAATTCTGCTGCTAAATGTCATTTTGGGGCTGGAATGTCCAGTTCTGCCCACTGCAGAGACCCCATTTGGCCAGGTTTCCCCATTCCCACTGGGATGTCCCATCCCTGTTTTCCTCCATGCCCTGTCAGGTTGTGAGAGCAGAGCTCAGCCTGTTTGGGATGTCCTCAGCTCTGCAAAGATTCAGATCTTTAAATTGTGTGGTTCCTGCCAAATGTCAAATCCCCGATTCCTCCTCCAGTGCCTTTTCAGGGAAAAATGCCATTTATATCAACCACAGGCCCTCTGCTCTTATCCAAAATCAGCCCCTCCACCTGCTTGTCCCTCAGGACTGGGGTTGGTGTGATCTTAACATGGGAAAAAGCACATTTATTTGAATTTTTCCATTCATTCCCATATCCTAGTGTTTCTCCTTTGCTGAAATCCTGACTGAGGCAAGCACGGGGCAGACTTCAGCTGCCAACCTCTGCTCCTTCCCCACAGTCCCTGATGGGTGGAAAACTAGGCTAAGCCTCACGTAAGCTCCTCTTTTCTCCCTTTCTTTTCCCTTTTTTTTTTTTTTGATGAATAGGACCAACAGGGAGTTTGCAGCAGAGGATAGATCTATAACCTACTTTATTTTCATCTGGGATAGAAGGACCCTTAACTCAGAGCAGAAATGGAGGATTTTTACCTGCTTTGTTTCCCCCCCAGGGTTATAAATAAGCTGAATATATTATTACCTAAAGCAGTGGCACTTGGAAATAATCAGTGCCCGTTGTCCTAAAGCTGGGAATCTCCTAAGCCTGTGGTGTTTTTTGAGAAGTGAATTTGGGTTTCTCTCCGGAGAGGGCAGGGAGGTGTTGGTGCCAGCTGAGGATCACAGGTCACTCACACCACCAAAGTTCCTCTTCTGCTTCAGAAATTCAGGGGAAAGCAAAGCACAGCCTTGACTTTTTTTTTTCCTCCATCTCTCTCCATATTTATTCATTTTGCCTTTACTATGTAAGACAAAATGTATTCAAAATGCATTTTTTTATTATATCTAGGGTCTGTATTTTTGAAAACTAAATGCAGATGTAAGTGGGTTTTTATAAAATGAACACCAAAACATCTTGCAAAAGCTGATTTTAGAGTAGTGAACATCTGAAGAGCCGTGGGGTTATGTTGCCATGGCATAATCTAATCATTTTTGCTGATTGGTGTGTTCAGTGGATGGAGAACAGGACAAGAAGTCAGGAGCTCTGTGTTATTTGCTCAGTTATTAGGATGCTTCTTGTAGCACCTCCCTTTTTCCTGTGAATGAACTAATGTTTACCTAGTTAAAGAAATAATTCTTGTCCCTTGGATGATCCTTAGTGATTCTGTATCAATACAAATCAATATTTTCTCTGAATGTGTGGAAATTACATTTCCAGGAGTCCAAATCAGGCACAGCCTTGGCAAAGGCCAGAGGTTACACTGTGAGAACATTTCTGTTCCTCTTACTGGGATGCAAGGCCAGTGCAGAACAACTTTATCCCAATGGCTGCTTTATGCTGGTTTTGTTTTTTCTTTCCTCTTTTCCCTCTGGAAAGCAAAGCCAGGAGTCAGTGTTGGCATGCAGAGGATGAGGAGCTCTGGATGTGTTCGTGCAGAGCTGTCCTGTGTTGGTTTTCCTGTCTGCAGCAAACATCACTGGCATTTCATTATTCATTGGGCATCAGGGAGGAGCAGAATGGGGAAATGTCAGCACTCCAAGAGATGGTGCTGAGCATCAAAATGTGCATTTCCATGGGGAGGCTGAGCCACCAGACACCCTCTGAGGACCAGGATCTCCGAGGGGTGGTTTTTGTTTGGGCTTTTATCAAATAAAGGGAAATTTCCCTTTGAAACGCCCTGCTGAGTGAGCTTGTGCTGTGTTATCCAGAGCAGCTCTGGCTGCCCCTGGAAGGTTCCAAGGCCAGGCTGGATGGGTTTGGAGCAGCCTGGGACAGTGGAAGGTGTCCCTGCCATGGGACTGGGTGAGCTTCAATGGATTCTGTGATTCAGTGATTCTGTTTTACATTCTTTTGGGTCAGAATTGGCATTGCTGTCCCTGCACAGAGCAGGAAGGTGCAGCAGAGCCCATGGGGAACTCGTGAGGCTCTGCAGTGCTATTGCTCAGACATGACCCCAAGAGAGGTGCAGCATCCCCTGTGCCCCTGGCAGTTCTGCCCTCTGCCCACTGCAGAGTCGTCTGTGCTGCAGGAAAGTGCAAACAGAGCTTTTTTTTTTTTGTCTAGGAAAAGATAAAAAACTTCTGCGAGTGAAATAACCCCATTCGAGTCAACCCAAGGGGAAATGTCTGCCCAGATTTTCTAGATTAAAGTAATAAAATTTTCAGAGTCCTCAGCATTTTGTCTCAAGCAGAGGAGCTGCTTCAAAATAAATGTTTGAAATATTTCCTACAGATAGAAGGCAAACAGGCAGCTTTTATGAAGTGGAACATGAAGACAAGGAGGATTTTTTTTTTTTTTTCATAATGTCATAGAAAAAAGTGGTTTGATTTCAGAGAAGAAAAATGGGTGCCTTGCAAGAATTTGTAAGAGCTCCTGTTAGATATATGATGGGTGGTGTGAAGGAAGGCAAAACAGCTCTGGGGCTGCCTTGCTGCCTGTTTGGAAGCAAAGCTCCAATCCCAGAGGTGGAATTTTAGCCATGTGGGTGCAGAAGGTCAGTCTGTATTTAACAGATGGTGGTCAGAAAGACTTGAGAAAATTAAAAGAGTCTCAACAGAAGAACCCAGATAGGGATGTCCAAATCCAAGCTGATATAGAGATAAGAGGTGTGAGTGGTAAAAATGCCCAGTCAGTGTCTTATTAATGCCCACAGTAATAAAGTCCAAGGAAAAATATCCACAGGGAGGCAGGGTGGGGGAATGGCAAGCTATTTACCTCTAAAACTTCTTTTTCTCTTCTTTTCTCCTCGGTGAAGTAGAAATCCCAGTGAAATTTCTGCTCTAAAGGTCAAATTAGAAAGCTTTCATCCCCAGACTTGTAAACTATTTCTCAAATCAGTGGCTCTCAAAATTATTCATTAGAACACCAGCTCTTAAACTAAAATTCTATTAAGCTCTGTATCAAAGGGGTTTTATTCCAACCCACACAGCTTGCTGTGTAGTCCTGACACACCAGCAAGGACACAGCCTGGAGAACTTCATCTCTGCAGAAGGGATGATGACACAAACCCAGCTTTAAAAGTCAGGTGCAGGTTGATGGAGAGAGTGTTTGGAGATGTTGGGGCCATAAATACCAGCAGGAAAATCCTGTCGAGGGTTCTGGGTGCCAAGTAAGGAGCTTTCAGCCTTCCTTCCTAGGAGTTCCTCCAACCAGTGTTAACTACATTTGACCTTCATAATATGTCTTTATTTCCTATTGTATGGGTGCTTTAAAGTTCATTTAATATTAGGAAAGTTGGTGATTTGTCCACTACAGAATACCCCCAAATTGCCAGTAAATATGCCTTAAACTTCCTAATTTATCAGTTCCTAAATTATCAGATTCATATTGAACTGCTGAATTTCCCTGTGTTCAAAGCACAACCAAGGCTCAAAGGTCAAATACCAACCCCAACCCCCTAAAAATATAAATTGACTAAAAGAACTCCTTAAATGCTGATCCAAGGATTTGTTGCTCATCTTAGTGGTGCCCTAACCACAAACTTGTTTTCAGTACAGCTGGAATGATGCCAAGCCTGGAGTGGCCAACCCTAATTCCCAAAAATTCCCATTTGATGCACAGATGTGTGGCTATCCCCCACCCTCCTCCTTGCCTGTGCTGCTCCTGGGCAGAACCTGTGTGTTCCTCTGTCAGGGTTCATTGGGGATCTGCCTCTGCAGCAATAATGATCCACATGGATGCAGATCCTGTGTTTGGAGGCTCCTTGCTGTTAACACCAACTCAGCTGGCTGAGAGCACTCATATGTCATCAAATTTGCTTTACAGAACTCTCCAGAGATTGACTTTGAAGTAAAACGGCGGCATAAAATCCACTAACATTTTTATTTTTCTGAGCCTTTTAGTCCCGTTTTTCTTTGGCAATTAAAATCCAGTGATGTGTAAAGCAGTGATTGATGTGTGTACGGTTCTGTTGGAATACAGCAGCGGCAGAAATGGTTTCATAGCAGTTCAGCAAGAATAATAGGTGAAAATAGCAGCGACACTGCTTTTCTAATCATTAGGAAAAAAAAGCCCTGAAATGTAATGACAAAGGGCTCACTAATGGTGAGTTTTTGACAGCGTGTCATTCAAGGCATTGCACAGCAGAGTTCCTTCTACAAGATACAGTCACAGAAATTGGCTTTCTAAAGGACATGCAGACACCTGCCAACACCAATTTGCATCAGTTGCTCTTCGTCTAATTTTCTGTAATATTTTTTGGGTGGTTTTTAATAGCTCTCGCACAGAGGGGTCTCTCCTAATTGCAGAGCCAGCATAATTACGAAGCATTTTGTGTTCTAAAAATAGGCACGTGTGGGAAAAAAAGAAAAGCAAACCACGGAAAGGCTCCTCGGGCAAACAGAGGCCAGCAAAACAGAGCTGAGCTTTCACGAAAAATAGGGATCTCTGTCAAGCCTGCAGTGCCCTGAGACCAGCAGGCTGCTGAGGGAAGTCTTGGTGTTGCAGTCAGGCTGCCAGGGCATGCTGAGTTCAGGAATTCTGTCATTTCCGTGCTGCAGCCAATAATGGGAGCCAGGGGGGTTGTGTGGCTGCTCTGCTGGGGTGGAAGTCTCAGCACTGCAACAATCAGAGGAGCTCTGAAAGGATGAGGGATGTAAATACAGAAATCTGAGGCCAAATCTTACCCTGTGAGAGCTGATGGGACCGTGTATGTTTGCCCACAATTCAGTGCCATCTGTGAAATATTTCCTAAAAACTTTGATTTCTGTGCTTGCCTAGGAGTCACTTAGAAAAAGAATTACCAAACTTCATGAAGCACAAACCCAAGTAGGTCCTAAGAAAGGATAAAAGACCACAGTTCTTTTGCCCATAATTGAATCTGCTTTGCTATAAAGACTGATTTTTGTCGGCAAAATTTGGGGAAAACTTTCATTCCTCTGGACAACATGGGCAATTCTTACTTCGCAAAGCCACGTGGTTTTGATTAAAAGTTTCCAAATGCCACTCACTGAGACAAACTTCCCAATCTTGAGGGGCTTTGAATCATTTCAGATGGCTCAAGCTTTTATTAAACCCCACCTGAGGTTTGGCAAGGAGAATTCCCTACAGTAATTCCCTGCCCAGAGTGAGGAGCTGGTGGGCTGCCAGCTGCTGCCAGCACCTCCTGGGTTTGTGAGCATTTTTGGGGGAATGGGATCTGTGTCAAACTGGCATCACTCCCCAGAACCTGCCCGAGCTGTAGCCCTGAACACTGAGTTTTAACGGAGGCTGCAGATAAATCTCATTATTATCTCATTATGCCCAAAAAGCCTTTCAAGCCCCCGTTCAGGGGTGTGTGTTGGTGTGTGCATTGCACTCCAGCGCCTTCAGCAGCAGATGTCAGGGCTCTGTGCAAATATTAGCTCATTAAGCCTCTTCTGAGAGGCACAGCTGAAGTCCTTGTCCTCGGAGATGTGCAAACTTTGTCACCGAGAGCTGGAGTGACTTTCCCAAAGTCACGCAGCTGCTTTTAAAGACATCAGACTTTCTGCTTCCGTGGGTCTGTTCAGCTTGGTTTGGAATTGATACTGTTGAGAAGGTGTTTGAAGGCATCCTCAGTCATTCATTAGATTTGGTGTTACTCACAATAACCTGTCTGCATTCCTGCTACACCACCCTGTTGGGCTCTCCTCTTGAAATTATTATTAATTGCTAATTATTAATCCTTCCCTAATGCTGGGGTTACTGAGCTTTTACAGTATTTTTCTGTAGTCATTGAGGTCCTTGGTTTGGTGTTGTGAGCTCCCAAGAATTGCTGGCAGCACGCTAACCTCTGGAATTGCAAGTGTTAATATTTTCTTCCTCAGTTTTTTTTTCCTTTTAATCTGATGGCTTCGTGGGTTTGTTGGGTGGTTTTGTTCTCCTGTTGGCAAATAAAACCAAAAATCCTCCTCTGCTCCCCAGGATTTTTGGGTTTGAGGATGAATTGGAGCTCCATGGTGTTTTCAGGGCAGAGACCCAGAGCTGAACCATCCACTCTGCAATTCCAAGGTGGTCTCTAAACAAAGCTTCTCCCTAATAAAACCTTAATGATATTATTCTTCATCCCAATTTAGGTGTTGCAGAAATAAATCCGTGGGCCTCAGAAAGCACCAGCACAATCAGCCTGATGGCTTTGATGAGGCATTAGCCTTTCTTATAATTATCTTAATCTTGTTATTTCACTCAGAGCCAGATTTGAAGCGCTTGCAGAGGCTTTTCAGAGCTTTCCCAACGCCTGATGGTTTGCAGTAAAAGCACCAGTGATGAATGCTCTGCTTTATTCGCTGCCTCCAGTTGATTTTGACCATTCTTCCAGCATTTCCTAGACGTTCATCCAAGCAGAGTGTGCTTTTCCTGGTAGCAATCCTTTTCTTGTCAATACTGATGTAAAAAATAGCACATTTATTCCTGCAGGCACTATTTGGGCTTTAGGCTATTACCCGTCCTGCAGCTGTCCTCAGAGAGGAGGGGATCCACTCCTGTGCCCATCTGCAGCCAAAATATATCAAAATCTGTGCACTGGCAGGTGGCCACAGGAATGCCACCTGTAAATTCTGTAAAATTTAAAGAAACCTTACAAATGTTATAGAATTAGGAATGAAAAAATGTATCTCTCTAATTGATTTTTTTTTTTCTGTTTGTCCTAAACCAGAAAAGAAAGAGAGAAAGGCCCATAAAGGTTTCTTTCCTAAAAACGCAAATGAAGCAGTGACAACTTTGGATTTTATTTTTTTTTTTTTGAAGTATGTGTGCAGAAAACATTTTTAAGAGGGGATAAAAATCAAGGCTCAGTTTGCCATCCTTGTAACCTTATAATGATGTTCCTACCAGTTCCTGCTGATAAATATTTATCACCTCTGTGTTTTCTCTGGTTCCCAACTGCACTGACAACAGGTTTGTAATTGCCAAACCAAGGCTCAGCTACGCTGGAAACAAGGGGGGAAAAAACCCCAAAAAATTGGAATGCAGGAGGTTGTTAAAGATCAGAGGCTGCCAAAGTGATTCCATGTCTTGGTGATTCCGCAAAGCAGCTGCAGGTGACAATCCTGGTGACCCTGTTTAGCTCAGGTCACCTCCTCACCTCATTGCAAGCCTCTTGAATTCAGTGTGCAAGGAGGGCAGAGGGAGTCTTATTTTTGCAGTGCCTGAACCCTGAGCAGAGGAAAAAGAGAGAGGTGGAAGGAGCAATTTAATTTAATTAAAGCCTCTGTGGCTTAACATGTAGCTGGTGCAGGAGACTTCCTTGAGGGAAGGAAGGAAGGAAGGGTCTGGAGGGCATCAGCAGTGAGGCTCCTGGAGGGAAACAGGCTGGGGGAGGTGGAATTGGTGATTTAGGGCAGTAATTCTTCCTAAATCCACACAACAGGACTCCCTCAGCATTACAGGTGCTGAGGTTTCCTCCAGGTGTGTTTTCTGCTGTGGGTAAAGCAGCATCTCCTCCCCTTTCCACCTGGGGAAAGCATTTCCCATCCTTTTATTGATCCCCTCCGCCTCCTGCTGCCCCACATTGCCCAGGTCCCACCAGCCCACTCTCCCAGCTGGTGTTTGCTTCATTTCTACATCCTGAGGAACCTTTGTGCTTTGCTCAAGAGGCCTTTGATCACCTCTAACTGAGCTCTTTCTCTTGGCAGACCTGGAGAACTTCAAGACGAGGACGAGGAGCACGGTGTCTGTGCGCCAGGGCCAGGGCATGGTGCTGCTCTGCGGGCCACCACCCCATTCTGGAGGTAAAGAGCTTTCCTCCTCTTGATTTCAGCATTTGGCAACGATTTGGGAGGGTTTCATTCTCAGGGAATTCCCAGGATTTTTGGGAAGTGTGAAGGGCTCACCTGTGGCAGTGCCAGCCTAACTGGGTGGCTCGTGTTGGTCCTGGTGACTGGGGAAGCTCCAGCTGGGAGTAAATTCAGAGAAAAAGCATTTTACTGCAGCTGAGTATAGACTTCAGAGATGAACTGATGGAAAATCAAGCAACATTTCATACACAGAAGACACAGCCAAGATCTTTACAACCTTTATGTTTTGTGGCCTGGGTGTGTCTTCTGCTAAAAAGCTGAAGATTGCTGACAGAGCCACTTCTCTGCATCATCTTTTCATTATTATTGTTTCCTTTCAAACACTGCTGGCACCATTTTTTGTCTCCTGGGTACTCAGGATGTGCCCAGATCTCACAGGGTGCTGTGAACGTTTAGAAAATACCAAACTATTCTTTCAGCTTAGCACAGATTTATTTCAAATGTGCCAGTTTGTGACTTCCTGAGTTGTGCGTTGCAGTGTTGTATTTAAATTGCGTTGGAGGGGGAGTGTTTCTGTCAGGAATTGCTGCTGGATGCCCTCGGTGTGCCTGACAAGCTCCGTGTGTTGTCCCTCCCCACCAGGATCCACAACCAGCCCTGCAGCTGGCTCCTCCATCAGGGCCTGTTGGCTCCGTCAAAACAAGAGCTCGTTTCCCTCAGATCTGAGTCCCTCTTAAAGAAATTTGCAGCCCTGCTTTGAAATCTGTCTGGCCTCATCAGCTGGATGGCAATTGCCCGGTGGAGCATTTGCTGCTGGGCTGAGCTCAGTGCTCAGACAGGAGACGGGCTGGAGGAGCTCCTTGGCTCCCATCTGCCCACCTGACAGGGCTGCCCACGGAATGTGTCCCCCTGGGGTCCTTTCCGGCCAGGACTGACCCCATGGCACTGCCCAGTCCTGGAGGCACACGGGGATTGCAGCAATTGTGCACATTTGTCTCCTCGGCAGAGCCCCACTCTGCAGTTTTTGGGAGTTTCCTGTTTTGCTGTAAGAAATCCTGGCAGGGTGAGCACTGTGTGGAGATGGGGAGTGCTGGGAGGGCTGTGAGCAGTGAGCAGGGATTGCTGTTCAGGGGGTACAGGAGAAGGTTTTGGTCTGGGTTTATTTACTGAGGATACAAAAAGCTCAGTTCCCAGAAGGTGCTGATGTTGTTTCCAGCTTGGGCTCAGTAGGAGGGAAAGAGCCTCATGGTCTGAGCAGGACTGAGAAATCTCTGGTGCCCAGAGGGGAATCATTTCCCTCAATCATTTGGGTGGGGGATGACTTCCCCCATGGCCAACATCCATGACCTGCTCTATTGCAGCTAAAAAATTACCTTAATTGCAGCCAGAGCCACAGTTAGTGTACACTGACACCATTTCAGCTCTGTAACCCAGCTGGGCTGGCCTTACTGGGCTTCTTGTTTCCTGGCTTGCACAGAACATATTTACAGGAAACCCATAACAGGTTAATTCAGACCCCTTGTTCTGCAGGAATTAATCTGCTCTGTGGCAACATTTCCTTTTACTTTTCCTTCCTCCCAAGCTTAGAAACAAGGTGAGTTTTAAAAGTCCCAACTGCAAGTTAATGCTTTTTTGGCGATTATTGTGTTTCCATCAGCCAGCTGCACACATCCCTGTGCTGTGACCAAAGCTGCCACTGCACAATCCCAGAGCCATCCCTGCTCAGCCCTGGGCACAGGGAGGTTCAGCAGCAATATCAGGTGTCAGTGGGAAGCTGCTGTTCCTGGGAAAGCACTGTGTTCATGGGCAGCTTCATCCCCAGGGCCCAGCAGTGTTGGCAAAGCAGAGCTGTGGAGATCAGCTCCTCAGGGTAGCATTGCAAGTATTTAACATTGTGGTGCAACAGGAAAAATCTGTTCGGCTTGGGAGTGAAAAATAATCCAGCTCGTTGGAAGTGTGAGTGGCATTAAGATGGAGGAAATGCAATTAGTTATTTTAGAATTTGATTAGGGCAGCGAACCCAACTTCATCATTCTTGCAAAAAGTGCCTGATGACATTAATGACCAGTGCTGAAATATAGGACTAACTGTGGGAAAAAATACACTTTTATATTTAATTTTTTTAATATAACTTTAGCTGCATATGTGCATTGAAAATGAAATCTGAAAAAAAATAGTTTAAAAAAGCAAAACTATTCAATCTGAGATTTGCTGTTGTTTTGCTGATGAGGGTATTCACTGGAATAGCAGGAGCCTGAAAAAAACCATCCTGGCCAGGTGCTGAGATTTGGGAAAAGAAAAATAGCAAATTAGAAGGGAATTATTTCCTGTCATCCATTATGTCGCTGGTTGTCTTGGGCTTAAAAATTGTGACTTTATTAAAAAGATTCTGATCGGCATCCAGACCATTAACCTTTCAGCTGTAGTTCATTCTGATACTTTGCCACTTGGAAATATCCATTTTTGAGGAGCTGTCAGCTAAAAGTGAAGTTATGTTGGCCTACGTCCATTAGTTGTCGAGGCTTCCTTTTTATTTTTTCTCCTTAATGTTGCCCAATAAAGAGCTTCCTACTGTTCAAATGTTACAGGAAACTCATCCCGAAAATGAGTCCGAATGACCAACAAGTATTTTCAGCATCAACAAATGTGCTGTTGTGCATCTCGTGCAGAACAATTCGGGCAGTGCCGCGCATTGTCCCAGTTTTTGGTTTGAAATGAGCTGGAAATTCAGCCGCGGATCTCAGCTCCCCCCCAGACCCCAAATGGAAATGGGATGTGCGGCGGGGAGCTGCTGTTTGTCAGGTCACTGCCTCGTGCTGGTACATTTTGTTAAGCAGCATAATGATGTGATGGCCTCCTCTGATGGAGTGCATGCTGAGCGCTGGAGGTTCGCAAAATAAATGTTCATCTGCAGATCGGGAAGCGGCTGGGCTGGAAAGCGGAATAAATGCAAATCAAACATTGGCTTCTGCCGTGTTTTGCGCTCCTGCAGCAGCAGATTCCCAAACCCCTGAGGCCATCCTGCCGTACCGATGACCCCTTTGTCTCCTAGAAGTTCCAGTTCCTTTCCTTTCCTTTTTTTTTTTTTTGCCTTCTCCATTTATTCCTAACAGACTGGTGGAAACCTGCCTGGGTTGTTAGCATTTTTCTGAGATAATTACCCTGCGTGTGAAGGGTGTTCCCTCATTATTTTTTCAGCTCCTTTAATCAAAAGCCCAGGGAGGGTTGTGTGTCGTCTGTTCTGTCCTGAAATTCCACAGAAGAAATCCTTTAAGAGCAAACCTTGGTCTGGGACTGTGGCACTGGGGCATGTGGAGCAGCACAAGGAGCTGCTGTAGGTGTTTGAGTGGACAAGAGAAAACAGTCAAAAGTCCTAAAAGTTGGTGTGTAGCTGAAATTTGGCTTTGCTTTTGGTGCAGAACACAAGAGGCTTCATTGTGACCTCAGCATGAGCTGGGCAGTCCCCAGTGATGGAGTCACCAAAATGAGTCACAAAAAAGAGTTTCCATGACTTTTTTTGTGGAGGTTTAATAAGCTACCTCAGCCTGTCTTAGGATGAGCTCTAGAATCGGGATGCCAGAAAACAAAGCTCTCCTGCTTTTCATTTTCAAAGGCCTGTGAGATCAACCACTGAGTCACAGAATGGTTTGGGTTGGAAGGACCTTAAATCCCATCCAGTGAGATGAGCTTTAAGAGGGCAGAGAGAGCCCAAGAGCAGAGGGGGAAAATCCCCTCCTTCTAGCACCTGCAGCATTTTGAGCCAAAAAAGGAAAAATGTGACCAAAACAGGTTTTGTTTTTTCATCTGTGCTTCATTCTGTTGTACTTTTAAGCCATTTAGAAACCATAAACAATTTCAAAGTGTACCATAGGGTTCAAGTTAAGCTCTTGGTGGAAATGTTTTCCTTCTGAGGAGCTTTGCAGGGGGAAACAAGTTACCTTTTCTTGTTTGCTTTTTTTCGGTGGTGTTAATCAAATTTGGCAAGGTACATTTCTCGTCGAGATAAACTCAATTGAAACAAACAAACAAAAAGCTCCAAAATCCAAAGCAAACACTCGCTTGTGTTTCTCAGGGCTCTGAATCTAAGTTGTGTTCTAAAGGGGATATGCCTGGGAAGTATTTGGAGGTCACAGTCCTTTTAACTTTATCTCCAGATTTTAAGATAAAATATTCTTTTGTGCCAAATAGTTCCTTTCATTTAAGTTTGTGGGAGCTGAGTAATTTAGCTGCCACTTTTATTAGATTTATTTGATAGCCAGGGCAGGGTTAGTTAATATTTTAACAACTGCACTTTTCAAATTCCTCCTAACATCCCTGGCATTTCGTTGTGAGTCCAGAGCTGAAAAAATACAGTCCTGGGAAGTATTTTCTACTTGACAGGCTGGTAGCACACCCATCCTCATGCAGAACAAACGGGTCTGTAAATCCTTCCCCTCCCTTCTTCGGGAAGATAAATGAACTTGTCTTTAGGATTTCTCTCCCTCCCCCTCCTGCGAGCTCCTCGTGGTTCATCTTTAGAAAGATCTATAACCACGTTCTCATGACATTTGCCTTGCAGCCCTCGTGGGAAAATCCTGTGGAGATGGAGCTTTCCAAGCGCTGTGAGAAATGCTGGATGTACACAGAGGGCTGCTGAAAATGATCTCTCAATTCCCCGATTATTTAAATCCCCTGTTCCCCTTGCATTCCCCAGAGGTGTGTCCTGCTCTGAGACCTCTCTCTCTTCTGCTCGTTCCACCACTCACCACAGCTGGAGCACATTTATTCTCACTCCTAATCTATCCTCATAATCTGGGCAAGAAACAAAACAGACATAAATCAAGAAATAATAAATGATGGCTCTTTTTAGATAACAAAGGGCTCAGACAGGCAGATGGGAACCCGCTGAGGTTTCTACAGGATGTGTCTCCTGCCACTTGCTAAGGGCCTCAAAGTTCCTGCTGACCCTGGAACTGAACCTCCCACCATGATTTCCATCCATGACCCTTAGTTCCCCGGAGCCCTTGTCCCTCTGCTCCTTTCTGACCTTCCTGGGTGTCTGGGGGTTGTGTCTCCTTGAGTGAACAAAGGCAGGATTGCAAGGAAAACAAGTTTCCTCAATGCGCTTGGAAAATTCCATCTTCCCGAAGAGGAGGAGATGATTAAAGCTCAGTTGTTCCCATAATTCTTTCTTATCTGATGCCATCACTGCTGCTGGAAACAAAGATCTCATCCTTGTCTAGGAGCTGAGATGTTGACAGAGAATTATTCCCACATCTTTTCACAGATTGGGTGCATTCAGCTTTTCTCATTCTCTCCTGCCTTTTTTTTTCCCCCTCCTGGCATCCAGGAGAACTTTTAGTTCTGTTGCACAGCTTAATCAAGTAGAACTAACTAAATTTTAGCATTTGACAGAGGAGATGGCAATTCTGATTCCATCTCAATCTCAGCCTTTCATGCTGTACGGTTGGTAGTGAAGTGTGGACACCAAACATGTTTGCAGAAAGCACTTTACTGATTACAGAGCTGCTGGAACCACTTCTGGGTGTAGAAATCATTAGTGCTGCTCACTTGTCTGCTCACTTTTTCACTCCTTTTATTATTATTTTTTTTAAAGGGGTGATGGGCACTTCATGGGCTGGGAGCAGTGAAGATGTTTGGGCTTTCAGGGTGGCTGGTGGCCTCTGGTGGGATGAATGCTTGGAGGGGTTTGTCCTGTAAATAATCTGTGCCGCAAATTGTGTCTCAAATTCCATCATGTTTATACAGTGCAGGAGCAAGGGGAGAAAACCTGGGGAAAGTCACAACAGTGCAGGAGGGAAAAGGAAGTTATCAGGATTTTTATACCATGAAAGGAATGGGGCATAGAAGGAATCCTGGAGCATTTTATGTCCTCACTCCACTACAGTAACCTTCATATTCAGCCTTTCTTTTGCTGTTTCTATCAGTGCAGGATGCCCAGAGCTTTTGAGAAATGTGAATTTTACCCAACCTTTATTCCCAGGATGGGCAATTCCCCCTTGCCAGGCAGGTTGCCAAAGGGCTGAGCTTCCCCTGGTACTCCTTAGTAAGGGATTGATGGTTTCTCCTTTTCCTCTCCTCTCTTAATGTCTCTGCAAGCCTTTGCTGCTTGGTCAGATTTGGTTCCAATTAGTGAAAAGCTAATTTAGAGAGGAGCCTCGCACACATGGGTGGGCAGGGTGGCTGTAAAAGTTCCATTTCTCCAGGAAACCAAGCAAAAAATCTGCTAAGCTGGTCGGAAGTTGGTTCAGCTATTTGTCAGAGTGCTGCAGGGTCACTGAGCAGCCTGTCATGGATCATTCCCAAGGCTGGAGGCAAAATGTGAGCAGGTAAACTCTCCCCCGGGGTTGGGAAAAGCAGAGAAAAAAGAGGCAGGGAAATAGTTTTGGTTAGGGAGCAGTCAGGGATGCATTTGACATATCTGACTGCAGTGTTGGCAGACCTGGAGCATCAGGAAGTGGCGCAAAGCTCCCTGGATTGCCTGAAAGTCCAAATAAAACCCTGGATTGTGGGTGAGCTGTTGGACCTTGCTGTCCATGGATGGTTCTGGGAGGGGCAGAGGGGAGGCTCAGTTTCCAAACAAACAGGAAAATGTCCCAGCAAGGTGCTGTTCCCACGAGCTGGAGCTCCTCAGCTCACAGGTGACATTCCTGGAAGGGAACACACGAAATTCCAGCAGGATTTCCTAGGTGTTCCTGGCAGGGGGATGCAGGATGGCTACTGGAGATATGTGGTAGATGGAGAAGACCATGGGGAGAGCAAAGGGTGCAGCATCAAAAATGTCCAACTCTGTTAGCAATTTTTCCTCTTAATAGCGACTGCCACTCCCATGTCCCCAAAGAGCAGGAAAATTCCCAAGTCCAAAGTGCCAACATTTTAAGTTTCCCAGAGCATGAACAGTTGAGCTCAAAAAGCCTCTGAGTGACTTATTTCAGCCCAAGATCCAGAAAACAACTTCCCAAAGCTTCCAATTCCTACAGCTTGTCTCCAAGGCAAGCTCCCAGCTCCTGAAAGGTGGATCTGAGCAGCCTGGCAGCATTTCTGCCAAAAAAATTCTCTCAAAATTCAGCCCAAAATTCACTCCAGGTGTCTGTCCCCATAGCAGCATCACAGGGAGTAAGTGAGTCACACATGGGGTTTCTGTGATTCGTCTGTGTCTGCTTCCATGGGATGGAGATTATTACAGTTCAGCAAAAATGGGGTTCATGATACTTAAAATCAGGCATATGAAACCCTCATTTAAATAAAAAGTGATTGAGAACTGTAACGTCCATTTAAAGTGCATCTCCCATCATTTATTTTTTATGCTCTGCCACAGTCACCGTTTAAATTATTAAAAGCGAGTAGTAAAAAGCTTCTCAGGAGATAGAAATGGATTAGATTAAAATTAATCTGACATAATCCTTTCTCTAAAACTGCTGATTCAGTTTGTGCACAAGTTTATCAACATACTTGAGGATAAGGGATAAGGATAAATTCTCCTCTAATTTGGGAGGGCTTTGGCTTGATATTTCTGACAGCACAGGGAACTTGCAGCTCTCCTTTAATTGAGAGATTTATGAAATTACAAATATTTCCAACAGCACAAATGCCAAGCCCATTATGGATTTACACTCATTTAAGCACCTGAGTTGGTGAGTTTGATCTGCCTCATTTCAGCTGGGGTGGATTTTGAGGTGCACAATGGGGGCAGAGTCAAGAACAGATTTTGGCCACAGGAGTTTAGACCCAGATTTTCGGCTGGCACGTGTCACTTGTCACCTGCAGAGCCAGCACCCCTGCCAGCTCCCAGCCAGCCCCCCAAATTCCTTGTTTGTGCCCCGTGAGGGTGGCATGGGGGATGTCTGGGATCTGAAACACACAAAACTGGGAGGGAAGAGGCTCAGCCCTCCAGTAAAGACCTTGGAAATAGCCAAATAATGAGGAACACGGCGTTAATGGATTTTTTATTTATCAGTGACAGCTCGTGACATCTTTAAAAAGAAATCATCTGTGAGCCAGTCATGTGGTTTATTCCCTGTTTGGTTGCAGTCAGCACTAAATGAAGACTGAAATGGGATTGAGAGGGGGTAGAGCCGGCAGGGCTTGGCTAAAGATGAGTGAAATCTGTCGTCTGACAGAGCCCAGTCAATAGCATTCATCGGGAGTTGTAACATCTTGTGATGTCTTTATGAAATAAATTAGAGATCAGAGTCCTGCTCCCGGGCTCTGCTAACCCTTTCCCTCCAAATCCAGCTCTGCTGGCCTCTGCAGAGCCCTGGGAAGCAGCCAGGGATGCAGAACACGTGCAGTTGACACAAACACAGCATTGATGTGTCAGATTTGGGGTTCCACAGCCCTGGATGCACATTCAAGTCAGTAGCTCTGGCTGTGGGAACCTCCAGGCCTATGGGGCTGATGTTCTGTGGTTGAAAAATAGATGGGGATATCAGTTTGGGCCTTTTCTGTTACCTCATGCATGTGAAATGCCTACATGTGCAGCCATGATCTTGTTGAAATGACATGAGAAATGTGCAGCCATGATGACGTTTTCAGCTGAAAGATATCAAAAGACTTTATCTATCAAAACACTGTTTATCTATCAAATTTGTGAAGAGGTTTTTTTTCCTGTGTACTACAGGCAAGTGCCCTGCAGGCCATCACCCCCCCAGGCTGCTTGGGCAGATAATTCAGCCTTGCAGTTGATCATAATATTAATTCGTTGCAGGAAGAAAATTCTCTGCAACCAAGTGGGTGGTTTTGGTTTTTTTTTTTAGAGGTTTGATCTAATCTCTTACAGCTACAGTAAGAGGCTGATCAAAGGTAGTGGAAGCTGGTATTAAAGGATTAGCTAGGTCACATTGAAATATGTTTTAAAACAAGCCCAGGGACCTTTAGCTTTTCTGAAGCAAGTGCACACAGAAAAAAAGGATTTTTAGGCTAACTCCCTGTGACTTTAAACAGAAAACAAACTGATGGATTAAATCTGTGAGTCATTCCTTCAGGTGATGTGTGTAGCACTTTATGTAACACAAGCCTGGGGAATATCAGCAGCAACTGAATCTCTCACAGCACAACTACAGAGCAGAATTTAAATGCAGTGTCGGCATCCCTTGTGCACATGCCCAGCTTCCTGTGTTTTTATTCTCTTTTGATGATTGCTTATGAGTAATTAGCAGCTTCAGCCCAGCCTCCTTTTCTCTTTTCCTCTGGCTGATGTCTGCTGTCTCTCCAGTTTCCCTTTGCTGCTGGCAGTTCCTGTCACAGGGTGCTTTAGCTCTGGCTAGCAGGTGAAGGTGAGCGTTTTTTGGACAGATGTTGATGCCACCCTCTGGACTATATCAAGCTAATGTTCCTTTTTTGATCACTGGAATTTCCTCATTGAAATGAACTTAGAGAGAGAGTCACCCAGCTGATCACTGCTGGGGTGAGCCTGACCCCAAAAACTTCAGTTTAGATGAGGAGTGCTTGACAGTGGCATCAAATCCAGTCCTGGGCGAGGTTCACCATTTCCAGGAAACACAAACCTGCTTTGGGAAGTGTCTGAAGCTCTTATGATAAACACAGCTTGGGTTGGTTGTGAGTTTTCTTTCCAGGCAAGACTGGCCTGGGCTGTGAACATCTGTAAGGCAACTTTTAAACTTTTTCAGACAAAAAACCACCAAGTTTCTCCCCAAAGCTGCCAGGCTGTGCTCGATGGGAGGATGTCTGTGCCCATCAGATGTTGATGCAATAGGTTTGGGTATTTAACATTTTCCATTCAGCACAGATAAACCCTGCTGTTGATTTTTCAAATTCCTGATGGCACAGGGCAATCTTCCTCAGTGTTCTCCAGCCATCGACTGGGGCTGCAGGCTGCTGGCAGAGATAAGCCAATATTGCATTATTTCAGAGCTCCGCAGGCTGGAGATGCAGCAGATACAGGATATTATTGATTAGGCTTCAGGTAGTGAAGACCTCTTGGCTTTTTAATTACCCAGACCTGGAGCTTTACATCCTGGGCAAGTGTGGGGTTGAGGGGCTGGGGAGCAAAAGCAGCACTGAAAATTGCTGTGAGAATGAGTCAAACACAGAAATGGGGTAATTTGTACATTTTTGTCACTCTTACAAACTTCTGACAGCACATTTCTCTGTTGGCTGGCTGCTGGGTAACTGTGTCCTCAGATTTAGCATAGCTGAGGGTTCATCCAAACCTGTTTTATTAACCTTCGATTAATCTCGTTCATTTTTTATCATTCCTTTTATTAAAAGCTGCATTTGAGCCCAGAGCTGTGGTGTGCTGTGTGATGGAGCCAGCAGAGCTCAGAGTCAAGGGGAGAATCACCAGGTGATGTTTTTGTCCAGGCTGATTTCCTTAAATTGTTCTGCAATTATTTAAGAGTGGAAGATAAAAAATCGATCCAGTGTGCTGGCAGGGCAATGAAATGGTCTGTGGGCCCACAAAAAATGTACAGTGCATAATTCATGGAGCTTTAACGTTAAAATACAACTGTGAAAGGGAAAAATGGTCCAAAATTCCAGGAAGTGCAGAGAGCTGGTGTGGAGAGGAGTCTCATAGGATTCCTTAAGAAATTATATGTTATTTTTTATTATTATATTTTTATCTTTTTATATTTTATTATTTATTTCTTTAGTAAGGAATTTTATAATTCCTTAATAAATTCCTTGCCAGGAGTTTATCTTTCCTGGATAATCTCCTTTTCCCTTTCCCAGGGCACTCTGGCAGGGTGTTGTGGCACTTGGAGTTCTCCTTTCCTGCTCCCATTTTGTGATTCAGGGGGTTATGGGTGTTGATTGCTCAATCAAATCAGGATGAAATTTGTAATGATGAAATTTGAATTATGAATGTACCCTACAAACAGTTGGCAGGTTTTCAATAAGCAAGTTGAGAATACAAAATGAGTTCACAGGACACCCATCAGATAATCAGTTGAGCTGTAGCATTGCCAAAATTTGCTGTAACCTTCAAAACACCCTGTTAGTGCCACTTAGGAGAAATTTGAGCACCAAGGAATGGAAGTAATCAGAGCCAAAAAAAAGAGAAATCCGCAAATTATCCACCAAAAATCGGTTTTCTGTGCAGTTTACACAACAATGGGTATGGTTGTGGGTTTGTGCCACAGAACGCTATTATAGTATTTGGAGATATAAAGCAAACAGGTGGGAATGTTTGCCGCTTCCCAGGAACAACCCCAGAGCCAAGAAAAATGTACTTTTATTCTGCTCTCATCTGTGCTAAAGCATCAAAAAGCAAAGTGCTAAATCCTCTGCCCATCAACTGCACTGCAATGGCTGAGGGAACAACTTCTCTCCGGGAAAAACTTCACTGTTGGCTCTGTCTGGAAATGGCAGGGAAAGCAGGGAGTAGAACAGACAGGAGAACTTCAGCACTCCAGAAAAACTTCAGAAAAGAACTCGTAATTTTACAGAAGTGCACGAGCAAGGAAAGTGCCAACCAAATAGTCAGAACTGTGCTCACTGATCTGCGTTTGAATTATTTATAACATACTGGAATGAGCCTCACCTCTCAAAATGTCTCAAAATTATTTGCTGGTGCTCTCATAGTTTGGGTTGCTTGGGAAGTTTAAAGGGAGGATTTCTTAATTTCCTTAATTTCATGTTTTTCTCTTGCTGTGTGTAATGGAACCTGATTTTTGTGCATCACAATTTACAGGAAACCTTCTGTTTCACACGGAGAATGAGTTCCCACCTGTCCAGCTTGAGAATGACAGAGTAGGTGATAACATAGGAATTACAGCAATCATTAGAGGTTGAATTAATCTCTGTAACTTTCAGTAAAGCCTATAAAAAATAATAGTGTATTGTACCCACACTGTTCTTATTAAAAATGATAAATGACCCCCATTTTGGGGGCTAATACTAATTCCAAAATTTCATTCTTCTACTCAGCTTTATGGTCACCATAATCTTGATATTTTAATAGCTTTTCCCATAATAGCCACAGAGACCTTTTTAAGTGGCAGCCCTGACTTTATGGAAGAAACTTTAGAAAAAAAAAATCGAGAAGGGCTTCTTGTACTTAAAGGTAAAGACAAAATGTGTGCATGTTGCAAGATAGGCAACCAGAGAATGTTATTTTGGCAAACCACGTGGCCTAATTCTAATAATTACTCAGAATTTCTGTGCAGCTGTCAGTATAGAGTAGATAATGGAAATGAAGAAAAATCAGGATTCTGCATGTCCTGGGTCTGTGAGGTGGATGAGCAGGCAGTGTCAGTGACTGGGCTGGGATTGCAGCTCCTGGGGTTTCTCCTTTCCTTTAAAAAGAGCAAATACAGGTCAGAAATTGAGTCATATTCTGGGTTTGAGAGACCTACTTGAATCTGCTTCAAAGGGGAAATGAAAAGCGTGGTAAATTAGGCAAAAATGACATGAAAAGGGCCTCAAATTAGAAAGGAGACATTTGTAAGGAATTCCTCAAGAAATTAGAGCCTAACGTGTGATTAGAAACTCAAGAATTGCCTGTTGCTGCTGATCCTTTGTGCTCCAAGCCTCGGTGTTGGTGACTTGGGGAAACATTCCCATCAGCAGAGCCACCTCAGGCTGTGCTTTAAGTGTCTGTTTGCTCAGGAGTTACAAATTGCCTGTGGGATGTGAGCTGCCTATCACTTCCAGAGCAATTAGAAAGGGAGACCTTATCAAAAGGGATCCGTCAGGTTTGAAAAGCCATAAATATTGCACCAGGATCTCTCAGGAAATCAAAGGCAGCTGGAGAGAGTATTTATTTACATGTTGCTACACAAGCAGATGCACTCAGAGATGCTCCACTCCGTGCTGTTCCCTGGGCTCTGTATTCCATTAGTCCCATGGTGGCTGAGAGAGAGAATTACTCTGTTGTTTGAAATATTGAATAGCAATTATGGCCTGTTCCTGATGTCTGATTGTGTCATTTGGGCAGCTGGACCTTGCTGGACATCGATAGGAAGGCAGAGCTGTAATTTCACATCTTCACTGCGTTCCTCAGTTTGTGCAGCCACATTAACAGGGTTTGAGGATGGTTTTGGGGAGGTTTTGGGGTTTTGCCCTCTAGGATGGGTGTCCTTTAGTGCCTCTCTGCTGGGTTCCTGTGTCTGGACGGATCCCAGCTCATCACCACTGGGTTCTCCCTTGGATCAGAGCTGCTCCTCTCGCACATCCCTTGCTCCCTGTGCCCTGCTCACCCAGCAGCTCTCAGCTCCAATGACATCATCATTCCAGACTTTTTAACAAAGGCAGAGCCTAGGAAATCTCCTCCAGCGAGGACAGGGCTGGACAGCCTGTCTTGACAAGAACAGCACAAGGGCTCTCGATGGCTCTCACCAGCAAAGAGATGAGAACTCCTTAAGCCAAAGGGATCATTAGCCCACAAGCACAGAACTAGAGGCTGCAATGAAAACATTGAACCTGGAAATTAGGGGTTCTTAGCAATTAAAGTAATGCTGGCTCACAGGGAAAAGCAGGAGCCGAACCCTGCTGTATCTGGGGTGTGATTATACCTGTGAGACCTCCTGGGAGAGGATGGGAGGGACAGGGACTGATCCAGAAATTCCCTCTCCAATCTGTTTTTCTGTGCTCCATTCACCATTCCACAGTCAGTGCAGAATGGCAGAGCTCAGGGAGCTCTGGTGGAAACCTTGTGTGACAAGAGTCACTCCAATCTCAACACCTCTGTGCATCCCAGGGCAGAAATGTTTATTTCCTGTTGCTGGCTGCTTCTGGAGGAGCAAGACAATTGTTCACCAAGAGTAAATTTGAAAAAAAAAAAAACAAACAAAAACCCACAAACTTAACTACTTGCAGGAAATAATAAGCTGGCTGAGAAGTGGTACCTTGTTTGCTCTGAGTATCCTCTTGACATCAGCGTGAGGTTCCTTATAATGAGATGCACATGTGTAAATATGATGATTAGATATTCCCTCATAAACACAATTATCATATCTCCTAAAAGTCTAAGCAGGCGTTTTTGAGTTGTGTTGTTAAAAATACAAAAATAAAGGCCAGCAGTCTGCATTCAGCCCCTTCTGGCTGTAAACAGTGGGACATGAGGGCAGAATATATTTTCCAAAGTACCTAATGGTAGTTGAGGTCAATTACAGCTACGACTCATTAGAGTATTAAAATAAGAATATGATTTTTAGTATAATTAGTGTTCCCTTAGAAAACTGCAGCAGCCTTGTATCCACTTCAGGCTCGTTCAGTGTGTTTGGGTGTTTGGCTCAGGCAGATATAATAGGGTTAGACTGCATTAACCTCACTCACAGCCTCTGCAGCCGCTTGCAACATCTCTCACTTAATTTTTATTGCTCAAATAACTTCCAAAGACGCCTTATGAAACACAGAGCGCTGTCTAATTAGTCATAGAGAAGATTACAGCTGCTTAATTTAGTGCCCAGCTTTCTGCTGATTCAGAAATTCCCAAGGAATAAAGCATCCAGTGGGTGATAACACGACTCGGCAGATCCTCCTCACAGCTGGTTTTAAAGGGGGGAAAAAAATTAATTAGGAAGGATGAAAGCAAAGCCGTGAGTCAGGCTGGAATGTTCACGAGAAGAAGGTGAGATTCCTGTAAAATGCATTTTATTCTGGATGAGGTTGAAGGAGAAGAAGGAATGTCAGATCTGTGTGCAGGTTTGGGAAGTGTCACAGCTGGAAATTGGTGGGGATCATTCCGTGGGCTGTGATGTATCCGATTTCCCTGCTCAGTGCTTTCCCTGTGCTTGCAGAGCTCACCTACGCGTGGATCTTCAACGAGTACCCAACCTTCGTGCACCAGGACAGCCGGCGCTTCGTGTCCCAGGAGACTGGCAACCTCTACATCGCCAAGGTGGAGAGCTCAGACGTGGGCAACTACACCTGCGTGGTGACCAACACGGTGACCAACAGCCGCGTCCTGGGGCCACCGACGCCCCTCGTGCTCAGGAACGACGGTAGGACCCTCCTGATTCAGCATGTGCTTCTTACCATTCCCAGGGTCCTTTTCAGCATCTGTTTTTCACACATTCTTTTGCCTCTTACGGAACTTCCCCCTCTTTTCTGGCTCAGATGTCAGGAGAAATAGAAAGGTCAAGCTAGTGATAACGAGCTTGGAAAACTTTTCAAGTGATAAGAAACGCAAATGAATATTTGGCTTCAAGAGTAAATTAGGCACCTTTAACTCCAAAAGGGATGTGTTTTTACATAGAATGCATCAACTAACAGCAGAAGTCATGTGTTTCTTATGAGATTTATTGAAGTGAAAATCATAGCACCATAGAATGGTTTATGTTGGAAGAGACCTTAAAGATCATCTTGTTCCAACTTGATGGCTTTGTGTGGTGTTAAACACACGATATCCACTGCGGTGTGGCAAAGACACTTCATTGCAAAATCCAGGGTTCTTGAACTGTTAGTTTGTTCTGAGTTTCCATCCTTGTGATGCACAAATGTGTTTAACCAACACCAGACCAGATAGGAACATCAGGTGTGACCAACCACAGCCCCACTGTGAGCACTGATTGTTCTGATAATTGTTTTACAATTCTGGAACTTGTTTTTCACCTCTAGTTCAGCTGAGTCATTCCTAGAATGCTTTTCTAGTTAGCCAAAGGAACAGAAGTGAGCAAGGATTTCCCAAGGGCAGCAAGGCATCACTTTGGCCCTCACAAGGCTTTTCTGCTCCACAACAGCTTTGTGGTGTTTTCCATGGCTGGATGTCACCCAGAAATTCAGAAATGCCCTGAGATGTTTCTGGTGGAGGAAAGGGAGAGGTTTCTCCCCTCACTGAGGCTGGAGCTGTGGTTCAAACCCATGGATGGCTGAAGTTGCTCTTTCACTGCTGGAGCAATTCCCAGAGTCAGGCAATCATTACAAAAGAAAAACCTCACGGGAGTTGGCCAAAGACAGGAAACAAAATAGATTTTAGAGTCTGGATATACCAGTTTTTCTCATTTTCTGCAGCCCAGAAATGAACAAAGGCACTTTGTTGTTTTGGTAACTGTTAGCTCAGCCTGTATTTCCCAGCAGAATTAGTGCTATTTTTAGTGGTCTGTGGAATAATACAAAAAAGGGAGAAGAAAGCAAAAGAGGATTTCTAAATTTGTACAGACAATTGATCTGTATCGTCATTTTTGAGCAGATAAGAAAAATACATTTGCATGTTAATTTACTATTAAAATTAATTAAAATGTCTCTGTTTAAAGGATAACAGTTGGGATATTTGTGCCAGAAATAGAAATGCATTGTTAGCAACTTCTCCTGGAAGAAGATCCGCTGTCAACTCGTGGTGTTTGACAGAAATTCCTTGCTTGGAAAATGGGGATCATTGCTGGAGCATCCTGCCCATCACTGTCCCAACTCCTTCACATCATCCCAATCCCTGGGGATGGGGAGTGGGAAAGGCTGTTGGGGATGAGGAATTGTCACAGCTGGGCTGGCAGGGGTAGAGGTGCTGATTTTCCAGCTCTGCTCCACATCTGCCTTCCTTTACAGGGAACGCTGTGTTCCTACAAACAGCAGCAAATCTGTGCCTCTGAGACCACAGAGAGTCATGGCAGGGGTGAAAGACAGACAGGAATATTTAAATTTGCTTTGTACTAGCAATTACAGTGCTGAAATAATATTTTTAAATACCTCAATAGTAGGACTTTTCTGCAAAACCTGCTGGCAGAGCTGGAGAGGGATTTTATACAAGGATGTGCAGGGATAGAATGAGGGGTGATGGCTCTAAACTGGTGAGGTGGGGTTGTACTGGGAAGGAATTCCTCCCTGTGAGGTGGAGAGGCCCTGGAAAAGATTCCCAGAGGAGCTGGGACTGTCCCTTCCCACCCCAAAGCCAGCTGGGAGCATCCAGGTGTTGGGAGCTGCTGCTCCTGCAGTGCTTTTCTGCTTCTCTTCAAAAGGTTCTTGGGATTTTCACCATCAGGGTTGAAACAGGAGCAGCAGGGAAGGACTGAAATAGTCCTGGAATGAAATTGCCACCAGCAGCAGCTGTATGGGCCAATTAAACTGTGCCATTTCACAGGTGTTGTCAGCAAATGCATATCATCTCCTCAGACAAATTAGCCTCCTCCTGAATTCCTGGGACTTTCATCCCAGAGCACGTTTGTAAGCCTTGGAATTGGAAGAAAGGTACAAAAGCCTCTGAAATGCAAACACATGGAGCATCTGATGTGCCACGGCACTGGAAATGTTCTCCAAGCTACAAACCTGGGCTCTATTTTAGTCCTTTATTTCCTCCTCCATCCCTGCCACCTGCACGGCTAAGTCAGATGTTCAATCACCCAGGAGCAGCAGAAAAAATGAGGATTTTCTGCATGGAAAGGATCTTGGATTCGAGATGGAGATGTCTCAACTGCTCTGATGTTGCTCCTATAAAGAGGAGACAGCAGGACTCACTTCATGACCTATAAATACACATGTAGATAGATAGGTTATCATTGCAGCAGGAGCCTGGGGATTTTTCCAGGTACAAAGCCTGGTTTTTAGGTGTTTGGAGTTTGCAGAGAGGCTGGGAGAGGCCAGAACAGGGAGCCTTCAAGTAAAGATAGGCTTGGTGTAAGCCTCACACTGAGCACATTCAGCTTTATCACCGAAAAATTGAAGGAAAAAACAAGAGTTTCTTGCACCCTGTGTGAAAAGCAAGAGGTCAGAGAGCAGCACAGCCACCACAGACCAACATCAGCAGCTCTGATGTGCCTCGGTGTCACTGCAGGCTCCTGCTGGCTCATTTCTGCATCTCTGGATTCATTCATTCTGCATTTCTGGGATCCAGCAGCTCTGACCCAACTCCACTCCTCCCTTGGCCACCGTCCAGGAAGCACCGCACTGTTGAGATTTAAACTGCAATCATCAATTAGCTGATAATCACTATTGGTGAAATTATATGTGCTGGGTTTAAGACAGTACAGTGAGTGGAAACGTAGCCATTTGTCAGGAGTATAATGGCCTTTTTATGTGCACGAATTTTTAAACACAATTTCATAAAGAGGCTGCCACGCTCCGTGATTTACTGGGGCAGTAAAAAATAAAGAAATTACTCGAGGAGTAGATGATCTCTGTGCATTGAAATCCTGGAAGTTAATAGAAACCTCTATTTACTCCATGGCTTTTAAAACTTTTTCCTAATAGCTGTTTGTTCCGCGTTTCATTTCCAGAAGATGCTGAACCTCCCCAGTTATTGCTTCCCTTGTTTCACGAGTTACCTGCAAAAATCCTGCATTTTCAAAAGCAAAAAGTAACAGAGCCATGAAGAGATTTTAATCTTTGGCAGATGGTGTGGAGAGTTGGTTCAGCTTCTCCTCTGGCAGTAAATGGGAAAGGAGCCCACACTCCACGGCTGTTAGGAACAGGCCATGTTTAAAATGAATGGATTAATTGGGCAAGTAATGATGTATAGAACAGCTCTGTGCTAGCACGGGAACACTTGTGAATTTACTGCTGAAATTCAACCAAGCCTTAGCATCTCTTTTACGTTCACAGGGGTGATGGGAGAGTATGAGCCCAAAATAGAAGTGCAGTTCCCAGAAACCGTTCCATCTGCGAAAGGAACAACGGTGAAACTGGAGTGCTTTGCCTTGGGGAAGTGAGTTTGGATCCATTACTATTACTAATTATTATTATTGTTGTTATTTTTAATTCCTTGTCGCATTCATGGCTCTGTGTTGTGGAGTTTGCAGCAGTTCTAATGATCCACTTCCCTCAGCAGGAGTTACTTGTGGCCAGTTTTCAGAGGGCTTGGGGACTCTATGTTCTGGAGTAAACCTGGCAACACTTCCAGAATGGAAAATCATCACAGAATGATGGAATGGTTTGGGTTGGAGGGACCTTAAAGCCCATCCAGTGCCACCCCTGCCATGGCAGGGACACCTTCCACTGTCCCAGGCTGCTCCAAGCCCTGTCCAGCCTGGCCTTGGACACTGCCAGGGATCCAGGGGCACTAGAGCTTCTCTGGGCACCCTGTGCCAGGGCCTCCCCACCCTAAAATGGATGTGTTGTCACAGCAGAACCCCAAATTCAACTGGGTCAAAACATCATTTTAATATTATAGTGTCTCCTGCTTACCCACCATGATAAACATATGTGTATTTCTATTATACATAACTCACCCATAATAAAATCCCTCTGGATCTCGTGCCAGACCCTTCACCCTGACCACACCCATGGCTCTCTCTGCAAGCCTCCCTTTGCTTTATTTCCCTTCTCCAGCCCAGTTCCCACCATCAGCTGGAGGAGAGCAGATGGGAAGCAGATCCCCAGGAAAGCCTGGAGGCACCGATTGAGCGGGCTCCTGGAAATCCCCAATTTCCAGCAGGAAGATGCTGGACTCTATGAATGTGTGGCTGAAAACGTGAGGGGGAAGAACGTGGCACGAGGACAACTGACATTTTATGGTAAGCAGGCTGCCTGCTCTCAGGGCTTTATTGCAGCCACCGCAATCTGCAGTAAATATTTTGTGAGGACGTCATTTTGCGAGGATATTTGTCAAAATTACTTTCTTTTCCAATGGCGCGTCTCAAGAAGGGTGTAATTTGAAATAAAACCTGGCCGATAGGTGGAGAGTACCAACCTCTCAGAGCAGCTGGAACAGAAACAGCTCCCTGGAAGGACTTTGGCATGGAAACACTTGGAAAGGGCTAGTTTGCCTCCTGAGGGCTGGGAGGGGAAGGCAGGAGATCTGGGGGAGCATCCTGGTGCTTACCGCTTGGCATTCAGCATGGATGGGTTGCCCCAGCTTTCGTGGGTAAATGTTAATTGCTGATAACCAATTAAGAGCTGCTTTCAAGAGGATCAGTGGTTGCACAACGTGGAGAGTTGGGATTTGACACAGCCAGGCATAGTCCTCTCCCCTCCAAGGCTCTCCGCCCCTGCTGTTCCCTCACTGAGATCAGAGCCCTTGAGCCAGGCACTGGGAAATGTCAGATTTTGGCTGCATAGGTCTCCTCTGTTAGGAAGAAGATGCATTAATGCCTCTGATCCTGGTGCATGTGTCTTCCTGTTCCCAAATTTCTGCTGGATGTAGCTCCACAAAGTAACCAAAAGTGTGGATTTCCCTGTGCAGAGGTTGCAGGGAGGAGGTTTAGGGGCACCAGGGGCTCTGGGTTTGGTACCAAGACTCTGTCCGAGATGTTTTGGAGAGGAGAAGCTGCAGGTTCCACATCCCCACAGCTGTGCAGAGACCTCCATGGCATCCAAAAAATCTTGGTTTTTTTTTGTCCCCTGCTCCCATCTCCAGGAGCACGAGGGTTCTTCTTTATAGAAAATATGGACAGAAATTCAGGATTTTCTCCCCCAAATGCTCCAGAGGGCCGAGCTCTGTCAGCAGGGAATACAGGGTTGAACTCCAGAGATAAGAATGTTTTTTTGATTAATAGTAATTTTGCCACAGAAAAAGAGTTTGGGAGCTAACCCTCCTGGCAAAACTGAATTGAATTTGGTGTGTAATGTAACTTTTTTTTTTTAAGAAAGTAGGGAGGTTTTCAAATTGGAAATATTTCTGAAAGACATTTCATTTAGGAATCAGAACTTTGGGGGCTTCCATTTCAAATGGACATTTCTCCTTTTTAAAGCTGAGTGAACTATAAAATGAGAAAACATGAAAAAGGAGTGAAAGAGCCAAGAACAAAGTGAAATCTTTCATGTTGAGGAAAGAATCTGGGGTTGATTCGAACTGGTTTTAATTTTTTTTAATTAGGTGATTTAAAGATTCCTTTTTCTGTTCATCAAACACTGTGTGTTTTTCCTGATTTTTCCCATGTGGAGAGTAAATTAAAAGACTCATCAGCTGTACAGTTTTGCTCTACCCACGGCCAAAGCTGCCTTCCTTGGAAAGAAGTAAATGGAGCCTTTGGAATACTCCCACCATAGCATATATTAAGTTATAATCTCATTACTGTAATGAATTTCCCACTCTGGATCCTACACAAAAGCTGCCGCCGTGGCTCGTGCTGCTTTTCACACCCATCGTGGCATTTCAGCGGAAAAGCTGGAGATTTTTTTGGGAAGAGGAGTGTCCTGCTCTCAGTCTGTCACGCTGGGAAGTTTTTCCATCTCTTCCCTGGCAGTGGAGGAGTTCCTGATGGAGAGGTGTCAGCCGGACGCCTCTCCTGGTGCAGGTTTTAAAGAGAATTCACTAAAATCTCATCCTTGTTGTCTTGAGGATGATGATTTCCAGTGCAGTACTTGGTTTTTAGGGATAACTTGTGTCAGGCAGCCAGTACTGAAAATAGATATCTTCAAAAAAACCCAACTTGCATTCTGGGCTCTGGAGTTTCACATGGCAGCAAAATTTTTTAGGGGAAAGTAACTTACTGGAAGATTTTATACAAATAGTTGAAGAAAGTTGAAGATCATTTTCCTTAATACTTGGGGGTTTTAAATCTGAGAAGTGTTAGTTCATTATTGAAATAGAGCTGTAATGGTGGCAGAGCCTTCAAGTCATTTTTGGAAGGTCAAGGATGGTGCCCAGAGAGGGCAATGCTCTGAAGATGCTGGAAGGTGCTGGTTTGGATGGATTTTAGGGGGAAATGTTTTATCATGAGGGTGGGGATGCTCTGGCACAGAGTGCCCAGAGAAGCTGTGGCTGCCCCTGGATCCCTGGCAGTGTCCAAGGCCAGGCTGGACACTTGGAGCAGCCTGGGACAGTGGAAGGTGTCCCTGCCATGGCAGGGGTGGCACTGGATGGGCTTCAAGGTCCCTGCAGCCCAAATCGTTCTGGGATTCAGAGTGATATGGGTTATCAGACGTGCTGCCCACATCACTGATGTGCTCTGCAGGGCACAGAGTGGCTCTAAGAGCACCACTCCTTCAAACCCAGCTATCAGCCTCTGTGCATGGCATAATATAAGAAAATAGGAAAAAAAGAAACTCAAATTTGCCTGCTGACTGTAGATAACCCAGCGTTTTCAGCTTCTCTCTGTGCTCCTGGAGGTTGTCAGGGAAGGTTGACTTTTGCTGTGTTTCATTCTTGTATCAGTGTTTATTTTCTCCTCCATTAGCATATCAGTGACACTGAAGTTGTTTGACATTCTTGTTGCAGCAGAAAAGGTTAATTAAACGTGCAAGATCTGTCCTGGCTGCATTTTCTGTGCTTGCAGCCCCTGCACCAGGCTGGGCTTTCCTGCTCTCCACAAGCATTTGTTCCCAGGGCTGAGTCCCACTTGATGGATAGACCTTCCACGGAAACATGTTCATGTTAATGCAATTACAGTGATTTACTCCTGTTTCCCTCACTGATGGAACTCTGAATGACACCTTTCCTTGCTGTGTCTCTTGTTCTCCCTGCTGTTCCTGCCTCGGGTTAATTCCTGGGAAAAGCACACGCTGGGATTCTTTGTCCCATGCAGGGCCAGCAGTTGCACTTGGTCCTTGCGGGTTTAATCCAGCTCCGAATATTCCAATTCTGAATTAACAAATTAGGCTGCACAGCCTCTTCTTTTCCACCTCTTAGCAGCCATAGCTGCTGGTGCTGCCTGCCTGAGCTGGCAGATTGTTCCCTGTGCCAGCTGAACCCAGGTGAGGTCCTGGCAGGACACAGGGCTGGCAATGTCACAACACTGCCTCTTCTCCCAGTTTATCCCAGTTTGTCCCAGTTTCTCCCCTGAACCCTGCACTGAGGGCCCTCCACACCCTCAGCTGTGTGTTTTGGGATGCACTGCCATTGACCTGATTGTATTTTTAATCTGGCTGCTCATAAATTTTACATTTGAGAATCCTCCGCAGGGCTAAGATTTATATCCCGAGCAAACAGCACTGCCAACAATTATTTTCTTTCCTGGCAGAAGTACAGTAAACAGATTACCTTAACCAGCTAATTTAAAAAGAAATTGCCTTTTTGTTCATAAAGCCAGCATCAAGGAGATGCTTATTTATTATTGATGTTTAACTCATGGTAAATTTAGATGCTGTTTCAGCCTGGTCTTCTTTTGTGGACATTTTTGACCTAGAGGCTCTTCCTCCCTGGGTTTGAACTCCTGGGGCTCTGCTTCCCTGTATTGACTCTAATGAGTCACTGCAACTTCTTCAGATCCTTCCCAACAAAATATTTAGTCTGAATAATAGGGAAAAAACCAATAAAAATAGCTGCTGCTCGAGGTGATCCACTGAGAGTATTTGCCAGAATTTTGACATAAACACAGGATTTGTCCCTGGCTTTCCAGTCAGATCAACACTGGGAAATATCCAAGCTCCAAACCAGCTCAGTTCAGCTGACTCAGTATCTCCTGTGCCGCTCAGGGGTTCTCCAGCATCTCCCATCCACTCCCTCTCTGGCAAGCCAAGGAAAAGAGGGGAAAATTGCAGTTCAGATGTTTTCCAAAGGTGTTGTCACAGCACCACCCACACTAACAGACGGACAGATTTATTTGTCACTAATTGCAGTTCTTTGCAGCATTTTGTGAGATTGGCTTGGTAGAGGTTTGCACACCTTGGAGTTGTAGAGATTGCAAATAGTCCTTAACTGGCAGGAGAGGTCAGGAGAAGGGATTAGGAGGAGGAAAAGGAGAGGAAAAGGGGTAACTTGAGGTCTGGTTTTACATCGCTGTGATCTTTGGGAAGGAATGGAATCAGGGATCTGAGGGGTTTGTGCACAGGAGTTGGATCCCCATTTGGGGCAGGCTGAGTGTGCACTTGCCTGCACTCTTTATTTTCCATTACTTCTGTATTTTTCCCATCTGGTTTTCGTTTTGTTTTGTTTTGTTTTTACTTCTTGCACTTGGCTTTCAGGTCTTTAGACTGTTCTGATCCTGGGCTCAGTCTCAATCTCCTTAGAATAGAGATAGTAATGGACAAGTCATTCAGCCTTTCATCTGCCATTAATGATGAATTACACAGCCTGCACCAGGTCATCAGCTGCTAGAAATTGGCTTAGGAACACTGAAATCAATATACACCAGCCGAGAATTGGATTCTGGATATGTATTAGCACCTCATTTGCTTGAGCCTTTTTGGTTGTTTTGAACTCACAGACGATTGCAGAGTCCTACAGGTTTGTTTCTGGTTTATTTCTCATATTTCTCCATTTTTTCTGGGGGTTTGTTACTCATTTCTGAGGTGATGCATCATCACCTGCCACATCATTTCATTTTCAGATGTCTTTTAGGACACGACTTCCAGTTCCTGCTTTTGCCTTTCAATTTATTACATGAAGGACAGCCTGCCTCTGGATTTTTTTTTTGTCTTAGAGAAGTAAGAATATATGTGAGCATATTTTCCTATTCACCTGGTTTTAACTGCCCCACTTTGTCTTAGTGAAGACTGAAAGGTGATCAAAGGTAAACAGGGGTCTTGTTCTCACTATTTCCATCACTTTTCTTCTGTCCCCCTGAGTACAAATTCCAGGCAGCTCTCATCTCCTCGGAGGCGGAGATTTTTCTTCAAAGCAATCCTTATGTAAAAGTTGTAC
The DNA here is from genome assembly GCA_013397955.1 of Grantiella picta. Taxonomy (NCBI): domain Eukaryota; kingdom Metazoa; phylum Chordata; class Aves; order Passeriformes; family Meliphagidae; genus Grantiella; species Grantiella picta. Next base: position 867,108 of record VZRM01002778.1, on the reverse strand, counting down.
GTATATCTCTGAGCTTTTTCTTTCACTTTATAGATTTAGCATATGAATTTTGCTTGTAACTCAGATGAATTCTTAATCAGCTTGCAGGTTTTTCCTCCAGCATGTTTCCAAGGCCAGTACTGTCTTAAGTGTTCCAAGTAGGGCCAAAATATTCCCATCCTGTAAAGAATTCCTCTTTGGTCAGCACCACTGAAATCATCCAAAGCACTTTTTCTAGACCAGTCACAAATTAAAACCTTGTTATCATCTCAGGGAATGTCACTATACCAGAAAATATTGCAGAGAGGAGCTGGTTTCATCTCCTCATTTGAATTATTTTAATTATCATGCCTGAAATCTCGTGCCTTTGTCTGATCCCCAATGGGCAGCTGTCAAATTTCATTAGGTTGTGGCGACTCTCCTTTGGTGGCTCCAACATACTTTCTGCATGAGCCAAGCCCTGAGAATTCCCCAAGATGAAGTCAAGAGCTTCTCTCTGCACTGAACTGCTGAAAGGAGAGCTTGACCTAATTAGAAAAAGCTCCCAAAGAGCAGCAGAGAACAAACTCCTGCGAAACAAAGGACTCCATGCTTCTCACTGAGATCATTTTGTGACCTGTGCTGCTCGCTCTGGAGTTGTCTGCACCATGAATGGCTCTGGGATGGAAAATTTAACCCATTTGAGTAGCTGGAGGGGTGAAGGGTGGCAGGGGGTGGAGGCTGTGGCTCGTGGGTGCTGCACCGAAGGGTGGCAGGAATTTGGGGATGGCAGCTTCCAGCACTGCACATGTCAATCTCAGCACTCAGGGCAGGAGTGGTGATGAGCAACCCACAAACTACTCAAAAAAATGGGTAGTTCTCTTCTTTGGAAGAGAATTCCCCTTATTTGGGGAGTCTGTGTAAAATGAGGATGAATTCTGAATTTTTATCCTCCTCTCCACAGGAGTTGTCTTTGTTTTTACGCAGCACACACTTATGTTATAGAGCACAGCTTACCGTTCATGGCTTTTCTTGATTTGCAGATTATTTCCACGTGTTTTGTTTGGGTTTTGGGTTTTTTGTTTGGATTTCATGTGGGAAATCTGTAAAACAGCACTGCAAGAATAAAAAAGGCAAATGGATCTTGTGTGGGGTTTTAGAGAGCTCCTTTCATGGGATCATAAAATTCCCTTCAGAATGATGAGTTAGATGCTGTTAGAATAGTAAATATGTAAATTCATGAGTAATTTGCAAATGTCCTTGAGCCACTGAACCCATTGCAGTTGCTCAGCTCGATGGAATTGTTCAAGTTCTTACTCCAGCTGACAGAACTGACTTTCATCTTCCCCCATTTAAAGGCTTTCCCTTTCATATCTCTTTAGACACAGACAATAAACAGGCTTAACATATTGCAGGGGCAGGAGGGGCAGCCAGAGAAATAAACACTGCTCGCTTTTCCTTTTCCTTCTGCACTGCCAGGATGCTCGGTTCACCTTTTTTTTTGTGGAAATCCCTTGGAGCTGAGATGCTGTGGAAGACTCTGCAGCTTTCTCTGTGCTTTGTAGGCACATGCAGGGTGCCAGGGGTGAGGTTAAACACAACCTGACCTCTCTAAATATGTATTTCCAGCATCAAATCAGCACAAATTTACCACTACTTGGGGTATAATCATACCAATTTGCCATTTTGATATGTTATTTTATAATTCATCCTTTCAAACCCATCCCTGGCCCCGTGCAAAGGAGATCAGTAAACTTGTTACCCGTCTTTGAGGGGTCTTAATTTTTTTTCTTTTATCTGATTACAGAGGGAAAAGTATTAATCAGGTTCTTGGAGACCTCTGCTGGTAATATCATCCTGCTAAGTCAGATGTTCTTATGTCAAAATAGGGCAAGTGCCCATTAAAAAGACCTGAATTCACTCTATTTTTAAATGGGAATTTCTGAAAAGTATTGTAGATATTATAATATAGTGCATTAAGATATTCATAATGAGATATTGCATAGATATTATTGTCTATTGTAGATATATCTGGACAGAAGGTAAATCTTAAGGAAGCCTGAGGTTTTGCATGGTCTTCAAAAATGTGGCAATTTTAGTAGAATTTGATTGGCATGTGGAGTCTGGCTAAACTTAAAACCTTTAAAAAAAAAAGGCAACAAACTGATTAAAAAATAGGTGAAACACAATTGAAACTAGAATCTCACAAGTGTCTGAAAACTGCCAATGCCAGTTTTCACCAAATTCTACCAAAATGTCTTTCCAATATCTGCTTTTGGACTTTCTGGGTTTATTCAGTGCAATAAATACAATTATTGGGTCCAAAGAGTTTTCGTTCTGTGGCAATACATGGAAATGTGGCCATGATCTAAGAGAAGAGTGAACTTGGACCTGAAATAGTGCCTGCAGCCATGCAGAGTTACTGAAATAACCTTAATTCCAGTGCAGAAGTAGTTCTAAATTACAAGTTTTGAAGTCAGCAGCTGAATTTTAGAGCTTTGAAACTCAAGTCATATAAACCCCGAGGAGGGAAATGTCTCTATTTGAAGGACCAGGGGCGCAACTATTGCTTTGTTTTTGTAGGATGAGTAAGCTTTCTGAAGCTACTCTTTTCCTTCAAGGGTTTTCACTAAAAATAAAATAAAAGCAGCTTCTGATCTCACCCTGTGCCACCTTCAGAGAGCAGTGCTGGACTCGAGGAAGAACAATAATGTTTAGCAGTCATTAATTGTGTTAAACTCAATATTAATTGAGTTACTCATGAGATGGAGGAAACAGCCATTTGGCTGGTGGTCCAGGCACGAGGCTTCAGTCCTTGTTTCCCTTGTTTCCCCTGCAGCCCAGCCCAGCTGGATCCAGCGGATCAGCGACGTTCACGTGGCCGTCGAGGAGCGCGTCGCCTGGGAGTGCCGCGCCAGCGGTCGCCCCAAGCCCTCCTACCGCTGGCTCAAGGACGGGGAGCCTCTGCTGCCGCAGGTAGGCTCTGCTGGAACCTTCTGGGTGCTGGGGGTGTTGTGGTGCTCTGCCAGCTCTCTGAGCTCGGCGGGTGTTGATTTTGGGATGGGCAGGGCGGTGAGGCTCTGAAAGCTTGGAATCGCGGAACGGTTTGGGTTGGAAGGGACCTTCAAGATCATCTTGTTCCACCTCTGCCACCTTCCACCATCCCAGGCTGCTCCAAGCCCCATCCAAGCTGCCCTTGGGCACTTCCCACAGCTTCTCTGGGCCTCCCCATCCTCACAGTAAATCCCCCCATTCCTTGCTCCACCTGCTGGGCACCTCCCTAGGGCTCCAGGGACAAGCAGGACACACAACAGCTCTGCCTTCCCAAAATGAAGGATCCACAACAGGAAAGGAGAAGAAGGAATGGCTGAATGGGGTTTTGGACACTGTCACCACAGAATGATCACACCGGATTAATTATTTTAATTTATGATGTTCTGGTGAACTTCAAGTGATAATGACACCCTGGGGTTGCTGCTGGTCTTCAGGGGTGCTCCTGAGCTGTGTCCCTGTGCAGGTGACCAGGAGCCGTGGGACCACATCCCTCCCAGCACCACAGCCTCTCCTGGAGGTCATCACCACTCCATGACTCCCCCTTGTCACCATAAACTCAACCCAGCTATGGTTTCAGAGTCGCCAGCATTTTTTCCCCTTCACTTACCGTGAAAGAACATGGCAGCCAGATTTGATCAAACCCCGATGAAAATTGCACAAACATTAAATTTCTGCCCTAAGGCCAAGTTGAAAACCAATAGCTCTTTATTTTAGGATTTTTTTTTTAAATGTCAGACTCCCAGGGAGGGAAGGAACACTTTGCTGTACTTATTAGAATTGATAACACAAACTCCATATCCTTAGGCTGACAAATGACAGCCTGGTCTCTCCTTCCACACTCTAATTCTGGTTGCTTCACGCTGGTCACTGGCAGATGGTCTTGTTCTTAAATCACGTTAGTGGCTGATATGAAGCAAAGGATCATTAAATTATTAGCATCTACATTGTTTTCAGTAAACTGCAGAGGATTTTAAGTATTTCTGTCTGTGCTGGCTTTGCCATATGTACTCAAAATGGCCTCAGGCTGTGCCAGGAGAGGCTCAGGTTGGACATCAGGAGGAATTTCTCCATGGAAAGGGTGGTCAGGCATTAGAACTGCCCAGTGAGATTTGGAGTTCTTATCCCTGGAAGTGTCCAAGAAACACTGGATGTGCTATGGTTTGGTTGGCATGGTGGTGTTTGGTCAAAGGTTGGACTCAATAATCCTGGAGGTCTTTTCCAACATTCATGACTCTGTGATTCCATGGAAATAACATTGTTTGCAATGTTTTTGAGGATGGGGTTGGCTGTGATGTGCCACTGTGGAACAAAATGCATTTCTTGCTTCTAGCTTATCTGCTTGAAAGGGATATTAATCTAAATGCTTTGGGTATTAAATCAATGAGGGGTCAAGGGAAAGTCCTCCAATTTAAATTGCATTCACCAACTCCTCTATTGGTTTTACCATTCAGTCTCTAACCTGACATAAATTTGGCTGGCAGACAAATAAATTGGAGCATGCAAATTCCTCCTTTTACTGCTACTTTGTTTTGCCCACCTTGCTATAAAATACATCACAACAACCTCCAGCTTTACATTCCGAAGAGGCAATTCCTGGTTTATTTTGGAGTTTGTTCTGCTGTTCCTGCAGGGCAGAGTGCAGCTGGAGCAGGGATCTCTCACCATTCCCAACGTGAGTCTCTCGGATGCTGGGATGTACCAGTGTGTGGCAGAGAACAGGCATGGTGTCATCTTTGCCAGCGCCGAGCTCAGTGTCATAGGTGAGTTCCTTTCCCTGAGCACTGCAGATCTTCCAAATCCACAGCAATGCTTTCCCTACCTTCCCAAATCCACAGCAATCCTTGCCCTGCTTTTGCCAAATTGCAGCATCTGAAGCAGAAGTGCTGCTGGGGATCTTTGGCAATTTGCTGTTTTTATGGAAGGTGTGAAATGAAGACTCGAGGAAGTGGATAGCAGAGAACAGATGTTTTTTACTTCACCCCAAATTCCCATATTCCTTCAGGTGGCTGAGCATGGAGAGCTGGAAAGTGCATTCACTCTCCTGCTGATTAAAGCTGTTTGTGGAAAAACCTGAGCATTGCCATTCAGAACATCCAGGACCATAAATTTCCAGTCCTGGGCTGCAGATGTGACTCTGCAGAGGACATGGTGACAAACCCTGTCCGAAGAGACTTTCACCAATCCACTGGCAGCCAGAACACTCCAATCCCAAAGAAAATCAGCTTCTACCCCCCATTCTGTGCCCACCTGCTCTGCTCCTCCCAGTTAATACCAGTTTAAACTCATGTCAATCCAAGTGGGGAAATACCTGAGGGGGAGGAGCAGAGATTTCAGAGCCAGGATCCTCTCAGAGGTGCCAGTGCCAGGACAAGAGGCAACACACTGAAACCCAGGAAATGCCACTTCAAATAAGAAAAACTTCACTGTGAGGTAGGTTGGATACCAGAACAGCTTGTGCAGAGACATTGTGGCATCCCTGTCCTTGGAGATACTCAACATCCAACTGGCCCTGGGCAACCTCCTGGCGCTGCTCCTGCTGGAGCAGAGTGGGGTGGGACCATCCCAGAGCTCCCTGCCAGGCTGTCATCAATCCCAAGCCATGTTCCTGTAGGAATGGCAGGCCTGGAGAATGCTGTGTCAGCACAGGGGTGTCGTTTCAAAGGGTTAAACAACTCCTGGTTACAAAATAGTGGTTTGGTTGTTCTCAAACCAAATGTTCAATAGCTCCATTCCCTGATTCACCCTGAAGAACAAAGCATGAGGTTTTTTCCTAGCTATGGGATTTTCAATTATTGTTCATTTTTTATCATCAGTGATAGATGCCTGCATAGAAAAAAAATTCATTTGAAGGATTGTCTGTGTTGCTGCTTGAGAAAGGTACAATAATGCTCAATAAATTAGACTTCACAATGCTGAGATTTATTGGACATGAAAGAAATCGAAATAAACCCACTGATGCTTTTCCTGTCTAGTCAAAACCCGGTAAAAATGGACTTTTGGGAAGAAGGGGGATGTTTTCAGAAGAGAGGGGTTTAGTCCTTGCTGGTGGGAACTCGCAGTGTTCCACAACAAGTGCCCAGCAATTCCTCATGTCCTCATAAAAACCAAAGATTTTGGAGAGTCTGGTCTGAAAAACCTGTCAGGGAGCATTTATTTGGCCAACTTCTCACTGGGGTTCTGCTGCTCTGTTTTTGTCTGTCCCAGGAAAAGCACCCAAAAGGTCCTGCAGAGAAATTCCTGTGCATCTGTGATTTAACCTGGCACACTCTGAAAGGAAAGAAGCAGGTTTGCCTTTTGACTAGAGTTTCAAAGGAGGGCAACATTGTGAGCCCTCCCTGGGAAATTCGAGCTTTTAACCAGATCTGAGTGTAAAAATGGTTGTTTTAAAAGGTCCTGAAGTTAAGCACTTGCTACTCGAGGTGTTTAATCATCTCGAGTGAGACTTACAGCAAAATTAAGTGAAAGGGAGAAATGGAAAATTACAGCCTGAGCTTTTCTCAGAATGATTCTTCTCAATTATTGTTGCCAATTATCTTGCCTGGAGTCTTTAAATTAAAGCAGAATCATGTGGTGCTGGACACTGTAAAATATATATTTTGAGATGCAGTCTTGTATTACAGAATTTTCAGGTTAAATGTTGAAAAAGAAAATTAGAAAAATGAAGGGTGGGCCTAGAGTGGGAAAAAAAGGTCATTAAAATCCCCATTTGACAAACAAAAGTTGTGAATAAATCAAATTCATTACTCCTGAAGGGGCACAGGGAAGTTGTGGCAGTGCTGAAAAATGAGCTCAGGGTTCCTAAATGTCAAATGACAATGTTTTGAACGTCACAGAATAAAACCCACAGTGAGCAACTCCTCTGTCTCACACGGGAGCAAGAAAAAGGTAGCAAATGACTCACAAAAAGCCAGTCTAAACTGCTCATTACAGAGACGGAAGTAACAGGATTATTCAAAAAATCTCTTTTGCTCTCAAATTTAGGACAATCATTGGAGAAATTTATTTCAGAAGTGATGACGTATTAATAATGACATAAATAATGCATTTGGTTCTGAGTGCATTGGGTGGAGGTGTCCTCAGGATGTCTCCTCGAATTCTGGAGTGTTTTACAAAGCCAGTGCTGGTTTCAGGGCTCTTTTATAGAGTTTAATATCCACCTGTGGCTCTGCCTGTGATTAGTCATGGCAAACAAGACAGCTCAGAGATCACTGAACTCTGACTCAGCAACTGGGATCACTATCGGGTCACAAAGCCCATTCCATTTTCAGGGGGGAATTATGCTTTATTCGTAATATTCATTTATTAGCAGCAGGAATGATACCCATAAGAATTGAGGCAGGTGAGGTGCTCTGAGGAGAAGGAATTTGCTGGGTTTTGTCTCCCAGCTGCTGCAGGTGAGCTCTGGATCCTGTCAGGGAGCACTGAGGAGATGCAGAGCATGGAGATCTCAACTCTCATCTCACAGGGGCAGCAATAAACCAGGGATAGTGCTGAGAGCTGGAGAGATCCAGGGATGGAGCAGAGAGGATCCAGGGATGGAGCAGAGAGGATCCAGGGACGGAGCTGGAGAGATCTAGGGATGGAGCAGAAATTCAGAAATTAAAATAAATAACTCAGTCTATGCAACAATTATGAATAGAAAGCATTAAAACGTCAACCTTTCTGGAAAGAATAACATTTCTGTTTAATTATCTGGGAGCTGTGTTTGTGACAGTTTTCCTGCCTGATAAAATGAAGTTCAAGACACAGAAAAAGGAAATCCTTTACACACCTCATGCATGAGTGGTTGCTAGGGATGCTGCCCCAGCAGGATGGACATGGTGGGGTCACTGCTTTCTCAGGTTATTAACTGAACACACATTTTTAAACAAATCAAGAGCTGAAGCACACAGGTTCAGCTGTTTGCCCCATCCACACATGCACACAGTTCATAAAGTTCAATCATCTAGGAATTGTAAGTGAGAAACAACCCTGGAATTTGGTAGTGCTCAAAAGAGTCTGACTTTGTTTTTTCCAAAGGGAATTCTGATCTGGTTTGCGTTGACTTTGCTTTCAGCCATCGGTCCAGACTTTTCCAAAACTCTCGTGAAGAAGATAACTCTTGTTAAGGTGGGGGGTGAAGTCATCATTGAGTGCAAGCCCAAAGCTTCCCCCAGACCTACTTATTCGTGGAAGAAAGGAAAAGACATCCTAAGAGAGAACGAGAGGTAATGTCTTAAACCATTTCTTTCATTAACTAACCCAGGGATTTTCAGCAATCAAAGCTAAATTTGTCATTAATAGCTGCACAAAATTGACTTGCAAATACATGGGGAAACAGCCTCTGTTCAATCCCAAGGAGCTGGGGGTGAAATTCCTATTCCCACTGTGTGATGTGCCCATCCCACCTCTGAGTGCTGTTAAAGCATCCCTGACAAGGAGCTGATAAAAAGCACTCCAAAAAATCCCAAATATTTTGCCTCTGCAGTGCTCTAAATAACCATTGTTTTAAATAAAAAATAAATTCCCAGGAGATAAAAGCCTCCACTGCAAATTGCACAGCTCTGGTGCATTACTCAGTGTCCTGCAAACTGGAGTTATTTGGGGTCAAGAATTAATTTGGCAGTTCTAACACCTGACTTGGAGGTGGCTTTCTCAGACTGGTCAAGCAATTTTATTTCTTTTTTTTTTTTTAATTCAAAAGCCAATCTTTCAAATGCTCATGTGTGGTGTTGATTTCTTGTTGGCTCTGTAGAGCTGTGGTTGTGTCACCTGCACAGCACCTGAGAGCAGGACGTGGAAATCTGTCCTTGACACTCCTCCAAAGGATATTGTGGCACTAGGAGATTAATGGAGAGAATCTTATCTTATTAGTAAAGGTCAAAAAGCCACAAATTGTAGGAAATTGTCATCTTTAAAAGCTTTAATCTGTTAGAGCTGTTCTTTCATCTTGGAAAGTCTAACCTTGCTCCACCCAATCTGTAAAATCCATTGAAACAGATGCTGTGGTGGTGCATCTGAGTATGCAGAAAGCCTCAGTTCATTGAGAGGCAGATGATTAAAATATTGAACTCCCTGTTTTGACTTCTTTAGCTCCTTCCCCTGATCTTTACAAAGCTGTTTTCTGTGGGCTGTCCGAGTTCAGCCCTTGGGATGCAGAGAGATCAATGGCACAAAGCTTCCTTCAGCAGGCAGAGCACAGAGCTGTCGAGGTCAGTTAGCACAGATCAAGGCAGATTGATTCTGAAAACTGAAATAACCTGGTTTTCTGGTGAAAGGGTGCAGAGGATGGGAGATGCTCAGTGCTGGGAGCTTTGGCATGTCAACCCCATGAGGTCCCATCTGTCTCCCTGTCCTCACTGCCACAGTCCATGGCTCAATGTGCTGTTTGGGGTGTTCCTCTTGACACAGCACAGTTCCTGCTCCTCATTTTGATTCAGGATTTGTGGCAGTGGTGGTACATTGATTCTGAAAACTGAAATAACCTGGTTTTCTGGTGAAAGGGTGCAGAGGATGGGAGGTGTTCGGTGCTGGGAGCTTTGGGTGTGTCTAACACATGAGGTCCCAGCTGTCCCCCTGTCCTCACTGCCACAGTCATGGCTCAATGTGCTGTTCAGGGCTGTTCCCCTGGGCAGAGCACAGCTCCTGCTCCTCATTATCATTCAGCATTTGTGGCAGTGGTGGCAGCAGGGTGGTGGCACAGCCCTGAGCTCAGGGCAAACCCAGCCAGGCTGCTCTCAGGGCTCTCCTGGCTCTGCCAGGCTGTCTCCTCCTGCTCGGCCAGCACCAGGAGCCTCCCACCTGGGCACCCAGCCCAGGATGGCAAACCAACCGTGAAATGTGCCCAAGCAGGTGTGAAACGTTGAGCTCCTTCAGCCCAGGGGTTTTCCAGCACATCATCCAGCAGGGATTGCCGGGCAGTGTTGGAGTGAGCAGCGCTCGGTGCCTCAGCCCTGGACCTGCTGGGCTCTGGTTTGTCTCCTGTGGGCATGAGGGCGTTGGATCCTCACCACTGCCTTTATTAGCCACCCCAGCCCTGCAGCCTGGGCTGTGTGAAATGCAGTTAGGGAATTCCATTGTCTCTGTGCTCGTGGCTGCTCATCAGCACCGTCTGCCTTCACGGGCAGGAGAGGCCAAGCTGTTTGTGCCTGTGCTCTGCTGAGTGCTGCTGCATGTCTGCTTCCTGTGCTGCTGCATGTCTGCTTCCTGTGCCTGCTGAAATGTCATCTCCCTGCTGTCCCTGGGGACAGCAGCAGTCACTGCAGTCCAGTATCTCCCTACACCCACAATGGTGCGTGGAATCCAAACAAGAACTTTCTTGGCTGCTGGGAAAAATCAGTTGAAATCTAGGAAGAAAGATGCCAGGAGAAGCTGTTGCTGCAATCTCTTCATCTAGGACAGGAAACAGAACTTTCAGACAGGCATGGGAGAAGAAACTTTAATGAAATCTCTGCTTAAACTGACGTTAAAAGCTCCTCTGAGCACCAGAGAGGCAGCAGAACATCTGGATCCTTCTCCAGCCTGAAGGTTGATCACGTGAAGGTTAATCAATATAGATGATCCTTCCAATCCCAGGTGGAGTTAAAAGCAGCATTCCTGTGTCAGTGCTTGCTTCGAATGCTGATGCTCAGCCTGACGGCTGCCATGGCAATGCTGGAGAGTTTCTCCTGGGGCTTTTGTGGCTTTTCAGCTGCTGTGTGATGTTAAATTCCTTGCTGGGGACACTGTGCATGGGTTTTGCTGCTGGGACTTTGGCTCTGGAGGCTCCTGCTGTCCAGGAGGCAAAACAAAGTGTGTTGTTCAATGTTTGCCCAGAGAGCAAAGACTACCATGGTGGGAAAAAAAAAAAAAAGAGTTTTATCGGTTTAGGTTTCATATTCTTCTCTGGAGGCTGAGGTAGTGTGTACTGCACCTCTAATGAATACCATGGCCTGAGGGCATCTCTTACTGGTGGTTGAGAGCTGTGCAATTGTGTTATTAGAAATTCTGCCCTGGGGTACAATTATATTATTGCAGCCATTAAAGGCACTTCATCTCCATAATAATGGAAATCCTGCCTCAGAGGCCGAACTGAGTCAAAATGATGTTGGGAGCCTGACTCCAGAAGGTAAATTTTATATAGGAGCAGCTCTAGCACAGATACAGATGTATTGCAAGTGCTGTTTGGAAACAAAGACTATTTCTGCATGGGCAAAGTACAGAGATCATTTTCCATCCTTGATCTTCCCTTCACATTCTGGTGCAGAATGAGTGTTGCACTCTGTGGGAAAAGTCTTCAGTGCTGTTAATGCTGCTCACAGGGCCACTGGGAGAGAAAGGGAAACATGATTAAAATGCATCTATTCCCAGGAAAACTTCACCCAGGACCAGGGGATGATTTTCTGGCCCCTTTGCTCCCCAACAGCAGAAGGAGTGCAGGAAAACCAAGATAATTTTTATGTAAAATCTGTGCACAGCAGTCTTAATTCCTAATATTCTCAGAAAGCTAGTGGCAGTTATATTTACACTGCTGCCACACACCTACTCAGGCTGGGACAGAAAAATAATTGCACTTTTAAGCCCCAAAACAAATTGCTTTCCTCTCATTCTTCTTCATGTAAGGCCCCTACATCATTAGAGCTGTTTCTTTGCCATGAATATACAGTGCCTGCATTGTTTACAGAGTTTAATTGTAAGGAAAGAAATGCATAAAAAAACCAGATGATGTTCTGTGCTGGTAGCAAAGGATATGAAAGTGTCCAATTAAACAACCATTCCCTATGACTTGTGTAATAGCAACATCTGTTATCTTAATTAAACAAGTTTCTGTATAAAGGGACCCTCTTTGTGCAGGATCTGACCTAGATACTCCAGGCACGCTCACGATCTGCGTGGAAATTTTCCCAGTTGGTCCCATTATCTGGCAGTGTTGACAAGCTCTGTGATGTGTGAGCTGCACACAGTGCTTACAGCAGGAACATTGGTGTTTGCTGTCGCTGAACACCACCAAAGGCACAGGGAAGGAGCACACAGTGGCATCTTCCCAGCGAGTTCAGGGTTTGCAAGTGTGAGGAGTGCCTGGCTAAGTCAGTCCTTGTCAAACGGGGAGGAGACAGAGCTGCACTTGCAGACGGTGCTTGAGATTTGGTACCAAACTGCCCCATCTGCTCTGAAATGGCAATCATTTGGGTCCAGATCTTCCCAGGAGTTTCATTGTTCTCTCCTCCACAGCGCAGAGTCAGGGACAGTCTAGGAGGGTAAATTGGGATTCAAAAGTGGTGAATCCCAGAATAGTTTGGGTTGGAAGGGACCTTAAACATCATCCCATTCTCCATGGCAGGGACACCTTCCACTGTCCCAGGCTGCTCCAAGCCCTGTCCAGCCTGGCCTTGGACACTCCAGAGATCCAGGGGAAGCCACAAGTGGTGTCCTGGTAACTTCTGGAACGAAGGTGAGGGCTTGAGGCTGGGAAGGAGCAGTGGGAATCTGCCAGGGCTCGGGGCTGCTCACCCCTCCTCAACAAAAACCCAACCAGAGCTCCCCGAAATCCCAGCCTCCTCACAAGGAAGGACACCAGGCAGCTGCAGCTGGGAAGTCTCTAGGATATGTTAATACACAGCTGTGCCTCCAGGCTTATTAATTTGGCAGGAATGTTAATTTGTCCATAAAGGAGAACATGGTGCAACACAGGCTCTGCAGCTGCTCTGGAGAGGAGCTGAGGTCACCAGCTCACCAGGGGACACCGAGCTGCCACCTCCTGCCCTTGCTCCCCTGGCTGGCACGAAGCCACTGGGAATCCCTGAATGCTGCTGAGTCCCTTCTCCAGGAGCTGGAGAAGTTCTGGCCAAGGAAAAGCAGAAAGCTCTCCCCTAATTTTTTTTGCTGTCTTCTGCATTTCAAAACTGTTCAGGAAGTCTTGTCTCCCTGAAAGAGTTTAGCTGTGGTTTTCTCAAGAAAAATTTTTTTACATCCCAAGAAGCTCCTCACAAAGATTTGTCCATTTCTGGACCCCCTCATTTAGATATTATTTTTATAACAGGAATTTTAATGTACCCATGTTGATGCTACATCATTTTGAGGAGGAAAAATGGTAAAATTGAACAAGAAAATTTTTACTCCCATTCTTCCAGAATGTCTTGAGTTTAAAAAGTTGTATAAATTCCAGCGCTTTTTATTTGTTTCCTCAAACTTCCTAATTAGTGCTTAATTACTTTAAACAGACAGAAAGAAAATGGCAAGAGGACAGACAGCACATCTTTCCCAGGCTGGTGCCAGGGTACAAACCATGATATTTTTATCCTGATTACTTGAGAGCTGAATTGCCAGCAGTGTCTTTTGGACACACAGTCTAGTGACACTTCAGCAGAAAAGAAAACCTCAAAGGATGCTTCCCATCATTGCTTGGCATTAATTGTGTTGACTCTTTGTATTTTTTTTTTACATAAAGCACCTGTGCAATTTCTTGAAAGCAGACAGGTAACCAAAGCATCAATAACTTGTCGGGCTTTCATTACATCCTGCCCAGGCAAAATGAAAAATGACACCCTGCAAATGGCTTTGTGAAGTTTGAATCGACAGTGCAGCATTCATCTTACTTCGCAAAGACAGTGGCAGAAGATGGCTCTACTTCATTGCAACATCTCAAATAACTGACTTGTCCACTTACTTTAGCCATTTCGCTGCAGAAAAAGAATAAAATTAATCAAGACACCACAGGATTTGGTGCTCAGGAGTCTTGGGAAGCTGTTGTCCTTGATGGCCTCCTGTTCATAGGCTGTTTACCAGAAGCTGATTTTAGCTCTGTGTTGTTCTGGAAGACCAAGGCTGGACGGGGGATTGGAGCGGCCTGGGATAATTGAGGTGTCTCTGCCCATGGCAGGGGATGGGATTGGATGAGCTCTAGGGTTCCTCCCAACCCAAACCATGCTGGGATTCTCTGATCACACCATGTTTTAGCACTGAAAGAGCTGTCCAGCCCTGGCACGGGGCAGTGGTGGAGCTCCCATCCCTGGAGGATTAAAAAGAGCTGGCACTCGGGGACATGGATCAGTGGTGGCCTTGGCAGTGCTGGGTTAACAGCTGGACTCAATGTTCTCAGAGGGTTTTACCAGCCAAAATTATTTGATGATTCTAGAAATGTTTCCAGCTAAAGGTTACCTGAGAAGGGTTAGAGATTTGTGTAGAATCCACGTTTGGTGCTGGTTTATTTTGTATGCATCAATAATCAGGCTGATCCCATTTCTTTCACCTGCTCCTGCAGAAGCAGGAAATACTTTCCTGTTTCCAGCCACAAATCGTTCCTGAATGCACTGACTGCAATCCCAACCTCTGCCAAGCTCCAGCTGACACTCCTGGAATGAGTCTCTCCCTCACACCGAGACACAGCCTCCTGTAACATCAGCAATCTGTTCTGCTCCCCAGCAGAGTCCCTGCAGCATGGGGCTGTGTAGAGCTCAGTGATACACGTGTAGGACAGCATTTCTCCTGTGCTGCTGCTGGACCTGGAGCTCTGACCAAACCCAGGGGCTCAAGAGAAACCATCAGACTCTCACCTTGCTGCTTGGGTGTTAATTTTAAAAGCAGAGTTCTGTTGGCAGAGGTGGAGAGGGTGAAGGATGCAGAGGCATCCAACCTCTGGAGTGCAGTGAGATGTGTCCGTGTTGACATCCTTAAAAGGATGAAGATATCTTTGAAAGAAGGATGAAGACATCTTTAAAAGAAAGGTGTGACTTGCTGCCTTCCCTGCTCGAGGTGTCTCGTGCTTTTCTGATTGTTAAATTCATCTCTGGCTGGACACACAGCTACAGATTATTTCTACCTCTGTGTAAAGCTGCCCCAGGAAGGCGCAGATCTTACCCTGCAGGCAGCAGGATGGGGTTTGCTCCATGGTGAGTTCATCCTACAGCATTTCCCAAAGAAATCCCTCTGATCAGGCTCCAAAATGCACTTTGGAATTGGTGGGTACTTTCTGCTTGTCTTCCAGCTGAAGAAAACAGTGGTAATGATTTTAGTAAGTCTGTAGCATTTTGAAGCAAAAAATTATTATCAAATATTTCTTCCCTTGGGTGTTTTTATGATTAAGAGCAAGAAGGTAATGATTTTACAGTTAAAACCATACTTTGAGATGCACTTTTAGAATCCAAGGAAATCATTACATGTCTAAAGGGGGAAAAGGATTCCTAATGAACATTTTAGACTTGGTGACATTTTTGATGGTTATTCAAATATCGTTTTTAAGTGATGTAAATATATCCTTGGATCTCACAAACCTGTTAATGTCCATTACAAGCAGAGTGGGTAATTTCTCTTTATACTATGGGCATTTTTTGTAGCAACCAGAGGGAAAGATGTGTTATCTTTGAAAGACTGTGCCTTTGGGCTTGAATTCGGGTGGTATCAGCTGGAACAAATAAGCTGAGAATGCATTTGCTGCCTCTGCTGTGATCTCACGAACGCTCCCAGAAACGGTTTGTGTCAGCAGCTGAGGCACTGAAAATCTTGCATGGGTTTTTTTTCCTCGTGAGAGAATAGTTTTGATGTGCTCCAGAGGAGTTCCCTTTGATTGTTGTGCTCTACAAAGCTGCACAGTGTTTGCTGTAGGTGGAAGGTGGTGGTTTGTCCTTGTCGGGAAGGAGTTGTTGGCACAGGTTGGATCCAAACACAATTCCTTGGATTTCCAGTCCCTCTCCACAGACTAGAAGTCATTTAATTTCCATGCCTTGGGCTACAGTCAGTGCCCTGGAAGAGTGAGCACAGCAAACATCTCACTGAACATTCGATGGAGTGAAATCAGGAGTGGCTTCCCAGCACCTGCTGCTCCTGCACAGGATTCTCCTCACTTCACAGCACAAGAGGATGCAAGTGGAGAGCTCTGTCTCTGGAGGCTAAATTGTGCACAAAGGGAGGGTTTAGCCCTTCATGAGGTGGTTTGCTGTGTGCTTTGTCCCTCCACTGCCACCAGCCAGAGCTGTCCAGGTCCTGAGTGCTCTTTTTGGAGTGTGGAGCATCTCTGTCCCTCACGGTGCCATCACAGCGTTCAAACATAGAAACAGCCAACTTTGTCTATAAAATAATCTGCCAGGGCGAAGGGCTGTTTTCCATGGGGGATGGTCTTCATTCCCCACCAAAATGAACAGAAAATTGGCTCCTTACACCATCAGACCCTTCCAGACCTGCAGAACCTTCCTGTATCAAGTAGTCACTGCCTCACGTCTCACAAATGAAAACACAAAGCTTTCCTTTGCTTTACTCAAATCTGCTTCCTCAAATATTTATTTTCATGACATGGGCTTTCTGACTGTATTTATTTTAATTTTGTGTGTAGCAAAAAGAGAGTGGTTTGGGAGAGAAGGCAAAAAAGGTTTCTATTATTTGAAATTCACCACAGTCCCCTCACTCCCTTCAGGGTCCCTGGCGGTGCTTGTGTTTGCTTTTCATTTGTTCCCTCCCGTTATCAGCACCCCTTAAGAAAGATATTTGCTTTCAGAGAACAGAGAACTGCTCTTCTCAGATAACCTAGGGATATTTTTGTATTTGAATTATAACTCCAGGCATCTCTGAACAGTCTACATGGAGTCTCTAATAGCTGTAAATGCTCCCTTCCTCTCCTCCTGCCTCCCTGCTCCATCAGGATGAGGTTCTGTCACCTCCAGACTCGTCTTAAAAATGTACAGAGCAGAGGGAGGATGATGACAAAGCACAGCTTTTGTGTTTATAGATATTAATAATGGCTGGATGCAGCATTACACTTTGGACTGCTCTGTCACTGCACATAAACAATTGGTGGAAAAAGAAATTTGTGGGAAAACTTAGGATGCCAGATCCATGAGTGGTTTAATCTGATGCTGAATTCTGTGGTATTGTGCTGTTTGATGTTTCCAAAGGGGCCACTAACATATTCTGACAAATAGTAATCTGAGCAAAATATGTTATATTTTTTCTTTCTCTTTAAATTATTATTTACAGGTTTTTATGGTAAGTGAGTTCTAAAAGAGGGAGAGACACTTTTTCCATGGACAGGTGGTGCCAGGATGAGGGGGAATGGCTTCCCACTGCCAGAGGGCAGCTCTGGATGGGACACTGGGAAATGGGAGAAGTTCTGCCAAACCCAATGCAACAGGATTTTACCTCAGTTTATTTCTAGCAAATATAGTTCTTAGCTGAAAATTAATTGCGGGGTGTTTGCTGTTAAGAGGCCTGTCAGTTGTCATGGATAAGGCAGGACTTATCTGCTGCTGCCTTCACCGAGAGAGAGATGTGCACTAAATTAAATGGGCTCTGACGGAGCCTCTAAATTATCCCAGGCTTTTCCGTGAACCGTGAAAAGACAAATAAACACTGGGGCAGCTCTGGGGGTTGTGTGAGGCACAGCTAGCAGGGCAGGGAGCTGCAGGTGTGCAGGAGAGTGAGTGAACAGCAGGAGTGGCCGTGCAGTTGGGAGTTGGGGTGGATGATCAGATGGAAAAACCACAGTTCTGCAGCACAGAGGATCATCCTGCCTTTCCCTGGGATTTGTCCTGACAGCTGTAGAATGGACCCAGCTTGTCCCATCCTTGCTCAGGTTGGTGCTCTGAGCCTCAGGCTGTTCTGATCTCCCACACTGAGGGTGGTGGGGACACCATCCCTGCCTGCTCAGGGGGATGCTGAGGGCTTGGGCTGGTTTTGTGAAGGGTGAGCAGTCCCAGTGCCGTGACAGGGTGCTGGGTGGGGTTTAGGATCAGGGCTCTCTCCTCCCTGGGCACCATCAGTGTGGAGTGAAGCCCCAAGACTGTGGCTTTGACCTCGGCGTATTTTAATGGAGATGAATGTTATGGAGCAGAAAGCTCTGCCCTGACTGTTATTTATGCAGCACAAAGTGTCACACCTGGGGACAGCACCCCAGGGCCACAGCAGTCATTCCCTGTGCACTATATCCCAAACATGTCCAATCTCCAAGTGATGAGCAGATACTCAGGAGCAAACCCCTGATTTGGGGGATCTGTGCTCTGAGCAGTAAAACCTGGGAGGGTTTATAAATTCCCTGTTTACCCAGAGCAGCCTCATGGCCAGCACCACATCCATGAGATCTCTGTAATAACCCAGCCTCTGTCTCATTGTGAGGCAAGCATTATTTAAAAGGCAATAAACTGCTACAAAGACACGCGATAGAAATAATTTGATAAATTATGCTATTGCCCCGAGTTGTGGCGTGAGGCAAAGTTGCTGTCAGGCTAAAAATTGCTCTAGATATTCCTGTCGAGGAACTCTGGGAAAAAGAGGGAACAAATACACTGCTGAGACTGCAGTCAGGGCTGCCTGGTGCTTCTGCTTTCTTCTCTGCTTCCAGCCCCAGCACAGCAGCCAGGACGAACAATAGGCCATTCATCATGTCGGCTGAAATACACTGTTTTTCACAGGTACATTTAACCTAAATCCTCTCTCAGAAGACAGATTATCTCTTAGAAGAACTCTGGCACCAGTGTCTCTTTTCAGTAGCCACGTCAACACTGCCACAAAGGCTGTACATGAAGGGATCAATGGTAGTTTTATCTCAAATTGCACTCAGTGTGTGTTTCTTCCAGCTGACATTCATTTAAATGCTTGCTCTAAGACATCTTTTCTCCCTGTAATAGAAAAAGGATCGGACATCCTAAGCATTGTTTCGTGGGGGAAAAAATATTTAAAATATTCACTTGGCTAAGCATGAAATATTTCAGCAGCGTGTGTTTAATCAAGAGTGAAAGCAAGGGTAGTTATGCTTGTATTCCATAAATTAAAATGCTAAAATGATTAGATAAGGAAACAAAATACCTTATTTCATTGCAGCAGTGCTAATGAAACCATTTGAGATGGAGGGGGGGAAAAGTCACTTTGTAATTCTGAGCACTTTTGCTCCAAAGAAACGTTGGGCTGTAATCTGCAGTGCTGGAGTTGTGCTGTGTCCCTCGGGAGGAGCAAACACACACCCTGCCATATGCACTACATTTGTACTCCATTCGTATTCCATCCAGATCCCACCTGTTTCCACCTGCCGAACAGGAAAACAGAGGGCAAGCTGAGAGGATATATTGCAGGATACCTGCCGTGCCAGCTGGCTGCAGCTCTCCCTGCGGCGCTGGGTGTGCTCTGGGAATTGGGGAATAATTCCCACTGGAAGGTCAGTGCATGGCTCTGCTCCTCACCCTGCGTGAGCTCCAACCTGCAAGGTGCAGGGGAGCTCCAGCCACCCCTGCCTCTGCTGCTGCTGGCTCTGCTTCCCGCAGCCACATCGATTTCCTTGGAATTAAACACCACAGCAAGATGTTCCAGGAGATACTGCGAGTCTGGGATTTGGTGCCAGGATGAGGGGGAATGATGAGGCCAAAGCTGAGCAGCAGGCATGTTTGGGGAGATGCAGGGATGCAGCCAGACACAAGAGGCCAGATTTCCATGGAGCTGGGCTGCAGGTAGTCACTGACACTCGGGTTAGGATGTGCTCTGGGAATTTTGCAGTGTCCCACTACCATTTCTATTCCAGGTTAGAGCTTGATCTCATTTTCACAAAGTCAGTGATAAAACTCGTACTGAGCTCGACAGGACAATTTCTATCTCTAAATGCATATGTTCCTGGCTGAGGAATATTTATGTCTCCTGGGAATGCTGCCCAGCAGTGGGAATGCTGCCGTGGGCTCTGTGAATCAGAGCTGCCCTGCTCCAGTTAGGGATGGAGGTGACACAGTTGCTGCTGGGGGATTTACAGATCTGGCAGCAGGATCAGGAGCTGGGAATGATCCCCAACAGATCACACCTCAGAGATTGTGCACTGCTGGCTTTCCTCGCCCTGCTCCAGCTCTGCCTGAGCTCCTCATCCATCTCCAACTGCTCCTGGCATGAGCGAGTGTGCTGTTAGAGCCTGAGTGCTGTTATCCCTCTGGGATGGAAATCCCATTTATCCCATTTGGGATCCCATTTATCCCATCTGGGATCCCATTTATCCCATTTGGGATCCCATTCCCCTCGGGCTGTCACTGCCTGCCCTTGTCACAGGAGCTGCTCTGGAGCTCTGTTGGCTTCTTCGTGGTGCTGCAAAGTGCTCAGCAGCTCCTTCCCTTTGCTGCTGCAGCAGCAAAGTGAAAATGGCTGAGGAAGGCTGGGGAGAGATGTTTGCAGCATTTTAAAGGTCCTTTGTCCCCAGAAGAGTTTTGATCAAAACACTGACAAGGTCAGCTCTTCCTGCAGTAGAACCCAACGCTTCAGTTTAGGAAACAAGTGATGCTTTTATCTCCTAATTTCAGACCTGTCTTAGCTCTCTGTGGACCTGAAGTCTCCAGCTGACAACACAGCCCCCCAGATTCTCTCTTATGAATGCTATGTTTAAAATAGATGACCTTTCTTTCTGTAAGGATGCTAAACTATCTTAAATTGTCTTTTTTTCTTTTTCCTCCAAATGAGTATTTTATCTTCCTTGATTTTTCTCTGATGTTGGCAGTGACCATGAGCCAAGTTAGCAGCAGAGCAGTTTATTAACCTGTGCAAGAGTATATTTATATTTTTATTTATTGTTACCACTGCTGTTAGTAGAGTCAGGGAGCTCAGAACATTTAATAGCAAGTCAGTAGCTCCTTTTTTGACTTCATAGTGGTTTAAAGAGGTGCTCACTCAGCAACCAGCACTTTGTTCTGATGTCTGTTTATGGGAAATGTGGTTTATTTTTATGTCTTCCCAGGCATCTGGCTAGAAAACATTTTGAGGGTGTATTTCAGGAGAGAAAGCACACTGAGCAGTGCTTCACTCAATTTGAACTTTGTGTCTTGGTAGAACTTTTTCACCCAAACTGCTGAAAGTTGTGGCTGAAGGGTTGTTTGCTTTCAAGCCAATTAGCAGTTTGAGAACCTCGGTGGCCTGAAATGAGCCTCTGCTCTCGTCTCATGCAGATAAGTCTGCAAGGAAAATTCAGGAATTAGCAATATCAGTTGAGAGGCCTTCCTGCTTTCTCAACTAACTTTAACGAATTTCCAAGTGTTCAAATAATTATTTGTTAACTTTTAACACATTGGATTCAGATTAGAGGACAAAACATTCACTGTAGAAAAAGCGACTTCAGCAAAAAGAGCCACATAACCATAAGGCCTCCTAATCAATGAGTCGCAGAGAGGTTTTAATGGTCTGATTTGTTTGGAAAAAATCAGTTCACTTGTACAGTTCTTTGTCACTTTTAATGCTGGTTGTTTACAGGAGTTCCTGAGAGAGCAGATGGGAATTACCTGTGCCTGGAGGCTCCGTGGGGAAGGGTTTGGGGAATTCAGGGCAGATCTCTCCTGAGCTCTGTGCAAGATATTCCTGGGGTTAAAGGATGTCTGTGGGCTCAGGTTGGAAAGCCAAGGGCCTCAGCCTCAGCTTAGGAAGGGGAGGAAATAAAGCTCAAGGTGCCTGAGATGTGCCAAAGCTGGTGAGGATTGAGTGTCCTGATCCAAAGGATGCTCCAGGGCAATCCAAGCCACATTAACTCAAAACACTGGGAATAAAGACAACTTAGAAGGGAACCAATAGCATGAGAAAGAGACAGAAAAGGCATTAGAATTTAAAATTAAATCTGGCTTCATCAACAGGCACAATTAAAATGATCCATGGAAGAGATTAGCCAGTAAATAGCTTTCAACCATATGGCTGAAAAGAAAGCGTAAATAACTAAAAATAAAATCTCAACTGTACAGAAATAATCTAAAACTTCACTTTTTCTTGGTTTCTTGGAATGGCAGAAGTGGAAAGGGAGGGAGGGGAGCAGAGCCAGTGGGGCAGTGCTGGAGCACCATGGACCACCTTGAGCTGGAGCACAATGCTGAGCTTGTCCTGTCCTCTAGATTGAATTTTAATGCCTGCCAAGGGCACCTTCAGCTTTCAGAAAAGCCCTGTTTGTGAAGACCTGGAGTTGATAAGAGCAGCAAACAATTCCTGAGAGCTGCTGGTGCTGCCCAGCTCCTGCTGGACGCCAGCATGGCATCTCTGGCACAGCTTGGATGCAGCACGAGCATTGATCTGTCTGTGCCCATGGAGAGCTGAGGATGAGCCAAGCAGCTCTGCCCTGCTCCCTTCCCACTCCTGAGCTGCAGCAGCTGCCACAGAAGCAAATCCGTGGCACTGGAGTCCTGCAGAAACAAATGACAGCAGTGAGCGTTAGTGACTGCAGCAATTTGGAGGCCATGAGCCACTTGAGAAGCTCCTATTAATATCACTGCTGCTGCTGGGTGAAGTGTCACCTCTGTCCTGCTCTCTGCCAGCTGGCCTGTGCCTTTGGGCTGCTGCAGGAGCAGGTCAGCGAGAGGTGAGCCAGGGCAGAGATGGTGACTGCTGTCAGAGCATCCTGTGCCACCTTCCTCCTCCTCGCTCGGCACAGCCCCTCAGAGGGTGCTGGTTTTGGGAGCAGGGCTGTGACTGGGGGCTGAGCAGCTCGGGGGTGCTCACCAGGAGGCTGTGGGACGGCAAAAGGCACCCACAGGTGACTCCTGAGGGTCACTGCAGGCCATGCCCATCTGCAGGAGGAGCCAGGGGAGCGCCAGGGTGACCTTGGTGCTCATGTTTGTGCTTTGTTCAGGCTGGTGCTGCGTTCAGCTGTCCCTGGGCTGTCCCAGAGCTGTCCCAAGGCTGTCCCAAGGCTCCAGGTGATTCCTGTTCCCTAAAGCCTCCTCAGAGGAAAGAACCCCCTTTCCTGTGCTGCTGCTGAGGTTCTTTCCTCCCAGTTTCTCAGTCCACTTGTGCAGAGCTTCATTAAGGATGCAGGAAGGCTGCTTCATTTTAGTGAAATTGGGAAATAATTGAGCAGGACAAGGCAGGAGTTGATACAAGATTTTCTGTGCAGGTCTGAAAGTGGCTGAAGGGGAGAAAGCAGATTGTGCTGCAGCACATGAGACTGAGGAGGCAAAAATGTTGCTAAAGGAGGTAATTTTAGGTTGGGAGAAAGGTTTTCCTGGAGTCTCCTTGGGTGATGCCTGCACAGGGCAAAGCCATTCATGTTTTGATGGGATTTCCTGGGTAAAATCAGGTTTTCTGTGTTCACTGACTTACAGTAGAGCAAAAAAAAAGACGTAACAGGAGGCAAAGCTCACTGAGAGAACAAGGGGAGCCTGAAGTGCTCTTGGGCAAGAGGAGGGATCACTGAGGAATTCTCATTCCATCCTCACCTGCCTCCTGCCCTCCAGAACCTGCAGAGAACAGCCCTGCTCAGGTGGGGAATGCGCAGGTGAGCAGAGGATGGGAGCAAAATGGGATCATGTGTTTTGTTAACCTGCGAGCTCCACTGCAGATAAACCCCCTGGGCTGAGTGCTGCACAGCAGAGAGGTGGAGAGCGGTCTTGGCAGCATTGTGCCCTCAGTGAAAAGCCATCATCCTGCTGGAAAAACGTCGGGATGAAACACCTGCTGCAGTGCATCTGCTCAGCACAGCGAGGCAGCGAGCGCTGAGGTTTTGCACAGAGAGCACCACGTGCTGAGGGGTTGTCATGGAGAGGCTGAGTATCAAAGAACAGAGCCTGCAAAACCTACACGAGCTGCTGATGTGTAAATGAAAGTTGCCCTCGAGTAAAGACATGGGAAACTCATGTAAATGATGCATTCAGTATTTATGAACTGCATCCGGAGAGACTGCCGGCAGCTCGGCTCAGCTCAGCTCAGGGCTGTCTGCTGCTCACATCATCCATAATTAATGCACACTCTAAGGGTTTCATGTTGGCTTTACAAACCCCAAACCTGTGTGTGTGCTGTCTTTGCAGGATCACAGTTCTGGACGACGGGAGCCTGCGGATCGTCAATGTCACCAAAGCTGATGCAGGCAGCTACACCTGTGTGGCCACCAACCACTTCGGGACAGCCAGCAGCACGGGCAGCCTGCTGGTCAAAGGTGACTAAAACAGCTTTTCTTGGGTGTGTCTGAGGCACAAACTCTCGTTTATTTTCATTATTCCTCCCCCAGGGCTGGATTTCAGCCTTTCGGGAATTCCGAGTGTTTATTCACATGCATTCGTGTTCTGTCAAATGTTGTTTTCAAAAGCAAAAGCTATAATTTGACAAAGGTATTTAAAGGCATAATTTGCCAACAAATGATATTTAAAGGAATCATCTGACAAACAATGAGAGACACTGACAAATGTGTTGAATTAATTTTTGGCCTGCTGATGAGTAGCCCAGTGTCCGATGGATTATAATAGGCAATGAACATATAGGTTATTACCCTTGCAATCACTCTCTATCTCCTTCTTATTTGGGGAAAAATCTTTATTGGATAACAAATCAGGAAATGTTGATTACCAAGTGATAAATCAATCAGAAAGCTCTAATGCTGTCAGTTTTAATTCTCCCACACCCTGGCAGTGATGGATTATATCCAGTTCGAGCCTCTCCTTGTCAACTATTCCTATACATAGGAAATACTTCAAATGTTTCAATGCAGGTTTGAATCCATCGTTTTTAGAGCTGGAACACATCCAGAGGTTCTGTTATTCCAGAGTCATGGTTTTGGAGTTCATGGCTTATCCTTCCTTCCTCCCAGTGCCCCAGGAAAACCTCATCAGTTGCTGTACCTGATCTCTGATTCCCCTGCTCCACAAATCACTTTTCTCCACGCTGAGGTTATAAAGGATTAGTGAGGGCTTTTTTCCCCCTCAGTGCTCTGTTTTCACTCCATTCCATTTGCATTAATGGCAGCGACACATGTGCATGAAGCAGAGAATAAACTCTTAAGCCCAAGATGTGGATATTAACAGCGAACTCCAAAATGCAATTTCCAAGTCTGGCCCATAAAAAGTATAAAAGAGCAGAAACTATTCTGAACTCCAAATGAACTGTGTAAAATACTTTATTATAGAGTGAAATGCTTGAGTTTCTCTGCCCTAAGTAAAACACATGTGAGGTTGGACAGAAATATGAGTGAATTCCTTATTTTAACTCAGTTCTGTGACGTACAAAAAGACTAATTTAACAGCTGATGTAGTTTTTGACCTTAAGATATGCTTGCATTATTTTCTAACTCACCCTATGTCATTGAGTAAAAAGCTGTGAAGGTCAAGATGTTTTTTCTAACCTTCCTGTGTTCTTCCATTAATATTGCAGGTTATCCTTATTATTTTTAAATTTCCTTTCTCAGGGAGAGATGCCGACAAAGTGTCAAAGACAAGGATGGGAGGAGGAGGGGAATATGTTACACCAGAACCAAGGAGCTTAAAATAACTCTCTGGCAAACAACCAGAGAGGGGTGAATAAATATTCATTTTCTGCATGAGTAGACAGTTTAAAAAATATCAAATTCTGACAGGTGCCCATAGGGCTGTGTGTTAACATTCTGTTGTCAGGCTGGGTGAACCCCAGTGGTTTTCTGAGCCAGTGCAGTTGTGCTTTGGGTTTGTTCTGTTGGCTGCTGCTAAATGAGAACCTCTTGGCCTCCAAGACCTGAAATCTTAGAAACTTGCATGTACAGCTTGACCTTTAAATTAAAAAGCAGGATTGAGTTTGTAAGGCTGGAGGATCCCAGGCAGCGTTCAGAGCTCTGTAAAACATGGTGTGTGTTTCCATGTATTATATAAATATTAATTTTCCATCTTGTTCCCTCGTTTTCTCCTGTACTTGAGGCTAAATGTTCAATTCTTCCAACACACAGAAAGATTAGAGGCTCTCTGAGTACCGAGGGATTAAATGACAAATAGAGTAAACAGGCAGAGCCTGTACAATATGAGTTTATTTGTATTTAATGCAGTGTTATAAACTGGCTGATGCAGCAGGAGGCTGCGAGAGGAACCCAATTGCAAGGCTTTGCACTGGAAGCTGTGGGAAGCAGCAGGAGAAGCTCCTGGGCTGATATCCCAGAGCAGCAGGGCTGAGGGGAGAGCAGTGATCGTTGTGTCCCCAGGATGAGAGAGTCCTGGTCGTGCAGGATTTGTTCCCAGCAGACACATTAAATATCTTTGATCTGAGCTCTGGGCAGCTTTGCTTTGGGGACATGGGAGGTGAATGGATTGTGGTCCCACCATTGACACCCAGGGCTGCTTCCCAAAAATCTGCTTCCCTCCGGGCTGTGGGCTCAAATCTAAATCCACCTCTATGGCTAAATACATATCTTTAGCTCCATTTTTATTTAAATTCCTGTATAAATCTACCTCTAAATGCTTGCTGGAGTTGGTTCCTGTCTGCTCCCATGGGGAAGTGCAGCGATTCTGCTCACGTTGGTGCATCCCTGACAAGGGCAAGTTCCAATGGCTTTATTTGCCTGTTTAATTATGATGCACCTTTCACATTTTCCTACTGCTGCGAGCTCCTCTCATTTGGGCTGTCACAGGAAGGCTCAAGGCAGTAAAAGCAGGAGAACTTTTGCTGGCTGGAATCCGTATCACTTTAGCAGAAAAAGAACACAAAGATAATGTCAGGAGGTTATTTTTTCCTCACGCTTGAATAGACTGATAGTCTTGATTTTGTCCAGCACAGTGATTCAAATTATTTCCTATAAAATAGCACATTTTTCATTCCAAGCCTATTCCTCTGTGTGAACATTGAAGTGCTGCATTGCAGTTTAAATTGATTAAATACTGTAAATTCTGGCCCATTATCAAGTCGCTTTTCAGAGACTTCAGATGTTGCTGCCTTTAAACCTGGAATTCTTGCTGTGCTGCTCCAGTCCTGTAGGACACAGCATTTCCCTTCTGCAGAAAGTCCCAGTGGGATCTGGTGGTGTCCCTGGCCCCTCTTGTCACCTGGGGTTGTCTCTGTTTCAACATCACTTGGTCGAATTGAAACCTCATCGTTTGGAATTTGTGTTGTGCTCGCCTCGTACCCCTGGGGTTTGGTTTAGGTTTTTGGGGTTTTTTAATCAGTGAATGCCAATAACTGAATTTCACTAGCTGTTCTCAACTCTGTGCAGTTTGAAGTGACTTTGGAGTAAGTGGATATCAATTCCTTGGAGTGAGGTTAAAGTTTTTCCCCAAGAGGAAGAGTCAGCCATACATGAAGAAGTTGAGGGGGTTTTTTAACATGGTGATGCCTCAGCCCTTAAAAAAGGACCTGGTTAAGTGACACCTGGTGTTGAAAGCACAAAATAGAATTTTGAAAAGAGAGGCAGAGTTTAAAGTAATAATCCCAGAGCAGCACTTGAGGGTTGTCCATATTTTATGGGCTTTTTGTAGTTATCCTGGACAGCACACAAGGTCTGTGTTCAGCCAAAGCAAAGACTCTCAACACTGAAATCATCAAAAAAAGTTCCATTATTCTTAAGTTTTGTTTTAATATTTGCTGAACGCAGTTTTTATATGTAGTCTAGACATGAATGAATGTTCCTTACCAGGTCTAATACATTTTTTTTTTTAATTTCATGGAGGAAAGGTCAATTTAGAGCATAAACTTGTTCTCTAGAATCTCTAAATCAGGGATTTGTAGGCAAAAAAAGCTCAGAGAGTGCCATGGAGTTATGCAGGCTCTGATTTATTCATGAGAACATGTTATGTAGTCTCATGTTTAGGAAATAAAACTTATTTCTAAGTTTGGAAAAACCTTTCTTGACTTCTGAGTCACAACCAGCAGCAAAGGCTTGATTTTCACAATTGACAAGGAAAGCCATAATCTTTGGCCGTGAAATTACAAAGGAAAATATTCTGCTCTAATTGGACTATTTCCACTGACACCAATTATTTCTAGGACACAATTAAGGCTCTTTTGCTAGGTTTAAGTAAAATTATGACCCAAAGCACTGCATGAAAGGCACAATTACAAATGAGAGAGCTGTGCATCCACCACATCTGCTCCTCCTCCCTCGACTCTGGCAGCCCCAGTGCTTGAGCTGCACTTTGCTGGATCTCCTCAAGAGAAAATCTTTTTCTTGAGGTGGGAAATCTCCAGGCAGGAGCTGATGGTGGGGTTGGAATGCAGAAGCTCCTCAGGGTCCTTGCAGCCTGCCAGAGCTCTTCTCCATATGGCACTCGGAACTCAAGCTTTAATCAAGTATTTTGTAGTTTCAGGCAAGTTCTCTGTTTATTGCAGCTGCCAGGCAGCCCAGGCTGCTGTGTGATGCTGATCCACATCTCCTCGTGCAGGTGGGAGGAGCTCAGCTCTGAATTTCAGCTCTGGCAGGTAAATCCCCCCGAGCTGGTTACACCTGAGACTGGCACAGGTCTGGTTTGCCTCCAAGATCTGCTCAGGTGAGGACCTGAGGTCAGCAGGAAAATCAGAGCAGGCCCAGAGCAAGGAAGAGGAAATAGCTGTGTATCCTGTCAACATCCCTGTTTTTCTGACAGCTAAGTGAGGTAAAAAGGTTGTCATTATTCTGAGGGTACACAAGGAGAAGCAGAGACCTCGTGTGCTGCTGAGCTTTCCCCAAGTCTTCCCCTCCCTGGGCTCTCAGAGGCAGCTCTGGCTTCTGATTTTTTGCATGGGAACTTGTCAAACACAACAGATCGCTGTGGCAGGGACAGGACAGCACCCAGGGAATGGCTGGAGCTGTGCCAGGGAGGGTCAGGTTGGATTTTGGGAAAGGTTCTTGAGCACTGCCCAGGCTCCCCAGGGAATGGTGACATTCCCAAATCTGCCAGAGCTCCAGGAGCCTTTGGACAGGGTGGGATTGTTGTGTCTGTGCAGGGCCAGGGCTTGGGCTGATGATCCTTTTGGGTCCTTTCCAGCTCAGGATATTCCATGATTCTGTGATTGCACAACTGCTGTGATCCACGAGCAGGGAAAGCTCAGTAACACCAGAGGAGGAGGTTGGTGAGGGTCCCAGTGAGCAGTCATGGCTCCTCTGGGGACATCCCTAATACAAGTTGGTGGCCAAACTCTTGAGCAGGACTTGAACCCCAGAGCTGTGACTGAACAGCACAGCGAGAGAAACACTCAGTTTCTTACTGGGGAGGGGAAAATCCTGGTGAGCTGCTAAGGTCAAAACCTGTGAATGGCAGAGAGACAGTGAATGAAATCAAAGCCCAATAATAAAATCAGACACCAGTGGGTTGCTCTTAGGGCTGCCTGAATGGAGTAAGTTGGGAGTTTCTTTTTTCCTTGTAAAGCACTTACTGATCATAACAAACAAAACTTGTAAACATAACACAAGTGTTAAGCTTCATTAAATTTGCAGCAGACAATTAATTTTTTTTTTCAGGCAATTCAGAGGTTCTTCTGTAGTACTGATTTCGTTTAATTGAACATATTACCACAAGCAGACAATAAGAAATATATTGAAGATATCCATCTGGCTCCCACTGCAAACCTTGTGTGTCGTTTGCTGAGGCTGTCACAGGCCTTACTAATTGCCTCATTTTGGCTCTTTTACAATCAGTGTGATTTAGCCATTAACATGATAAAAGTCATCTTGGTGAAGAGCTTGATATTAAAAAGCATAGATCTCCTGCCTTGCGCTCGTGCCAGTTCTGGACTAATCTCCAGCATTATTGGAGTGATATTTTTAAAGCAGAAATACAAATATATTGACTCCTACAGAGCAGCTTCTGCAGGTACCTGTGTGGTGGTGATGGAGGGGCTGCCAGCTGGTGGGAAATATTGCCTCTGGATCGTGGGAAATGCCGTGGATTCTTCCCCCAGTTCCCTCCCACCACCTTCTCCTTTCTCCTCACTGTCCCTCCAAGCCTCAGCCAACCTCCAGGCACATCAAGGGTCTTAAAACTGATAATTGTTCAGGTAAATAATGAAATCAGCTCTAGAGCGAGGGGCTGATGCTTGTAGATACACCTGATTCAGCACATAATGTGGGAAAAATATGTATTTTCAGAAAAATTCAACCATTATGTTAGGATAACCTGTGGAGGGGTAGAAAACAGGTTTTGCTCTGTATTTTTATGTTAAACCCACAATGTATTGCAGGGTCAGCATTATTGCAGCCTCTCCTGCCATAGGGAAGAAAAAGAAATTAGAATAATACCTTTGAAAGCTCAGCACTTTTGTTTTAGGAATTTTCCTGACCTCTCCCAAAAAAAGCAAAAGGTCCAGGAATTCTCCATCATCAATAAAAGATGGGGTTGTTTAGCTCATCACTGAAGATCAGATCCATACATCAGCTGAAAGAGCAGACGACCTATAGGTTAAGCACCGACTCTTAATGAGCCAAAAGCAGGTTAATTAACAGTTTTCATCAACTTGCTTCAATTTATTTTAACACAGTGCATTTCAGAAAGGTTAAAATATTTTTCAATTTTTGAATACAAATGAAAACCCAGCACAGTTAAAATGCAGCCATAGATCACATTTAAATCCCAGTAAATGCAGTGTTTGTGAGTGTGCTTGTTTGGGATTGGACATAAATCATAATTAATGAATTATTTTGCAGAGAGGCTCTGGCACAGAGTGCCTAGAGAGGCCCCGGAAGTGTCCAAGGCCAGGCTGGATGGGGTTTGGAGCACTCTGGGATGGTGGAAGGTGATCCTCCCAATTCAGAATATTCTCTCCATGCCCAGTCTGGCCCTGGACACTTCCTGCTGCTGGTTCCACACCTGAGCTGGGGGATCAGAGCCACGTCTCAGCTCCTGCAGCTCTGGGGGTCTCTGCAGGGGAGTCACCAGGAATTTCAGGCAGTGCAAGCTGTGTCTCCTTGAGCTTTCCATTCCATGGAACTCTTCTGGTTCCCAGAAAATGAAACATGACAGTTGCACTTAACATTTGAAGTTGTGCTTAACGTTACATGGGATGCAACCCCTCCTTGCTGTAGGAGATCCTGCATGCTGAGGCTGCTGCCATTCTGAGTTAAGTGCACCAATGTTATGAATTTGGTTTTTCTCCCAGAGGAGAGTACAGAGAGCTGGTCCTTTTCTCAAAGCGTGCAGTGGGATGAACCTCCAGGCGCGAGCTCCATGGGAATTCCACAAATACTGGCTAAATTAGGGTCACACCCAAAGGGAAAACAATAAAACAGAGGAAAATGAGGTGGTTGTAGCCCAGGTGCTACTGTGGCAATGAGGGAAAGGTGTCCCTAGAGCCACTTGTCCTCATCCCAAAGGAATTCGGGGGGACTGGACAGGGATGGGGAGATGAGGATCCAAACATGGAGTGACTGCAGATTTCTGCTCAGGTAAGGATGAAGGAAGCACCGTGGGAGAATAAAGGGGAGAGTGAACTTTATATCCTTGAAATCAGTGACTCAGAGCAGACTGGCCTGAGGGTGATGTTTGTAACATCAAAGAGACAGAGGAAGTGTTTAGAGAGAGCACATTTTCTGGAGGAGGAGGAAGAAGTGTGAGTGTTGAAGACAAGAATCTGGGACAGGGTTTGGGGAAATCGCAGTCCTTTTGTGCATTTTCTGAGGCACTTTTGGAAGCAGCTTAGCGGATTTGAGCTGATGGGAGTTTCTCTCCCTGAGCCTGGATTGCCAACAGGTTACCCAGAGTTCTTCATCAGATAATAAATCCAGGTGGCTCCCGGATAAAGCCTGGGATTGAGAGATCAGGACTTGTCACAGAACTGCTGAATGAGGGAGAGCTGCTGCTTCAAGATTAGGGACTCCTGCAACCTGATTTTCCCTTTTCTTAGTGCAAGATTAGGAGCAATCCTGTCTGAGATCATGTGCAGACTGGAGTTTCTTGTCTTTATCCCAAAATCAGGAGGGCAGAGAGAACATAAATGGAGTAACTCATATTCTAGGTGTCCTAGCTCACTGTGCTCCAGACAGGCATTTGGGAATATGACAGAAATACAAATATTCCTCACTCCAAAGCAGGTTGACTCTGAAATACAAGGAATTTTGTCACTGAACTGACTTGCCATGGATTGGGGTGGTTGTCTCTCTCTCTGACAGTCACACACACACTTGGAATAGGAATTTTGCTTTCATTTGAAGTTTTGAAGTATTTTCATTTTCAAGTTTTTACTGCCATGAAGAACCAGTGATCAATTGCAGGGTTTAGCACTGTGTTTTCTTCCAGTTGCATTGTGAATATATCTGAATATGGAGTATATTTAGGAAATCAGCAGTGTTCCACCAGTGAAAATTTCCTTTCCTCTGCACAGCAGAAACTCTCTGTTAAAATCCATTAGTCCTGGTAACTGAGCTGTGTGGTGCAGCTGGCAATGAACGTCATTCCCTGCAGGAAAGAGCCACGAGTGGAAATATCTGGGAGAAACACCCAGACCATGACTGACCCCAGCAGCTTTGTCCTCATGGCCGAACTCACCCAGCACTGAAACCAGGCTGGAAGGAGAGCTGGAGCTCTGCTCCTCCCTTCCCTGTGTGTATCTTTGCAAGCTGGATCTTGATCCTGGCCTTGGAATTATTTACATAAGAAAAACTTGAGGCTGGTTTGCAGAAAAATGCCACGGAATGGGAGAAATGTCAGGGACACTTTTTAATGATGCTCTGTGAGGGAGATTTATTCAGTGAAAGAAGAGCTGGGGATTTTGAGGAAGTACTAATGAGGGATGGTCCTGGGGGTTATTTTCATTTCCCCTGTGCTATCTCCATCCTGCCCCTGCCCAGAACATCAGAACTCCTCAGAATGTGAGCTTTGTCTTCTCTGTGTGCCACTAATTAATGGGAATGAGTCACTCCCTTGTGAGAGCACAGGGCGTTGTGAGACAATCTCACCTTCACCGGGAAACAAATGAGACCTTTTCGGCCCAGGAAATTTTGTTTCAGTGTTTGTTTGCTTGGCTCTGCTCTCCCTGTCACCGGATTTGTTCAGTAATAGGTGTTTGGGCGTCAGACTTGCTCACGCTGGTGTGGAGGTCTCAATGGGGATGCAAGGAAAAGTTCATCTTAAATAAAAATATCTGCTGTGCACAGTGGTACAGGGAGACAAAACAGTTTCTAATGAAGGTCTGATCCATTTTATAGGCTGGGCAAATAAGGCTGCAGAGACTTTTAATGACTTGCTCAAGGTCAGGCAGAAAGTGAGGAGGAGAACTCATTTCATTCCCAATTACTTCAAGTCTGTGCCCACGCTGGAGCAACCTTCCTCTTCATTTCGCACTCTTCCTCCTCTTTTGCTACTGTAATTCTCTTTCTGATGGAATTGTTGAGCTTAATTGCTCACATTTGGCTGTGATTCAAAGTCTAAATGTTCAGAGTGGTGTTTGGGTCCCTGCTGTGCTCCCTGGCAGGAGCCATGCGTAGCTTGGATAAATCCCTGTGAGAATGGAGCTAAAATCACTCCCTACTTCTGCCTCCCATGTCTCCCTGGTGCCTAACTCAGTTCTCCGGAAAATCCTGAGGTTTGCAGCTGTTGTGCTTTCTTGACTTAAACTTGCAGGTACTTTTTGGTCACGAGTTATACTTTGATATATACTTTGATCAAAATTTGTATCTTTGCCGCAAGTTAAAGGGAATAGTAAAAAGGAAGTAAAAGAAAAATAGTAAAAAATTAGTAAAAAATTGTCCTGTTTTTAGAGGTACCCATAGGTGTTCCCCTCCAGTTCCTTTTCCTGATGCAAACGGTGCATGGAAAGATGAATGTCTTGGGCTGTTTGATTAATGTCCTGGACACCAAGCCTGGCTGATCCCAAGGCTTGGGTGACACCAGCAAGCCTTGATCTGCATGACATTAAGGATGGCTAAGCTGTGGATCATTCCCTGGGAAGCTGGAAAGTCCAGCCAGGGATTTTCTGGCTGTTCCCTAAGTTTGACAGCTCAAGAGGCATTCGCTCCTAATGACTCTTAATTTGGGATTTATCCTTGCATGGCAGCTAATTCCTGGCGTCTCGGTGCTGATGAGGAGGGTGGGAAATAGGCATAGAATTCGTGTGGGAAAGGCCTAAAATACACACTTGTACCTAAAAAATGCAAAGACTCTGCCAGCCACTCCATGATTTTGCGCTTGGAGTGCCTGGATGTTGCATTTTAGCTGCTCGGCTGCTTTCTGGAGTTTTTAATTGATGGCCATTACCATTCAAAGCATGGGAAAGCACCACAAATGAACCATCTCTGCAGGGGGAACTGTTCCAAGGGGCACTGTGTCCATGGGCTCCACAGAATGACATCTGCACAATTCCCTGCGCTCTGTGCTCCAAGGAGAGCAGTGATTGATCCCTGAGCGACTCGCAATCTATCACAGATTAGATATGATTTCTCCTGTATCTGATTAACCTTCTCCAGGAGATGGCCATCATTTCTGCAATGACACTAGATTATTCCATACTTGGAAAGACGGATATCAGCTCGTTGCAATCAATAGCCCACAAAAGGTGACACCTTGAATTCCCTGGGTTATCCACAAAGATTGTCACCAACGCCAGGATCGTTTGTCAAACACCGAGTTTTCCTTTGAGGAGTCTCTGGAGTGAAGTGGGTTTTATTTTTTATTTATTTTATTCTGCAATGCAGAGCTGGAGGAGGATATTTGGGGTTCCTGGTGTAATCAGGCGCTGTTGCATCCTGCTGCAAAGAGCAGGAACAAATTTCCCTGAGTGACAGATTTGATTGTCATCTCCAGAGCCCATTACATGTGATTTCCTTTGTGACAATTGTATGGAGAGAGCTTGATTTGATCAGATTGCACTGCACTGGGTAAAATGGAGGTTAAAGTGGAGTATTGGGTCCTCTCGTCACTCTCTGCACTCTCCCTGGAGTGGATATATTTTCATATATTTTGTCTTGGAATTTGCTCTAATGGCACACCCCTCCCCAGCATCCTTCCATGCAATTCTGTTCTTAATGTGTTTTCAGATTTAAATTAACCTTCATTTATTATTCAGCCCCACAAGGAATGCAGATTGGAGTGTGCAGAAATGCAATCCCCTGACGCACTGCCCGCTCCCCATCCGGGCAGTGGAGACATTAATTCCTGGGAGGGAGATTTGCCATCGAGTTTAGAAAATTCTCAACGTGTAGGAAGCTCTTCAGTGGAGCTGAGGAGGAAACTGCTGTTCTTGGAGGGCAGCAGCTGCATGGACAAACCACAGGGAGCAACATCCAACCTCTCCTCTTCCAATGACCTTGCTCACCCTCACAGAAAATTCCTCAGAAAAGGGGCTCAGGCTCGCAGCTGGAATAATCCCACATCCCCCCACTGCTGGGGTGAGATTTAAGCCAAACAAGTGGCGAGATAAGGATCCTCCTTCAGCAAAGCAATTTTAGCACATCCTAAACGGCCAGCTCAGCCCTGTGTGCTGCTGAATCGGGTTTGTGCTCTCCCAGGAAAAGTCAGATGTTCATCCCTCCCTCCCTAATCCCTGCTCTACACCAGGCTGGGTCTCGCTGCCTTCAGATGACATGGAAAGCGCTAATCGCTAATCACAAACATTGCTAAAATCGGACCTAAGTGATTTCAGTCCCAGGCCTAAAGTCCTTTTTCTAAACTGATAGTGTCTCTTTTTAATAGGATTATATTTTATTAGGTTGAACTACCATAGTACACACCAGAGGGTGGAAATGCTGCAGAATGTTCTGTTAAGAATGTGTGTAAAAGAGCTGATCGTAGGGGAAAAAAGAGATACGTTGGCATCAGAGCCAAGTGCCTGTTCTGAAAGCATCCATGTGACTCGGCACAGCTCACAGGTGGGATATTTTAAAGGCCAAATACTGTAAATACTTAACCTTTTCCCCATTCCTTTTTAATCTCAATTTTGGCCATGCCCCATGAAGTGCTCAATCTATTCGGCTGTAATTTGCTCTGCTAATTCCTGCTATGTGTTCAGTCATTCACTGGGTTTTAATCTCTTTAATTCAGAGTTGTATTTTCCTTTCTCCTGCACATCTCAGTGTCTGATGACAAAGCACTCAGAGCTCCCAGAATTTTCACCAGTCAGGTCTCAGAGGCTTTTGACTTTATGGTCCTGGATAAATGTTTTGTTCACAAGCAGAAAAAAAAATATTAGAGCACATTTGAGTGTTTTCATGTATTGGACTTTGATTCTTTGGTTGCTCCTAGAAACCAGATCCTCCAAGATTGATTTTTATTATCTCCAAACATGATTTGCCTTGGAATCAATACAATAATGTAAAATGTCATTGCAGATAGAGGACATTGATCTGAGATGCATTTATTAACTCCCGCTGATAAAAGCCAAAATGGAATTGGTAAACACGCTGCTATTCCAAAAAAACAAAACAAAAAAAAAATTAGTCACAAATGCTCAAATTAGAGTTCATCTTCAAGAAAAACACATCTTAAAATCATGTACAGGAAATGGTTTATGCAGATAAGGAAAAATATATCTGGATCTTTAATGCTGTAACACTAATCTAAGAGAATTAGGTAATTAGCTGGTTAATCAAACTGGAAAGTTTTGCTTATCATCTCAGGTCCTCATAATGAATATCAGCAGTCAGTAGTATTTCCAAGAGACATTCCCTGCTTAGACAAAAGAGGGAAGGGGAGAGGGACAAGTACTGCAGACCTGAAAATAGGTTGAAGTTTGGACTTAATGATCTTGGAGTCTTTTACAACCTTAATTATTCCATGATTCTGTAGGATCTTTGACAACATTTCCATTTTAGCTTCCCAGCAGCATGGAAGGGCAGACTTGAATGAAGTGAGGACAAGGCTGGAAGAAGAAAGGAAGGAATGAGTCTTTGGAAAATTTCCCTTCAAAGTAGGACAGTCTGAGAGAACTGCTAATTTGGGGGCTGTGGGGGGGCAGTTCTGATTTCTTCAGGGTTTTTATGCTCGATAAATATGTCCAAAGCTGAGTATTTCCTTCTGTTCCCTCTCCTTTGACCTCCCTGTGTGCTGGGATAGATGATTAAATACCCTTTGGGTACTAGCTGCAGCCAGCCTTGGAGGTGCTGACATGATCCCTTCTTTTTTCAATCGGAATGCTCAACTGCACTGAGTCGAGGCCAAATCAGGAGCTGCATCTCCTGAGCGAGCTCCAGTTCAGTTTTGGGTTGGAGTCGCTGTGTGCTCCTCCAGCAGCCAGGCTGGCAGAGCAGATCCCACTGTTCGCTCAGGACTTTGACATCCTTAACCGCGAGGCGCTGCTGGATTCATCCCCTGGAGTGCTTCCCACAGCCCCGGAGCTCGGCAGGCTGGAGAGGGGAGGCTACATGCGGTGGGTGAGTCCATCCGACCCCGGCAGGTCTGGAAAAACCCCTCTGGGCAGCGGGAATTCCGCTGACAAAGTCCCTGCCGGCGCGGCTGGCTCTCCCCGCATCGTTCACAAGCTGCTCTGCCCTGACCTATTTTTTAAGGAGAGAAAAGCATTAGCCGTGAGTGTCGCTGTGCTGAGGTTTGTGTCACTGTGCGGTGTCCCGCGGTGTCACAGCCTGCAGATCGGTGTGACACAACACAGCCCGACACGTGCGGCTCTGCCGAGCTGCTTCTGTCACCGAAACTGCGGGAAAAACAAAAACCCTCTAACACTGTATTTTAAACAAATCATCCCTCCTGCTGGACACGCGGAGACCCGGCTGGGGTAGGATCCTTGCAGGTTGGCTCCTTGCGACCCTCAGGGAGGTTCTCAGCGACCATCAGCCTGCGGGATGCGCTGGGAAATGCATCCCAGCATCCCGAGAGGAGCGGGAGATGCAGGGGATGCAGAGAAGGGAAGCGATTTCAGCCTTCCCACGGGCGGGAGGTGCTGCTCAGCTCCCTTGCTTCTCGGGGAGGAAGAAAACTTCGTTAAAACCTCTTGCAGGATGAACCAAATCCCTGCAATCAGCCAGGAGGAGCCCAAGGTGTGCACTGTGCTGCAG
This sequence comes from Grantiella picta, assembly GCA_013397955.1. Taxonomy (NCBI): domain Eukaryota; kingdom Metazoa; phylum Chordata; class Aves; order Passeriformes; family Meliphagidae; genus Grantiella; species Grantiella picta. Next base: position 829,586 of record VZRM01002778.1, on the reverse strand, counting down.
CAGAGCTGAGGGAGGTGAGGCAGGAAATTGGGATGAGAGGCAGGAGGGAAAATTGGGATGAGAGGGAGGAGGAAAAATCGGGGTGAGAGGAAGGAGGGAAAATCGGGATGAGAGGCAGGACTGAAGGAGGTGAGACAAGCCCGGGTGAGCCCAGTGCAGCCCAGCTGGGGGAGGATTGGACACCCAGAGCTGTGCTGTGTGCTGTGGGGTTTGCTGCGGCTGGGCATCAACCCCGGCAGCCTTCGGGCGGGAGGGAAAACCAGGGAAAACCAGGGAAAAGTGGGAAGTGCCGCCTCTGTCACACGAAGAGCGTTGTCCCGAGAGCGAGGAAAGCAGGCTGGGAAGGAGCTGAGCTGCTTTTCGAGCCGTCAGTGACACCTACAGACTGTCCCTGCCGCGGGCACAGGGCTCAGCCAGCTCCGGAGCTGCTCTGCCTCCAGCAAACACCCGTTTATTTATGTCCTGTACATGGAAAATAAATCCTAGAATTCTATTATAGCTCATGTTCTATACATTTCTATAAAGCTATACTATTCTAACTATATTCTAGAATATAAGTATTCTATAAAGAATAGGAATATGTATCCTGCAACATAATTTCCATAATATGTTCTACAATATAAACATATAGAATTCTAGAATACCGATTATATACTGGCATTCTATTCTAGAATCTATTCTCTATTCTAAAATTCTATGCAATTATATATTCTATTCTATATATTTATAGTCTTTATTCTTCATTCTTTACATGTTTATAAACTCCTGAGAAATATTAAATGAATGAATAATTTAATTAATTCTCATGACACTTCATGTGGTTTTTCTAAGTATTCCTCTGTTGGGTCAAAAGTGAACACAAAATACAGATGAATTAAATTGGTCCAAGATAAAACAGCAAAGTCCCTCGGGACTCAATCTGAAATCTCTATAGACAGCAACAAAATCTTTTTCACCACCTCCTGTACACTTTTGATAAGGCTGAAAATCCGGGAACAGCTCTGCATCCCGTGGATTTTGGTGAGTAGCTCTGCCCAGTCCATATCTGTGTTGCTGTATCTTTATTATTTTAGCAGAGAATCAAGCAGTTGGGCAATAGGCTCTGGAAGGAGTAGTTAAGATTTTGGTGTCATGTACCAGAGACTGAATAGTGCTGGTGTTCTTTTAGCATGACAGCTGTGCAGAGTAGATTTTTGGAATAAGCAAAAATATCTATCTCTATATGGTTTTCAGACTTTTGGTCTCATTGTTAAGCAATATTTTTTCTCCTTTTCATTTCCTCTGAGGCCCTGTGGAAAAAATTGCCGCGTTTTTGTCAACAGAAATGGAAGAGAAATGTTAACTTTGGAGGCAGAGGGAATTCACAGGCACAGACGAGGAGCTGGAGTCTGCATAATGTGGCGTGGCTCATCTTTCTGTGCCATTCTGCTCGTGCTGAAGTGACAAACAGACAATGAAAGCAGTGGTAAAGGAGCTGGGGAGCTCCAGCTGTGAGATGGGGATTAGTGCTGAGGCCAAGGGTGGAGCTGCTGCCTTTGAACAGACAGAATCTGCCAGGTCAGATCCAGGGCTGGGGGCTTCCCTTTGAAAATGTCCTCTTTAGGACCTTTTTTCCTGCTTCAGCTCCTGGAAATGTCTGTCTGACACACATCAGGGCTTTGGGTTCCGTGGGGGGAAAGGTTCTGTTGGTATCACATCATCTGTGTTTATTGTTCTTGGGGCCTTCCTTGCACAAAGAAAAGATTTGAAATGTGAAACCATCGGAGAGCATGGCCAGTTCTCAATAACATCCTAATAATCTCAGCCTAATCTTTCCTTTTCCAGGTACGACCAGATTAAAAACTCCTGGATTTAATACACCCTTTTCATTCTAGTCTTGGAGATTTTACATTTCATTTAAAAACAACAGAACAGTTTTTTGATAATCATGAGCAACGTATGACTGTGAAACAAATCTTTGCGATTACAAGATTCAAATAGGAGAATCTCTGATAAAAAGTTGCAATCAAGTCTTTCAGATCTGCTGCACTCTTTTCCAGCCTTTTCTTTTGTCCTTTTTCAAGAGGATGGTGGCTGGAAGAGGATTCTGGAGGGTTTATTAACAGTGTTTCAATCCAACTACTAGAGAAAGACTGAAAACAAAGCAGGGACACTTCACTTGCTGCTTTAAGGACCTTCCTAATGATCACTGCTTAGGATCTCTCACAGCTCTACAGTCTCTGTTCCTCAGGAGAACAAAAATAATCCCTTTTCCCCCTTTCTTGTGGTTTGCAGATCCCACCCGGGTCATGGTGTCCCCTTTCAGCATGGATGTCACGGTTGGAGAAAGCATCGTGCTGCCCTGCCAGGTGTCCCACGACCACTCCCTGGACATCATGTTCACCTGGTCCTTCAATGGGCACCTGATAGACTTTGAGAAAGATGGGGATCACTTCGAGAGGGTTGGAGGGGTAAGTATTAAATCTGACCAAGGTGGTAACGTGGAAATGTTAACAGGAGGAACTGGGTGAAGGCAGGAAGAGAAAGGAGGAAAGAAATGGAAAATTTTCAGCAGAGGTGGAAAACTGGGAAGGGTTTTGCACGTTGCTCTGAGGGAGGTTTTGGAGCCACAGGTCTCCAGCATAGTGACAGTTCATGTTTACATTTGTCAGGAGTCAAATGTAATGCTGGAAGGAAAAGGAGATACAATTTCCAAGCCTTGCTGTTATCCCTGAAAAAAAAAAATCATTAAAAGAGCAACTCACAGACTGATGCTCAGGGCTCACAGCAGCAGCAATGGCTTTTTGGGGTGATTGTTCCTGTTTTGGCCCACAAAGCCAAAATTACAAACTTGATTAATATTCCTCAGTCCAAAAGCCACAACCACGAGGTTACCCTGAGATTTCCAAAGTATCGAATGCTTTGTGTCTGGAGAGAAATTCAGAGAGGTTTTCAGCATCCAATACATCCAGAAACCTAATTAGTTCTATTCAACAGTTAATCAGACATGCACTTGGCGTTTGGAAAACAAATTACTGCTGTTGTGTGATGCAAGATTTCCTCAGAGAGTGCTGTTCTCATGATCTTTAGCACAAAAACGCTGGGAAATCAAAATGCTGGCTGGGACACAAAGCTGTGAAACTACTGCAGAAACCTCCAAATTCAGGCTGGGTTTCCCTTGCGAAACAGATGGAGACACAACCTGGGCCTCTGGATGCCAGAGAGGGTAAAAATTGGATATTGAGAGAGAGAAAGGAGGAATCAGAGTGAACCTGTCCTACATTGTTGCACTGTTTTAATTGGGAAGGTGTTAAACAGCCCCAAACCTGCTCTCCTGCTCCTTGGAGCAAACAGAGTTTTAGGGATGCTCCTCTCTCACCTTCAGGCAGATTCCATCATTTTATCAGGCCAGGGCTTGCATTCCTGATGTTTTCATCAGCCAGCATAAAGCAAATCCATTAGTCACAGTGTCCTTCATGTGATAATGATGTTTAGGGCTCATTAAAAAGTAATTGTAACCACTTTTCCCTACTTTATCAGCAGGATTCAGCTGGTGATTTGATGATCAGGAGCATCCAGCTGAAGCATGCAGGGAAATACGTCTGCATGGTGCAAACAAGTGTGGACAAGCTATCAGCTGCTGCAGACCTGATTGTAAGAGGTATTTGAATTTTGTTACTGCTGTTGGTGTTGTTGTAAAATTTCTTTTTTTTTTCCCTATCTTTTGGAGTTCCTGGGCTCAGAGACAGCTCAGCATCTTGTAATTAACCTGAGAAAAAAGCTCTGAGTACACGCTGGTGTTCACAGCATCAGCCAGAGCATGTAAAGGATTTCAGATGTTCAGAGCAGACACAGCCCACACACACCCCTGGTTCCTGGTCCTGTCCTGAACGCCAGCCCTGCACCCACTGAGCTCTTTTGTGTCTGAGCTCTGCAGCATCCAGCTCTTGGCAGCATTTCTGCCAAGCAATGTTATCCTTTTTTACAATAAAAATGATTTAGTGACTGCACTGATATATCAAGATCTATTCATTACCACGCACAGGTGATGTGTAAGTATGACTTTAACGGAGCTGTAATTAATTACCCTGACTCTGGATCCTTATGAGAAATCTGATTTATATTTTCCCACTCGTTAACTCTGGGGAGAGCAAATCTGAGTGCTGCTCTGTCCATGGTTCTCATAAACAGGAGGAATATTAAATTCTCACAAGGAAATGACCCTTGATGGTGATAGAAGTACTGATCTTGTCACTCCCTAAAAACATCAAGGGTGGGTGGCACAGCGTGCCCAGAGAAGCTGTGGTGCCCCTGGATCCCTGGCAGTGTCCAAGGCCAGGCTGGACAGGCTTGGAGCAGCCTGGGACAGTGGGAGGTGTCCCTGCCATGGCTGGGGTGGCACTGGGTGGGATTTAAGATTTAAGATTTCTGCCACCCCCAAGCATTCTGTGTCCCAGGTGAGCAGAGTGCTCCTTCCTCAAGCCCCTCTGATTCTCTGCTCCCCCCAGGTCCCCCGGGGCCCCCCGAGGCTGTGACCATCGATGAGGTGACAGACACCACAGCCCAGCTGTCCTGGAGGCCAGGGGCAGACAACCACAGCCCCATCACCATGTACGTGGTGCAGGCAAGGACTCCCTTCTCGGTGGGCTGGCAGGCAGTGAGCACAGGTAAGACCTCACCTGCCCCCCTGGACACCCAAAAATGGAAACCAAATCCTTCAGGAGCCCCACAGGGCAGCTTGGACCTGCTCTGTCCCCTGATGGGAAAAGCAATTTCCCTGGCTGCAGAGCACTGCTCTTATTAACTGGTTTCATGTTTGGCAACCCAAAGATTTAGGGTGCAGGCAGTGCCATCACTCACCCATTTTTCTCATGAATGTTTAAGGGAAAACAGAATGAATTCCTATCTTTTGTTGCCGTGCTGGAGATATACAACAGTAATTGTGGCCTATAAAGACATCCCTCAGGGACAGAGAGTGTCATCCAGCCTATCTTTAAGGAGAATTATTTCCCTGATAGAGGAAAAATCCCGTGATGTAATTGCTCATTCCATCAGAGGTTAATTTTGTTCTGGTAACCATTAAATAGAGACAACGGTGTGTTTTAAAAAGAGAAAAATTAAAAACTCTCCAAACCTGTTGTCTTGGCGCTTTGCTTTCAAACAGCAGCAATTTGGAAGAAACTCTTTAATGGCAGGAATTTCTGGGCTGAAAGCACAGTGGTTTCATGCTGCCTCTTTGACTTCTTTGCAGTGAGTAAAATGTTAGAAAGATGAGAGGAAGTTAATCAGAGTTTATCAGTCCTTATTTGTATTTCCGTTAAGCCTGAGGGAAAGGAACCTTTAAGGAAAAGAGAGTTCCCTGTGCCATTTTCCCATCAGTTTTTAATATTCCCGCGGGTTTCCTCACTCTCCTAGTTCCAGAGGTCATCGATGGCAGGACGTTCACAGCCACGGTGGTGGGGCTGAACCCCTGGGTGGAGTACGAGTTCCGAGTGGTGGCTGCCAACCTGATTGGGATCGGGGAGCCCAGCAGGCCTTCTGAGAAGAGAAGAACTGAAGAGGCTCGTAAGTAGTGCTGGGCAGAGGAGTTAAGGGTTGAATCTTTGTGGAATAAATGCTGAGAGGTCCCTCAGTTGTGGGGAGCCCCTGGCAGGTTCTGTTCTGTTGGAGCTCATAACGGAGCTGGATATGAAATAGGAAAATAAATAAAAGTCCTTTTTTATGGAGGACAAATGTTTAAACTAAACAATTAGAGACTGAATACACAAGTTAATTGACATACTTTTAATATACTACTATTGACATGCTTTTAATGTGCTGTTTGCCATGGCAAATTAGTCATTTTAACAGTTCCTGGCACCAGCAGGGGAAGGCCAGCAGTGCCCTGTTGCTGCACAGCTCTGTTCCATGTCCATGAGCTTTTTGGGTTTCAAAGCTGTCACATCCATCTTCTGCATCTCTATTTTTGCAGTCCCTGAGGTGACCCCAGCTAATGTCAGCGGAGGTGGAGGCAGCAAGTCAGAGCTGGTCATCACCTGGGAGGTGAGTGAACCTTCCGAGCAGTTCAAATGGTTGGCAGTAAAAAAGCCCAGACTGTGTGACAAAAACAGCCCAGCTGTTCAGATGGAGCTCAAGGATGTCCCCACGCCAGTCCTTGGGCAGAGACCACAGGGATTGGGATGGCCGTGGTGCTTTGACACCAGCTCAGCTCCCCCTGATTCCCAGCACATCCATGTGGCAAAACAGGGATGGCCAGGAGGGATAAAACAGGCTTGGAACATCCTGACCTGCTGGAGAATTGTGCTGCTCCCAGCTTCATCCCCACCCGCTCTAGGAAATAAGGCAGCAAACAGTTAAGAGCCAGCACAGGGCATGCTGGCTTTCACTGCTGCTGATGGCAGCCAGCAAGAGGAGATGCAGAGATGAGAAATGTTTAATATTCCTTAAGGCAGACGGGGTTAGAACTTTAGTCATTTGTCTGCTCATATTTTCATGTTGTGATGCGATGCAGCTGGCATATTTCTCCTAATAATGAACTCCACTAGACATGCTAACACTTCCATTTAGCACTACTTCTGACCAAGCTGGCAGAATGAATCGCCAGAGATATTTTTAAGGTTATTAAAAACCTATAAATGGGTTTTTGTCCTCACCACGCAGCTCAATGTGCTAAATTTCCTCCTCTGTTGGACTAATTAGTTACGCCGTGTCTCCTAAAGATACTGCAATATGTTTCAGAAACACACATGGCCAGAACATCAGCCATTGGTTTGAGATGTAATTGCAGAAAATACAATTTGTATTTAGATAAAAGAGTGGTTTTACTCTTTTAAATCTCCAGAGCCTTTTCTTTATGATGTATTCTGAGCCTTGCCATACAGAGTACGATGCTGTCACCAATAGTAACCTGTGCTGAAGCTCCATGGACATCCGTGGGAGATGGCCCATAATTATGGATTATTTTAATTATTTTGATAGTTGAATCTTTGTATTTAATGCATCTTTTCAGGGGGCTGCAAGCCTGAGAGTAGGAAGTGTCAGTGTGTCCAGGATGTGTTCTTTGGGGCTTCCCGTGTGATTCCAAAGGCGTGTGTTGGGAGAGCAAGGAACTCCTTGCTTCACCCCAGCAAACCTCAGGCTCTTCACAAAGCCTGAAATTACTCAGCAATGGAGGTCCCATCTAGTCAGGGAGGGAAGGGAAATAAGCCTTGGGAGAAGTGTCTTCTGGAAATGCTGCTTCCTCTTTCCTGGAGCAGAAAGGCTCTGGTGCAGGGAGGGTAGGATGAATTCAGGCTGGATGAGAAGGAGGACCTTGTGCACCTCCATCTCCAGTGCTGTGTTTACAGAATCCCACAATTAACCAGGTCGGAAAAGACCTTTGAGACCATCGCGTCCAGCCTAGGAACAAAGAGGACGAAGAGGAATCTGCAGGGTGCAGCTGGGAGGTCGGTGAGTGCTGAACTGCTGTTGGTCTCTGCCCACAGACGGTGCCTGAGGAGCTGCAGAACGGGGGTGGCTTTGGCTACGTGGTGGCCTTCCGGCCGCTGGGCACGGTCAGCTGGATGCAGACGGTGGTGGCCTCGCCAGACGCCGCCCGCTACGTGTTCCGCAACGAGAGCCTGCCGCCCTTCTCGCCCTACGAGGTCAAGGTTGGGGTGTACAACAACAAGGGGGAAGGATCCTTCAGCCCTGTCACCGTGGTCTACTCGGCAGAGGAAGGTAGAGCAGGAGCCCAGCCCACCTGTCCCTCCTGCCTGCTGGCTCTGAAAGGGCTTGGTCCCCACCCTGGCTCTGAAAGGGCTTGGTCCCCACCTTGACATATCCTTTGATACCTCAGCCTTGCTCTGATTTACAGTGAATGGCGAACCGTGATGAATTCTTTTCATAGTCATTAAAATAACATTAATCGTAATGAAATCTTTTGATATTAATGGAAAAGTAATATGTAATCTGGAAAGAATTCCGCGGAGATTTAGCATGAATTAATGTCCACTGATTAGAAAATGTTCCCACTTGTCCTAATTACAGTACATGGTATCCTGGGTTGAGTTTAGTAGTGACATCTTATTATTTCTGAGGGAGAGACCCAGCGCAGCCTGACAGGCCATCGGTTTGAAATGTGGACATTTGTTTGCTTCTCTCCTTGTGCGATGAAGAAAATAAATCCCTTGATATTTAGGACTAATTGAACACAGAATTGAAAAGTCTTACTTTATTTTTAACTACCCAGAGCCAACAAGAGCCCCAACCACCGTTCTGGCCAGAAGTCTTTCTGCCTCAGACGTTGAAGTTTCTTGGGCTCCCCCGTGGGAGAACCAGCACAAAGGAAGAATACAGGGATATGAGGTATGGAGAACAAAATGTGGGATCCTTTCAGCAGCAAACCTTGAGGGGCACAGAGGTGTCCTGGTGCTGCTCCTCCTGCCATTTGTGTGTTCCTGGGGTGGATTTGCCTCCCTTTGCTTCCTCAGTGCAGATTTCTCTCACCTGGTTAAAAATCCCACCTTTCTGTGAGGGATCTGGCTGGGAATGGAGACCTCCCTGAAGGTGCTGCCATGGCCAGGCAGTGGCTCTGTGGGGAGGGAGCCCAGCAGGGACAGGGATGGTGGCAGGGACAGGGATGGTGGCAGGGAGCAGGGATGGTGGCAGGGACGGATGGTGGCAGGGACA
>VZRM01002778.1:797261-820773 GCA_013397955.1 Grantiella picta | reverse complement strand
GGGACAGGGGTGGTGGCAGGGACAGGGATGGTGGCAGAGACAGATGGTGGCAGGGACGGATGGTAGCAGGGACAGGGATGGTGGCAGGGAGCAGGAGCTGTCCCATGGGAGCTGCAGCTGTCCCAGGAGCAGCTCGGGGTTGGTGACAGGAGCAGAGGGAGCTGACACTGCCCTGCTCTGCCACCCAGGTGCGGTGCTGGCGGCACGACGAGAAGGAGGAGAACGCCAAAAGGATCCGCACGGTTGGCAACCAAACGTCCACCAGAGTCAGCAACCTGAGGGGCAATGCCCTCTACCACCTGGCAGTCAGGGCCTACAACACGGCAGGGACAGGTCCCTCCAGCGCCGCCGTCAACGTCACCACCAAAAAGCCACGTGAGTGTCGGCAGGGACACACTGCCCTGGAGGCTCCAGCCACTGCTCCCCTGTCTCGTTTCCAAGCTCTCCTGGGTCTGGAGGAGCTGTCAGACTTCCCTTCACCAGGTTTTCGTGCAGAAGATTTACCAGGCTCAGCCTTTTTTATTTAATTTTTTTTTGTAAGGCTCTTCCCTGTGTTAAGTAAGCAGAACATGCAAAACCGAAATCACAGCTGTGCAGGCAAATTAAATATTTATCTCGGCGTTCAAGAGGGCTTTTTTCCTCTGGTCTCAGGCATGTTGAGCAAGTGACTGAATCCCTTTTTCATTTAAAGCACTGTGTCATGTCACACCTGCTGTGACCTTGAGGACACAGATCAGTGAAGCAGCTCGTTAGCTTTCCAGAGGGATGGGAATCCAGCAGGCTCTGTTCTGCTGGTTAAAACCCCATTGGCACTAGGAGGGATCCAGCTGGGAATTGGTTCTCCTCAGTAACGTGGTGCTCTGTATATTTTGGTGTAGCACCAAGTCAGCGCCCTGGGAACATCATGTGGAATTCATCTGACTCCAAGATCATCCTGAACTGGGACCAGGTGAAAGCCTTGGACAACGAGTCAGAAGTGAGAGGCTACAAAGTGAGTATTTCCATGTTATTTTCCTGATTTTCCAAGTTAAACCTGGGACATCCCTATGAAACCAGAGGCCATACTTGTGCAGCATGAGCACATTTTTTCCTCTCACCCCTGTGGGGTCTCAGCCCATGGAGCTTCCCCTGCTCCTTCCTCTGCAGTTCCCACCTGCAGGACTTCACTCCTGCCTCCAGCAGAAACTTCCCAAAGGCTGTAGTTGGCTCCTTAATTGCAGATAAATAAAATGCCTTTTTAATAGCTCCCGTTTCCTTCAGAAAGCAAAGCCAAGAGGAAAAGAAAGAGAATCCTCATTAGAAGCAGTTGTAATAGGACATAATTTAACTGGAGTGAAACCTTGGGAAGGATTCAGCTCCATCACCTTCCACCAGGGTTTCATTTAGCCCAAAAAGATGTTGCCCTGGGGGTTGAGTTGTGCAAACATTTCCCACCAGAGCCTGAGGCAGTGCAGGACCTGCCTGCCCTGGGTTCTGTTCCCAGTCTGGAATGCTGCCTGTGCCAGCTCCCCTCAATTCCTGCACTCACTTCCGAGTGTCTCTGGTGCTCTGTATGGCCTTATCAAAAGTAAGGAATTCCTCAGGGTTTTTAGTTCAAGCCTCAGATGAACCTCAGCAATCTGGACCAGCTTTTCACTACATATTTTAGGTTTGAAATGCAAATTAAGCAGTTGGTTAAAAGAGGGAGAGAGAGACTTGTCACCCTGAAAAAGCATCTCGAGGGCTTCTAAAACATTCTCCTTTAACTTACTGTTAGCACAGCACAACCAGATGGATTTATTTCCTGAATCATAGCAAAACGTTGCCTATTTTTCTTCTTTTTGCCCAGAAATCTTATATTTTATGTCACAATTTATGATATAAAGTAGTACAACTCCCACAGCTCAGAAGGTCATTCACAAAAGTCATTTATTCTGGGAAACTATTTGTGGCAATGCATCAAATATCCCAACTCACTTTCCAGAAGAAGCATAATAAGGAGTTTCTGACCTGTATAAAGAAGTTTTTACTTATACAGGGGTTTATTTTAGCTTGGCCAAGGTGAAGGTTTCTCTGAGGGGCTCAGAGAAAAGAGCAGCAGCACCTCTGCACACCTGAAGGACAAGAGGAGCTCTGCCCTTTCAGCCTCCTGTTCTCTCTCCTCGGCTGCAGGTTCTGTACAGGTGGAACAGGCAGAGCAGCACGTCTGTGATAGAAACAAATAAAACCTCTGTGGAGCTTTCCCTGCCCTTTGAAGAGGATTACATCATCGAGATCAAACCCTTCAGTGACGGCGGCGATGGCAGCAGCAGCGAGCAGATCCGAATCCCAAAGATTTCGAGTAAGGATGGGAGGGTTGGGCTCTGTGCCACCAGCACATATGCCAGGCCCTGGTTCTGATTTCAGCCCAAAGTCAAGATTCAGCCATAAGAAACGCCGCCCTGAGCAGTTCTATTTGCATCTAAGGTTTCTAGACACTTTCCCCTCTCTCTTCCACGCTCGTATATGCATTGAATATATTGTTTCACTGCAATTCACTATAACCAAATACAGAGTGCAGAGGCTTTTAAATTTATAAGGCTACTGTATAGCCATTTCCCATTGTGTGCTGGCTGCATAAATATTTATTTAGGGAAATGAGGTGGTGTAGAAGAACAAACACAAAGAGTATTTTATTACACAACATGGCTTTTGCAAAATCTCCATGTCCCATCTTCCATTAATAATGTCCCAGTTTATAAGCTGCATTAAATCAGGAGCCTCTGCAATGCAGGAATATGGCATTAAAATTACAGCAATGTGGAAAAAACCCTGGGTGAGAGCAGAGTTCTCCCCACCGTGGCTGTATAAACCATGCAGAGGAATTTCATCAGTACAGGGAAGGGGAGCTGGGACACTCCAGCTCCCGTTTGGCCCAAGGCTGGCTCACCCAGCAGGGATGTGACTCCTCAGGGATGGGAGTTGTGCCAGGCTGGTGCCACAGGGAACAGCTGCAATATGGTGCAGCTGTGAAAAAATACCAAATCATGATAAGCAGGCAGTGTGTGAAATAACAGAACTGTGAGAGGAGCCGCAACACAACGGGGCCAGGAATTGAAATCAAAAATGCAGTTGGAGATATGACCGTGAAGAGCAGGGGGCTGTGCATGGGGCTGTGCCTTATCTGAGCAAAGGGAGTTTAAATCTGGGGTGGAGGGCTAAGGAATTGTTCTTCCCTCACCTGTGGCTCCCTGTCCTCTCTCAGATGCCTACGCCAGAGGCTCAGGCTCGTCGACCTCCAGCGCCTGCACCCTGTCAGCCCTCAGCACAATCATGATCTCCCTCACAGCTCGCTCCAGTTTATGACAACAATGGCATCGAGGACTTCTTCTTTATAATATAAGCAACATTTAGCTAGTTGTTTTGGAGACACCCAGTACTAAGTAATATTGTGGTTTGAGTACATCTTACTACTGGAAAAAAAAAATGTTTATGCTTCTTTAGGAATGGCATTATACAGTACTTCCTCAAAGCAAATATAGCTTTGTCTGAAGTTTCCTTGGAAACTCTGCAATGCACTGAAAACATCTGTAATACGATGTTACCAAAGCAGTTTACATATGTCCTTATATGCATATTTTTTATTATATATTTAGTGTTTTATAGAATTTTTTAAAGTTAACATATGATGTAGATATTAATTTTTTTCCTCTGCTCTAAAATGCTATGGACAACATTATCACGAAAATATTGTTTGGGATTTTTTCCTTTCTGACGGAGAGTTCCAAGTTGTTCTTGGTCAATTGGCTGGATTTGTACAGTTTTACAAGGCAGAACTGATCCAGACCCGGATTGTAACAGGCTGAATTCACTGGCACTTCCAGTGACTCCGAGTGCTTCTAACACACCTTTTACCCAGAGCTCTGAGCAGGACGAACTCAAAACAGTCCGAACACCAGAATCTTGGAAAACCACATGATTTTGGGATGGCTGTGGACTGCAGGACACGTAGCCAATATTCTGGCATCGTGCAGCGAGGAAGGGCTGTCGTGAAATTGCTTTGTCTTGCTCATGATTAGCATGAAATGGGGTGGGAATGAAGGTCCTGCAGAGCTGTGATGACACCATGGGACACTGGAGGAGCCAACTGCTGTCCCACCTTGGGTTCACGCCCAGCTCAGCCCACCTTGCAGATGGAATTCCGAGGAAATTGCGCACCTTTGGGGATTAATTCCAAGGAAATCAGATCACAGCCACTCTGAGACACAAAGCCACTCTGGGCTCGTTCTTTGGGACACAACTCCTCACCCTTGGTAACTCCACTCTCCAGACACCACTTGGGAATTTCCTCCAGAGCAGGAGCAGTGCTGCCCTGGGAGCTCCAGGTTATCCAGGAAAGTGGGATCTCCCAGGTCTCTGCTGGAAGTTTGCCTTTCCTTAGAAACTCTTCCCAGGCGCCTGGCAGCAGAACAGAGTCACAGCAGAAAGCGACAATATCCACCCTGGAATAATTCTTCTCAAGAGAAGGACTGTTTGTTACTACGGGGAATTTTGTAAGTTCAGATGGGATAACGCTGGCAAAAGGCAACGGAATTTTCTATACAATTTTCAACTTTCAATGCGCTGCAGTGGTATTTTTTTTTCTTTTCCTGATAGCTTGAATTTGCCTGTAACTTGTCTTTTTTGCTTACAAAATAATACAGTTAACTTTTAGACCTTCTAAATATATTTATTCAGTAACTCATAATCAGGATTCCACTTGTGTAAAAGTCAGGGGTGTTGACCAGAGAAATATTGTCAGTATTTCAAGCTGTGTTCCTTTCTTAGTTTGATATGGTTACTATGTAAAAAAAAAAAATAAAATAAGAAAAACAACAAAAAAAAAATCCACAAAACCAAGAAAAACGAAATGAAAAAAAAAAGCTTCTGTAGTTTTCTCCCCGGTGTAAATGATATTTATCAGTGATCTAGCAGATGTAATCTTTTTTTAAAGGTATTGGTAATAAATATTCTGTCATTTGTAAAGATATCTGTCTTCCAGGAGCTTTTTTCCTCTGCATTTCGTTCAGCCCAGTGAGAAATGTCACCTCAGCACCTGCTGGGAATGTCACTGGTGTGAAGATACAACAGTTGGTTCAAGTCAAAACTTCGTGGAGGCAGAAAAAAATCTGTTTATACATCTCTGATCTAATTCTGCTCCCAAAACTGACCAGAAAACTGCATGGGGGTGAATTTTGGGGTGTATTTTGTAGAGCCATGAGCTGCCCAAGCTGGTGGAGCATTTCTAACCACAGCAAAGCTCCTCAGGGACAGCATTGCCTCTGCTCATCCTGGGGATTCCTCAGCATTTGAGGAGCACCACTAAATCTAATTCAAATACAATCTGAACCACTAAATCTAATTCAAAGGATTCCTAATTCTTTCAGGGGCAGGAGTTGTGAGGTGCTCTCTGCATTTCAAAGGAGCAGCGCTGCACTTGGCAGCCAATGAAGCATAAAAATAAACTGGCCCAGTAGCACAACTGCATGTACAAAAAGAAATGTAAAATTGCCGTTTCCAGAGGCAGGTGAGGAGCAACTCTCCTGGAGGCAGCAGGGAAGAGCTGGGAAGGAGGAATGCAGGGGGTTGGGAGCTGGGTTTGAAGAGAAAAAAATTAGGAATTTCTCTGCTGTGGGGATGGGGATGTGGTGTGGTTGTGCCAAAACCTGGCTGCACCTCCTGCCTGGGATGTCTGGATAAATCCCCTTTTCCCTCGTGCTGGCTGGGATGAAGACTTTGCTCAAGGGATCATCACCGTGAGCACTCAGCCAGGAATTGTCCTCCTCCTGCACTGTTGGCTCTCAGCACAGGTGAGATCTCAGCACAGCCTGCCCGGGGCAGCTGCTGCTCAGGGTGAGTGGGCTGGGGAAATGCAGATACTCCTGCTTTACACCACGGTGGTTTTATTTACTAGATATTAGTAAATATATACTATATATTGATTTACTACATATTTACTCTCCAAGCCATCCAACCCTGCCTTGTTGTCCCCAAGAGGATTCATCCTGACATACAAAATGTATTTAACTATATTGCATTAATCTCTGCGATATCTTGCCATTAATGAGAATGGATTTAAATGTAGAAATCTTATTTATTAGGCCACTTGAAGGCATGACATAAAATACATTCCAGTAAGTGAATTCTCTTTAGTCTCATTTTTAGGATTTTGCTAATGAAATTCTGATTTTTGATGGTTAAAATTGGGCTCCTCAAATCCATTAAAAGCACATGCAGGAAAGACATTGGAGGCACAAACCTTATATTAATGAGCTACATTAATTTTGATGGAGCAATGCTACATCACCCAGATGAGAATTGGCTCATTTATTATAATTATTTTTAGTCCGTAGTACCTGGGAACTCCATTTCTTTAGGCACCTTCCAAAGAACTTATTGGCTGGATCACATCTTTGTTTTCATTCTCTGTTAACATGTTTAACCCCTCCTCTGGCCAGCTCCATGGACAGGAGGTTTCTTGGAAGTAGAAGGAACTCCAAAAGATCAGGAGAACTTCATTGGCTACAGCCAGAGAGGTCAAAGCCCAAGGTCTGCAGTGGGAGTTTATTTGGGAACTCCCTCAGTGGATTACAGAACACAGGTGAAAAAATCAGAACACAGGTGAATAAATCAGAAGCTCAGGCTGTCTCAAGCCCAGGTCATTTAAGATGGAACAACAGCAAAGAAAACCAGGTCGCAATACTGGGCTTGGATTTTCGGAATGACTGAAGTTGCACAGCCAGGAGGAGCCCAGCTCGTTGCAGGTCAGACTCTTGAGAGCACCAGCAAGTCCTTGGCACATTTCTCTAATGCCTACATTTGAAATCCCTGTGTTCCCAGGCTGGTTTGTTTTGTTGGTGCCTTTGAGGAAGTTTATCTGTTTATGCCATTTTTTCCTTTTTTCTCTTTCCTCCCTCCCTTCAGCTTTAATCTCCCGTGGCAGGGAGCACAAACAATCCCTTGCTGTCCTTCTGCAGATGCTGCCAGCTGATGCCAGAGCCTGCAAAGGAGTCCTGGACTGGAAATGAGCACCTTGAGTCTCTGTGCCTGCCCTGTGCTGAGGGAGCAGGGGATGCTCCTGCACAACCAACCCATCCCAGCGGCATTCCCTCCCTCAGGAGAATGCGGACACAGGGAAAGCTGTTTCCTGCTGGAATGTGGCACTGAGTGTGCAGAAGGAGCAGGCAGAGTTAGCTTTGCTCACAGCAGTCAGACTAATGGTACAGCAGGTGCAGAAACAAGCTACCTTCTGTCTTAAATAACCTGCAAAATCCAGAAGGTCAGGAGTTTATAAAGTCCTGCAATTGAGAGAGATCACAGAATATTCTGGGTTGGACAGGACCCACAGGATCACTGAGTCCAGGTCTTTAGGGAGTGATCCATACAGGGATCAAACCACAGCCTTGCTCTGAGCAGCCGAGCTGATCTCAGATGTTTCTCTCCATCCCAGATTGGTGCTGCTTACTTACAAAGTGCGATTGAGACCCTTGGAGCAGGGCAGAGGACCCTGGCCAAGCACAGGCCCCACACAGGGTGCTCTGGCTGCACAGCTCCCAGACCCACCTGCCCTGATCCAGGAACTGCATTTCCATGGAGGTTTTTCAGGTGGAAATTCAGAGTTTCATTACGAAATGTATCGGCAAACCAAGTAAGTGTCCCTGCTCTCATGATGGCCTTGCTTTGCAGCACTGGGAATGATAGTACTGAGGTGCTTTGTAACTTTTTTTCTTCTTTTTTCCTAGTGTTTGACCCCTCTTGGTCACTCCCAGAACCACCTTGCTGCATCCACAGGGCCATGCCAAACCCAGTGTGCACTTTGCATCTTCAGCTCCCAGAGTAAGGTAAAACAAATATCCAAAAGAGAAGGTTGCCAACCAGAAAAAAGGAATCCATTAGCTCTTTCCCAGACTTTTTTCCCTCCACAGCCCTTGTGCCATGTACTGCTATGCTGCTTGCAGGGACTTTAGATTTGGTGACGTCTCGTTGCACAAGGCACCTTGTGGGATCAAGTTCTCGTCCCCACGGGGAGCAGGGACACAGAGGAGCTGCCATGGACCTTGTCCAGTGCTGGTGGGTGACACTGGGGACGTGCAGCCTGTCAGAACACAGAGTCCTCGAGGACACTGCAGTGGAGACCTTCAGCCAGGCTGCTCAGCTCGGTCTCGGTGGAGCTGGTGCAGGTCCGTGCTCTCTGCAAAACAAACAGCCCTGGGAGCTGGAGGGTGGGCAGCCTGGGCATGGGGGAGAGCTAAGGATGTCATGGAAACCCCATGGCTCAAACTGGGGCATTTGGAGAGGGATTCACCCAAAAGGGTTCATGATTTAGGAGCTCAGAAGCATTGGGTTCAACAGGAGGATTGTCACCTTCCTGCCGAAGCTTTCCCAGAGCTGCTCATCCCTCTGTCCCTCTCCCGCACCCCCAAACTCCCCATTTGCCATGTTTTACCACCCCTCTGTAGCCAAGGACAGAGAGCCCCAGCAGGAGCTGGAGGGCACAGAATCATGGAATCATTAGGGCTGGAAAAGACCTCCAAGATCATCAAGCCCCACCTTGGATCAGATCCCACCACACCCACTAAGTTCTATCCCCAAAAGCCACATCCGCTCGGGTTTTGAACACTTCCAGGGGTGGTGACTCCACCACTTCCCTGGGGAGCCTTTTCCACTGCCAGACCTCTCCTCCATGAGGGAACATGGTGTGAGGCATGGGGATTTTTCTGAATACACAGCAGCAAAGCCCATTTTTTGGGCCACATCCTGACCCCACGGGCACAGAGTTGCACAAATAAGTGTGCAGGGCTGGTGAGCTGCAGCAGGAAGCAGAAGCAGTGGCTGAGCTGCTGGGAAGCCCTGCAGGGTGGCAGGTGACAGAGGGACAAGCAGGTTCCCACAGGCTACCACCATGCAGTGCTTTCGTCACCTCACCTCCTGTTTACACTGCCAATTTAGGAACTGAATGTCCCCAAGAAACAGCTTCACTCTCCCTGGTGACCTCAGCAGGCACCTGGGTCATGTCCTCACCTCCTTGCCAGTGCCACCAACCTCATGGCTGTGGTGCCAGCAGAAACTTCTGGCTGGTGTCACCTACCACACCCAGCTCATTTGGAGTAAAAACAGAACTAAAAACAAGGCAGTGCTGCTCCTGAGGATGTGAAACTGCCTTTGCAAGCTCACATTTTCTAGCTGCAGAATAATATTTGCTATTTCTCATATTCTTAGTTGTGATGCCCCAAGTCATGGTATTTTGCACCATTTAATTAAAAACAAACATTATATGATAATCTTTTAAGCTTGTTTCCTCGACCAGACCATGGAGGAAGAACATTATCAAAAAAATCAAACCCCTGTTCCAAAAGGACAAAGGAAAATCAAGTTGCTGAGCAGCCCTTCCCTTGAGCACACAATGAGGGATTTATCTTATCTCTAAGGTAAATGTATTTATCAGAAGTAACAGCAAATGTAATAAGGTTTAAGTCCAGCTTAACAGTAGGAGCAAAAATTGTTAGGTTTAACAAAATCAGCTCCCCAGGAGTTCCCCTCCAGTACCTGCTCTGCCTGGCTGTGGAGCAGCTGCATTTCCCCGCAAAAGGCACTGTGTGCCTGAAATTCCATGGATATTAACAAAGAACTCGACAATAGCCTTTAATCCTTTTGTTCATTTTTAGCCCTTCCCAAAACACAACATCTACAAACAAAGCCAGAGCGGAGCTGCAGCAGACTGGGAGCTGTCCTTGGCACAGGAGGGGCCATGCAGCCAGGTGAGTCCCTACCAGAGCAGTGAGGATTGCTGATTCCCAGCCTCGGGAATTCTAAACTCCATGGGTTTAGTGCGCTTGGGGTTATTCAGTCAGAGGTTGGACTGCATGGTCTTGGAGGTTTTTTCCAGATTTAATGATTTTATGACCCTATTTGCTCCCAGCCTTGCAGGGAAAAAGCAGCCCACAAACACAAGCATTCCTTCTAGTTTCAAAAACAAAAAAAAAGAAAAAAGAGGGGAAAAAAAAAAGGCAACCAAAATGTGATTTTACCTCATAGTCAATCGGGAAGGGATCTCGGAATTTGTTGCTGGGCGTTGGAATTGGTGGGAACAGCTTCCTCCAGACGTGGTTTCTGCAAAACACAGCAGTGGAGGGTGTGAGAGGGTGGCAGCTCCTGATGGATAATGATCCCCACTGGGCTGGGCAGCTGTGCTGCTCCTAGCAGGACACCCCCGGGGACATGTGGGGACAGGAGGAGGTGGCCTGAGGCTGTCCCCAGCAGCCTCTCCCTCTGCAGGTCCCATGCAGTGCTGGAGCTTTCAGGCCTGGCTGGGAGAGAAATTCATTGCTCTGCTCTGTGTGCTCACACTCAGCTCTTCCCAAGGGCTCTGCTGTCATGTACCTTGTTTGGACAGGCAAGACAAGCTGCCTCTTGCTCAGGCTTTGGTTTCTGGGCACAAACTGCCTCGTGGTGGGAGAGCAACCACAAATAATTGTGTGCCCAGGGAGCTGGGAGTGGGCAGGGAAGGCACCAGGGATGGCTGACATCTGCTTAGTGCTGTAATAACTCATCCTGCTAACACCTCTGAGACCTTCCTTCCCTGCCTGACACTCCTGGGCACACAGCACAGGGATTTTTGTGATAGCAGGAGCTGCACAGGGAGCTTTTCCTTGTCTTAGATACATCCCGGAGCTCAGACCTCACATCCCAGGCACCAAAATGCTCTCACTGTCTCCAGCCCTGGATAGCACCATGTCCAAAAGGGTTTTAGTGAGAACTTGGGCTGAGTGAAGACTTTTTAGCCCAGAATTGGGATCCAGGGTCTGTTCTGGATGGAGCACAGAGCAAGGTGTGGGGCTGATCTGCTCCCTCTGCCCCATTTATTTCGTGACAATCCTCTTGGCTGATGTCTGCTTAGTTCAGTGCTTATGTTCTTAGGACTATTCTTCTTCCAAAAGCTTTCTGAGTTCTGTCAAGTTTCCCTTTATCCTATTATTATTCTCCTGGTGAGGAGGAATAATATTTTCTGTCTATCAGCTTGGAGCTAAACCTTCCTGGCTGAGCTGCTGCTGCTGCCTTGAAGGTGACATTGATGCTCCACTAATTACCAGGTGAAGGGAAGAGCCACAGCACTGCTCGCAGCACAGACACCACCAGGCAAGCTGTGGGATATTTCCCCATTGCTGCCCGTGGGTGAGGCTTTGTGAGGGAATTGTGCAGCCAGAAATGGGAATATGGGGAGGAAAAACAGAGTGTGAGGTGTTCTGGGGGAAAGATTTGCATTTCTTTTGTTGAAATGCTGGACACAGTGGGTGCAAAGGCTCAGTGAGGCTGTTCGCTCCCACCAGTGGGGTGGGACAGGGTAGTGGGGACAGGATTAGTGCCAATATTATTGCTGCAGCAGCACTGGCAGTGAGTCCAATCTTCCCAGCTCTCCTTCTAAGGGTCAGGCCTTTGTGTCCTTACCCAGGGGAGCTTTGCAAGCACTGCTGTCTTCAGAGCTCCCACACTTCACCAGGTCCCCCAAACTTTCCAAAATGCCACATCATTCCAACTGCATGTCATTTCAGCTCTGATTTATGCTCTTGCTGGCCAATGTACCCAACAAGATTTGCTTCTGTTTGGAATTGGCGTGTTCCACGTTGGGCTGTTTGCCAATAAAAGATTTTGATGGAGCCATATCAAAGTTATTTATTGAGTCAGCAAAAAGAGTGAGTTACATGGCACTTGTGGAAGGGGAACACTTAAAGAGGAGTGCAGAAATGCCCAAGAGGAACGAGGCAGGAGCACACTTGTGTCCATAGGGGCTGCTTTGCCCCTCAGCTCTCTGCAGGGAGGCATTGATGGGGTGATGCCCTCAGAATGGCTCTGTTCTTTTTGGGAGGTTACTGAAAAATTGGAGTTGTGTGATTAAAGCTCTTGTCACAAACAGCATCCCAGGTAGCTCTGTTTGTCTCTGCACAGGTTAAGGCACAGCCCTTCCATTACCTCTACTTGGACCTCCAGACCCTGGACACACCCCATGGGACCTTCATGCCTGAAATCAGCATTTCAGGGTCTCCAGTTTTCATGCTGTGTCTCTCTGTCTGAAATTTCCACCTTTCCCACAGGCTGTGACATGAAAAGGCCAGAGATAAACAAAGAGAAATAAGCAGAACAAGTTCTCCTTTCCCCCCTTCTAACTGCTACGATGAAATGGAGGAAGTATTTGCTCTAACTCTGTGTCACAGTGCCTGTCCCAGTGTGTTTCCTCCCCGAGATTCCCCACGGAGTTTTTCCAAAGCTGCCTGGTGTCTGCTGCCTTTGGAGCACAGAACAGGGGAGTACCTGGGATGACCACACCGATTTTGGGGTGTGGAGGGCACTGAGCGCCCTCATAGCAGCTAAATGGAACGGGTGACTGACTCCATCCTCCTGTAGGCTCACCTCCAGGAGAAAATGATATTCCTAGGGAAGTACAGAACTGCTCCCTGCTAAAGACAGAGGGCAAACCAGGAAAACATTCAATTGTGGTTTTTATCAAGACCATAACCCCATCCGCCTCTGCAAGTAAGTGAAGGGAAAAGCCTCCCCAAAGAGTCCCAGAGGGCTCCTTTGCCTTGCAGCACTCCTCCCAAATGGTGGTCTTTATCCCTGATGCCTGGAAGTACACAGAAAAATTTATAGACCTCTTTGCTGTAATGAAATTCCTTATAATGGCTGCAAATCGCATGAAATTTGAAGCGATTCCGTGGCTCGAATCGCAGAGTGCACTTCATGAATTTTCAAGAGCAGTAAAAACAGAGAGTACTAATGAAACTGTGATCTAGGGAACCTGCCCGATTCTTCTTTTTTTAATATCTGCAGGTACACCACTGTGTTTCATCTTCTTACACTTCTCCATCCTCCCAGGGCAGGCTGGGGATTAGAGAAGGAGAAGGAGCAAGGAGCAGCAGGGAAGGAAGGGTGGAATAAGGTGAGCAGCTCCATGAAATTCAGTGCAGCAGGGAGGTAAAATTTTCATCACGTTGGCAAGGAGAGACATCCCTTCACACTTGTTGAATACCTGGTCCTTAGTTATTTGGTAATAAAAAAGAATATGCTAATACTTACGTTTTGCATATTATAGCAACAAGCAGGAATGTGCAGGATGTGGACACACAAAGCAGAGTGAAAATCCAGGCTATGGAATTCTCCAGTTTATTTTGCCCTGAATTTCAAGGGGGAAAAAAAAGTAATCAAATCTATTATTATAGTACAGATTATTTGAAACAAGCTCTTTCAAAATATTTCATCATCTGTTGAATGTCTTTGTATTCAGACCACAAATTAACATGAAAATTAACATGTTAATTTTGCAAATGAACATGCAAAAATACCTGGAATTAGAAATGAAATGCAGAGCTTGAAGAAGAGTTTCCATGGCACTGCATTTCTGATTTCAACAATAAATTTCTTTTATTTTGATGTGAAGAAGAGAACAAGAGGCTGAGAAAATAGCTGAGGCAGGAACCTGTATTGTGCCAATGAACTGCAACAAGCGCTTAAAAGCTCTTTTCCAGAAGAAAAACTGAATTAGGTGGTCTTGTCCTTGGATATTGCTGAGATTTAAGTACATTTTTATTACGGAAGACCAAATTTTTTCCTGCCATCAGAATGAATTTTCAGTGTTTGCTATGTGAGCCAGGTGAGGAGGTCTAGGGGATGTGTTGAAGAAAGGAGGCAAAACACTGAAGATTTGAATTCCTGATATAAGAGGGGGAATGTAGTAAACAGGAGAGTGTAAGAGAGTATTTTTTAAGTGAAAAGAAGGAAGTTAAGAAACTCCAAAGATAAGAGCAAAGGAGGATGTCTAAGAACAAACAGTTGATAACGTGCAGTGATAAAGGAACTGTTATTTCCACAACAACTTGTTCAGCACGCAGGAAATGCAGAGCAAAAGGGAGCAAATGATCCTGCTCCAAAGATGCTCAAATCATGGTCTGTTTTCCCCCAGCATTTAAGGTGGGAGATAGTTTCAGTAAAGCAATGGTTGACATGATCTCTCATAATAATTCAAAGGTGAACATCACAATGATGGCAGGGAAACACCTGTAAAAACTGAAGTGATGCAAGAAAAGGCTTTGAGTTAATAGCAATCTCTGGAAATATTCACAAAGCACTGTCTAAAACCAACCCTCCTCAAAAAGAGTTGTTTTATTTTTAATGGAAGAGATTTAAATCCCCTGGGCATTACCAAGTCCTTCAAACCCCTGTTTTCCTGTTTCCTATTAAAATTCCATGATGTTGCCCAGTCTCCTGATCAGGCAATGGAATTATGGTCATCCTTACCAACATAAATAATTGCACTCCAGTCACTCCAGAAGCCTCTGGCACGACAGATGTGGTTGTGATTGGCTCTGATCCGGATGGAATACCTGCTGGTGACATCAATCCGCAGGCGGAAGCTGTTTGAGGAGATTTTCAGTATCTGTCAGGAAAACAATTTGTGCTGTTACGTATTAATTAAGACCAAACCATTCAGAAAACAAACTTTAGCCATGTTTATCTTTTTTATTGTTTTCATTAACTGTGAGCAGCTGGCCTTGCTTTGGAGGTAAGATTTCTGTTTTTACAGGTGTAACTTATCCTAACACACCAATATTTCAGGGCAAATTCCTGGAAAATGCCTCATTTTTCCATTCTTCCTTAAGACCCTAAATGCAGGATTTTCACGATGGTAAAAACTGTCCTGAACCAGATGCAAAAAGCTGAATAAATCCAATATTGTCCTGCTTTCCCAAGTCTCTTGGGGATGGTTTGTTGCAGACCTAAAAGGCATTGAGGAAAAGAGGAAGGCAAATTCCAGCTGCAGAGGACAGGAATGCTGGATAATCTTGGATGCTGGAGGAGCAATTACCTGCTTGTTACCCGACTTCAAGTTGATGAGGTAAAATTCATATTCAAAACATTCCTTATCGAAAGGAGAAATTGGCTTCTCCCATGTGGCCAGGAGATCATTTTGCTCCAGGGATACACTGATATTTCTGGGAACATTCACTTTCTCTGCAAAAAGAAAACTGTGCTGGTGAGTTATTTATAGGGACAAGTTTAAATACTAAAAGCGGGAGCATTTTATAACCTGATACTGTTTCCAAGTAGGACCTATAATTCTTGAATTTGTTTCACATTTTGGAGTGAAAAGATAAGGATTTAGGAGGAATAACTACATTGCAGGTAATAGTTATGGGAAAATAGTTTGGAAAATCCACTTAAAAGGTCTGGAAAACTAAAACAACTGAAAATTAGTATTGGGAATAATGCTTTGACTAACAAACAGAATAACTACTTGCATTTTCTACCTCTTATTTTTGCCATTCCACAATTAAAATCAAATTTAGTTAGGACAATACAGTTATCTCTTCTAATTTCATTAAGATGACTGTGCAAAACCAACACATCCTTTCACCTGCATCAAGAACCACTCAGTCCTCAATCCAGCAGAATTTCCTCACAAATCTTTCGACAATCTTGCTAATCATTTTTGATTTCTTTTTAATGTATTCCTACTCACCGATGGCATTTTGGTTAAATAACTGCTGAAAAGGCTTGATTGCAGCACGTTTGCTGGAGCCATTAATGTGTATGACAATGAGGTTGTCAATCTCCCCAGGTTTAATTTGAGTACTTGGAAATCTGCACTCAGTATTCCTGTTCCACTTGTCTTTGATGTAACTGTGACATTCCTCGGTGTGTGTTTCATACCTAAATTAAAATGTTGGTGAGACAGGATGCTCTTAAAGAAATTCACTGCTGGCTGCAAAGGGAGAAAACACCAACCTGTAAAACAGAAAGTACTTGGTGTCTTCTGGTGCCCCCTGGCCAGGGAGCCAAGTGCAGTGGAGAGAGACATTGCCAGGGATGGTGATGTGTGTGACACAGGACAAGTTAGTGACAGAGGTCTCTGCAGCACCTGGAGAGGTGAGGAATTACAGAGCAGAAAGAGAGCCTCACTGCAAAAATCAGAGCAAGTTCATGTTGCTAAACCAGTTTGATTTCATTACAGCTTATTCTTTCTTATCACACGGGTCTGGGGGCTAGAAGAGGAGGGATGGAGGGATGGAGGGATGGATGTATGATGGATGGAAGGAGATTCCCAAACAAAGCAAGTAAAGCTGTGCCACACAACACCATGTATTTCATGTGTAACAAGGCAACAATATCCTCAGGTGCACCACAGTAGGTTAACTCAGCCTTAGCAAGGCATTTTTAGAAACTTTTATAGGTGTTATTGACATTTTGCACCTCCAGATTGCACTCCAGGCTCCACTGCAGTAGAGAAAGGCCCGGACTAAATCCTTTTGTAGCAGGCAAAGTGGAAAATGCTGTATTTTTCTTTTAAAGCACTAAACCTGTCACCTTTCGCTGTCTAGTCCACAGATGGGCAGAACACAAAATGCAGACCTTCCCTGGGTTTTTCTTACCTGGCAGAGGAGGGAGTTGTCCCTTCACCCAGTCACTGCTCATCTGAAGGTCCTCCTGCAGGAGCAAGGTCCGGACGAGTGCGGAGAAGCCGTTGTGAAGCACTGCTGTTCGGATGCTGTGAGTCCTTTTGGTGTCGTACTTGAAACAAAAAATATCAAATAAACACCACAGGGGATGGGAGCCAAAATAAGGGAACTGCAAAGACTGAGCCAGACAGTTCAGTGAGTTGGGCTGATGGGGATCCAGTACTTTAAGTCAGTATCCATCATCCCCTCCAGATGAAAACTGCAGGGACTGCAATTCCCAAGGCTTGTCCCAGCAGAGCTGTGTCCACAAGGATGGTGAAAGGGAATCTCCCCAAAGTGTGTGTTTAGATAAAAGAGAATAGAAGGGATTTAGCCCTCTTAAGATCCTTGATTTGTTTTTTATCTTACCTCTTCAGGCACAGGGCTCAGGATTTTCACATCGTACCTAATGGTGGAGTTGTTTTGTTCTTGAGCAGGGTTTGGTTCCCAGTGCAACAGGACTTGTGCTAACGCTGACACTGTGAGGGTGAAGTTAACAGGTGGGAAAACCTGAACTGGAAGGGAGAAAACAGAAATATCCATGAATATCCAATCCAGTGAATTGTTTAGAGCAATACCTGTTTGCAAGCAGTGAGCAATACCAGCAAATAATTTCATTTCAGTATTATATTCTCTCATTATAAAATGTTTCTAATATTTAAAAAAATAGCTTTAAATAACCAAAGCCCTATCAAATAAGAGTTTATTAACATTTGGCTTAAAAATTAATTTTTACAACAGTTTCAGCTTGAAAATTACTATGATGTATTACATTTGGCTTGTTAATTAGGTTCAGTTTTTTTGTCTTGGTCCTCATTGTCACACAGACACATAGGGAACAGGGCTGATGGAGTGATCAGCTGCATGAACAATTCTCACCCACATCAGCTTGCAGGAGAAGGTAACATGGTGGCTTTCAAAGAGACGTTTGACAGCCACAAGAGGTTGCATGTGAGAGTGGGACCAAAATGATGAACAGAGGAATTAAGCACAAATGGAAGAAAACATAGAAGGATGGGAACGATAATTTAAAGTGACAGGGCAAGGATTCCTGGAGCTCCCATGGAAATGAGGAGGATCTCGTGCTGGGGGAATGTGTGCATATAAATAGCAGGGCAGTGAAATAATCAATCTGCTCCCCTCCAGTTCTTCAGAGCCTGCTCTGTCTTATTTGCCAAATCCAAGGTATTTGAGGGACATCAGCATCCCTGGCATCCAAGGCCAGGCTGGATGAGGCTCTGAGCACCTTGGGATAGTGGAAAGTGTCCCTGCCCATGGCAGGGGTGGAACTGGGGGGCTTTAAGGTCCCTTCCAACCCAAACCATTCTGGGATTTTCCATGATCAGCCCCCACTTCTCTTCTCCCGTGATTCCAACCTTTGATGCCCAGGAGTTCAGTTTTCAAGCTGTGTGTTTTTCCTACACATTGCTGAAAGAAAACTGCCCCATAAAGGCTCAGAAAACCCCGAGGCTCACAAACCACACAGAACCACCCAGCCCAGAGGACTTGGCACAAGCTGTGTCTCCATCACTGGAGGTCCTTCCCTCTCAAAGCAAACCAGGCACCAATTGGGAACAGTCTGGGACAGGGGACAGCTGTCCCAGGGTGCAGGAGAGCACATCCATTGCCATCCCTGCTCCTGGGCTCATGGCCTGCCAGGCTGTTCTAGCCACGTGTAGAACAGTCACAGCACACAGAGGGACCTTGGGCACCCACTGGTGCTAAAGCTCCACCCTGGCAGCAGGAAACTCCTCACCTCCTGCACTTGGAGGCATCTTTGGCTGAGCCAAGTTTGTTGTCCAGAGGAGGATCAGGAAAACTTGCACCCCGCTGGCCATCATCTTTGGGTGGTGGATGGGCACAGCCAGGCATCAGCACACGTGTCTTGTCACCATTTCACTGGAGCTAAAAATGAACACAATCCCGAGGGTTAAGCACACACACCATGGACCATGATCTGCCCACACAGTCAAAGGAGTGAAACTGCCCTGCAGGGATAGGCTCTTCTTTTCTTGAAGGAAAATGCTTCTTGTGGGAGCTAAATTTAATCTAAGTACCACCAAGCACATTTCATCTTGCTGCCTTTGGCAGACCTCTCTGAGAAGCTGCTGGTGGCAAACCTTCATGTGGATGTTCAGAGCAGCCATGGAATTAGAGCATTTCTCCAAGGAAAGTCAGTCAGGTTCAGGTATATTGGCTTTCAGGAGAGTCCCAGTGTCTCCAAGAACAGAAATAGCCTTATTTTTATCTCCTACTCTATATAAAATAGCTGCTTACTGGGATTTACCTTCTAGTTACTACTCCAATAAAACTCCCTAAAGACACAGTCAGTGCTCACCTCAAGGCTAATTCTCCACTCTTAATTACTGGGTGTAAGAGAAACTGTTTTGTTTGTTTCTAATTTAAATGAACAGCTATTTTTAATCTTAAACCCAGCATTTTCCTGTGGATTGTTTCATGAATTACTGGGAGGAAAAAAATCTCTGTGTAATCATTCATGTATAACCTAATATAAATATGGGCTTGCAGAACAGCAGCTTTTCAAAATGTTCTTACTGAAGAGAAATGCACCCTCCCAGCCCAATCTTACCACTTCCCTGGGGCACTACAGCAATTGCTCGTATGGAAAACATAATATTTTCCAATGGTAATGAGCAGGAATAACCCAGGGACTGGAAGCACTCCCACTGATCACAGTTGGAATAATTCTGCTGTACAGTAACTATTTTTCAAAAGGCAGTCTGAGTGCTGAGTTCATTAAAATGACACATCATCTACAGTACAGTGTGTTTTTAATGTCCAAGTCCCCTCATTATCTACATTCACATTATGTGCCTCTCTAGTTTCCTGACAGCCAAAATGTGCACGAGGCCAGCAGAAACTTGGGATTTTGCTAATGGATGATTCCTGGGGAGCCAGGGTTTGATTTTATGTACATTGGGTTATTGAAAGACACCTTGGCCAGGCGTTTTGGTTCCTCCAAAATGTCAGCAAATCACAGACAATGGGACAAATGTTCTTTAGAGCACACATTTATGCCTGCCCAAATTACTGGCATCAGGCTTTCTTTGCTGCTTCAAGAAACATCATTTCATTTACCTGATGCGACTATTAAATACACTAATAACTTCTTCTCTATTTAGAAGTAAAAATTCATTATCCTCACATCCTTGAAAATAAAAACTAACTTTGGGAAAGAAGCTTCATTAGTTTCACTGCTCAGAGCACTCATTCTTTGTTGTTTTTTTTTTTAGAAAAGCAATGACTTCAGTGCATTATTTAAAAAAAAAATCTTTAAAAACCCTCATGTTTTGCAAGTGCTTAGGATTCACATCTACTTGAATTATGTCAGTGTGCTGGTTTCAGGCATTATCATAACTACAGCACCTGACTCTCCCTTGAGTTTATTTAAAGTGGGTTTGGCTACCAGTGAATTTTTTCTTTTTTACTTTGTCCTCAAAAAGTTAAGGGTTCTGACTCTTCTTTTCCCTGTATTTCAACAAAGATCCTAAAAATCTTCTTTTTTCTTTTGCTGCCTAAAAGCTTGCATATATTAGATCTTACATTTTCTGAGCAGCACATTAATGAATTGAAACTGGATCTAAAATGTTACTGTAATGCAGATGAGTCTTCAATTATTATCCTGTTCTTTTCAGTTTATTTTTTCTTGCTTTGTTTTCCAAAATGCTATTTTTATTTTTGTCGCTGCCAGACTAAGATTGAAAGCACAGCTTTCAGAAGATGTATTTCAGCAGCTGTGTAAGACCACATCCTCTAAAAACAAATTGAAGCCTGTGATACCTTATTTCATGGGAGAAATTACTGAAAAGAGAATCAAAGTAAGTGTATTCAAGTAAAGATGGTAACTAGAAGTCTTAACTAGAAGTCTACAAGAGGATTATGCTCTTCTACAAAAATGGGTATCGTAAGTTTTCAGGACAAATAAAAGTTTTGATTCTACTGTATTTTGGTTATACAGGTAAAAAGCAATAAGCAGAGAGTAAAGTGGATATTCTCTTTGTGTAGAGAATATACTCCTTTTAGAAGGGCAGTAGGGATCCAAAGCACAAAAATCAGCCTCCTCAAGGTAATGATTTTCTCCCTTACAGCTGACATGTCCCAGTACCTCACAGGCACCCAAGAGGCAGCAGATTCCAGATGCTTTTCCCAGCGCAAAATGCCTTTGAAAAGCAGGACATCTGCAGTCTTCAAAGCAAGCACAAGGCAGTCCCAGAGCCCAGCAGACACCCATGAGGTTACCTGTGGGTCTCCAAGCCCCCTGAAGAATCAGCTCCATTTGTTCCCTGGTCTCTGGGTGCTCTCCCTGTGGGTTTCTTTTATAACTGCTGCCTTTCAAGTACCAACGTGATTGGTACCTCACAAGCGATGGCAGAGGATAAGTGAGATAAGTGCGCCTTGAAAAAGGGAACTACGGATTTGACCACAGGGTGGAAGGCTCCACACAAGCACGCTTTAGCCCAGAAATGGGTTCATTTTATTTATTGAGGGTTAATTATATGCAATGGTCTGAGAGTTCTCTAATGACTTTTCAAGAGCAAGAATGTGCTGAGTGACCACAAAGAAATAACCTACAGTCACACTGCTGATATCCCAATTTGTTCTCGCCCTAGGAAATCAAACCCAGACATTGCTGGAAAACTGTGCAACCTTTGCCCAGTGTTTTTATGCCGTTTTGTCCAAAGCTCTAGCCATACAGCCATGCAGACACCACTAGCATTTTGGGACGTTACCAGCACCAAAGCAAACCCAATGTTGTGCTGAGAGCTTTGAGCTGATCCATAGGGTTGGATAACTTCTCTATTCCCACAGAAGCTGTGGATGCCCCATCCCTGGAAGTGTTCAAAGTTGGATGGGGTTCATGGAAGGTGTCCTTCCTCATGGCATGGGGCTGGAACAGGATGATCTTTAGGACTCCTTCCAACCCAAGCCATTCCATGATTCTATGATGGTAACACAGGGTCACAAACAGGAGAAGGAGCAAATCCAACCCCAGGGCCCAGGGAACACCCTGCAGGAAGCGGGGCTGTGTGTGACGGAGTTACAGGAAGGATGAGAAGAAGGCTAATGACTCAGCCTCATTAACAACCTGGAATCCAAGTTATTAATGTGCAGGTGACACAAGCTGGGAAGGGCGAGGGCTTTGGGGCTCAGGCTGGAACTGAAAAAGCTCTGCCAAATTGGTGGAAATGGATGTAGCTCAACGTGGGCAAGATCTCAACTGCAGTTAGGCATTATCAGCTGTACAATACCATCTGTAAATAATCAGTTATCACTGATAAGTGTCTGCTCTCGAACAGGATGGGTTTTGCAGGGCTGTGGGCTGAGGTCAGCGGTGGAGTCCCCATAAAGCCGTGTGGATGTGGCACTTGGGGGCAAGGGACAGTGCTGAACCTGGCAGTGCTGGGGCACAGCTGGGCTTGGATGACCTTAGAGAGCTTTTCCAAAATGATGACTTTGTGATCCACTGATTTAACACTTAAATGCTACCGAGTTTCTCACCTGGGAGGAGAAACTCATCAATTCCATCCCAGTTATTTCGCCGTTACCTCTGCAGTTTTCCCCCTGTAATAACTCGTTTTCCCGCTGTAACTCCTTTTCTCGACACAGAAACGAAGCCACAGTAAATCTACGGCTTTTATTGATAATTTTTGGTTTATCATTGCCGCCCGAGGGGACCGGGGGAGGAGCGAGGCCCGAGCCCTGCCCAGCCCCTCACGGCATGGCCCGCCCTGAGCCCGGCACGGCCCCGCACGGACCCGCCCAGCCCGTCACGGCACCGCCCTGCCCGAGCTCAGCCCCTCACGGCTCAGCCCCTCACAGCTCAGCCCGGCCCCTCACGGCTCAGCTCGGCCCCTCACGGCTCAGCTCGGCCCCTCACGGCTCAGCCCGCCCCAAGCTCAGCCCGGCCCCTCACGGCTCAGCCCGCCCCTCATGGCCCGGCCCGCCCCTGCCCGGCGCCGCTCTGAGCTCATCGCCCGGCGCCGCCGATCGNTCCAACCCAAGCCATTCCATGATTCTATGATGGAAACACAGGGTCACAAACAGGAGAAGGAGCAAATCCAACCCCAGGGCCCAGGGAACACCCTGCAGGAAGCGGGACTGTGTGTGATGGAGTTACGGGAAGGATGAGAAGAAGGCTAATGACTCAGCCTCATTAACAACCTGGAATCCAAGTTATTAATGTGCAGGTGACACAAGCTGGGAAGGGCGAGGGCTTTGGGGCTCAGGCTGGAACTGAAAAAGCTCTGCCAAATTGGTGGAAATGGATGTAGCTCAACGTGGGCAAGATCTCAACTGCAGTTAGGCATTATCAGCTGTACAATACCATCTGTAAATAATCAGTTATCACTGATAAGTGTCTGCTCTCGAACAGGATGGGTTTTGCAGGGCTGTGGGCTGAGGTCAGCGGTGGAGTCCCCATAAAGCCGTGTGGATGTGGCACTTGGGGGCAAGGGACAGTGCTGAACCTGGCAGTGCTGGGGCACAGCTGGGCTTGGATGACCTTAGAGAGCTTTTCCAAAATGATGACTTTGTGATCCACTGATTTAACACTTAAATGCTACCGAGTTTCTCACCTGGGAGGAGAAACTCATCAATTCCATCCCAGTTACTTCGCCATTAGCTGTGCAGTTCTCCCCCTGTAATAACTCGTTTTCGCGCTGTAACTCCTTTTCTCGACACAGAAACGAAGCCACAGTAAATCTACGGCTTTTATTGATAATTTTTGGTTTATCATTGCCGCCCGAGGGGACCGGGGGAGGAGCGAGGCCCGAGCCCTGCCCAGCCCCTCACGGCATGGCCCGCCCTGAGCCCGGCACGGCCCCGCACGGACCCGCCCAGCCCGTCACGGCACCGCCCTGCCCGAGCTCAGCCCCTCACGGCTCAGCCCCTCACAGCACAGCCCGGCCCCTCACGGCTCAGCTCGGCCCCTCACGGCTCAGCTCGGCCCCTCACGGCACGGCCCCTCACGGCTCAGCCCGCCCCTCATGGCCCCGCCCCCCCCCGCC
>VZRM01002778.1:776464-797184 GCA_013397955.1 Grantiella picta | reverse complement strand
CGCCCGGCGCCGCCGATCGGAGCTGGGCCCGGCACCCGCGGGTGGGTGAGTGAGTGAGCGAGGGGCGGCGGGGCAGGGCTGGGTCGCTGCCTGCCCGCAGATGTGGGCTGAGCTGTCGCTTGTGCCCCGCAGATGTGGGCTGAGCTGAGGGTTGTGCCCCGCAGGGCCGGGCTCTGGCTGCTGCGGCGGCGGCACGGCGGGAGCTGCACCATGAGGCTGCAGGCGCCGCAGTTCCAGGCGCTCTTCACGCCGGGGCTGCGCAGCGTGGCCGGTGAGTGCGGGGAGAGCTCCGGAAAATGTAAAAAATGTCCCCGAGCGCAGCCCCGGGGTGGTTCGGGTCGGGAGGGACCTTACAGCTCATCCCATCCGCTGTCCCAGGCTGCTCCGAACCCCGTGCAGCTGGCCTTGGGATGGGGCAGCCGCAGCTTCTCTGGGGATTCCATTCCAGGCCTCACCACCCTCACGGGGAAGAATTTATTCCCGATATTTAATCTAAACCTACTCTCCTTCACCTTAAGGCCGTTGCCCCTTGCCCTGTCACTCCATGCCCTGGTGAAAAGCCCCTCCCGAGCATTTTTCTGCCCCAAGGTTTCCCAGCCCTTCCATTCTCCAGGCCGAACACCCTCAGCCTGTCTCCAGAGCTCCTTTTCTCCATTGTAGGACAATTCTATCATGCTGTGTCATTTCGAGAGAAATTTGGGTTCGTGGCTCACTGTGCTCAGTCATAAATAATCTGAATACTTTTCCCTTGTCAGCTCCTGACTGTTCAGAATGATTCCCAACCCAGAGCCCTCTGTACCAATTAGACCTGCCAGTATTTAGGGTACCAGAAAAACTGCAGAAAAATAAATCAGAAATGACAAACAGAATACCTGTGGGTACTCAGCTGTGCCACGAATTGGTGCATTTTGCATGAACCTGTGAGGGATTTGCTTCTCCCTGCATATTTGAGTGTTTATTCCCACATCTATGATCTTAACTTTGTGAGCAGGCAGGTTCTGGCTGATGGTGCCAGCCCCTTGCCCTGACATTGCTTTTTGGTTTTCCTTTCCTCCCCAGAACTGTTTGAGAAGAAGAACTATGAGCTGAGAATAGCAGGAGGGGCCGTGAGGGATTTACTGAGTGGAGTGACACCACAAGACATCGATTTCGCCACCACAGCCACGCCAGCAGAGATGAAGGAAATGTTCACAGCAGCTGGGGTTCGTCTGATCAATAACAAAGGAGAAAAACATGGAACCATCACTGCCAGGGTGGGTTTGTGATTTGATTTGGATCTTTTCTGTGTGTGGATGTGCAGCGTGTCCAGTAGAAAACTGGCAGCATGCTCCTTCTTTGTTAAAGTATCACAGCTGGGGTTTAAATGAGACCCTGCTTTAAGGCACGGAGTGATTTTTTTGATTATTCATGGTAGAATTCAAGTAATTATCTTATTATAATGTTGCTGTGTCATCACCAGAGAAGATAATGTAGGCTGCCCACACATGATCCTCTCAAGTTTAGTTTCCTCTACTTTGCTCTTGCAGGAAGACTTCTGCAGGCTCTAGAAAATCAATAATGCTAAGATTATTTTCAGGGGTTCCTATTTTTCAGTTGTCAGCTCTGCATGAAAACATGGCACACGTTGCTGTGCATGTGTCCACTCACTGTTTACAAACACAAGGCTGAAAAAATGCAGCTTTTTCATTTAATTTCATTTCATGGTTGTGTTGAAGTAACGATGTCTGTGGGATTTGCAGCTCCATGAACAGAATTTTGAAATTACCACTCTCCGAATAGATGTTGTCACCGATGGACGACACGCAGAGGTGGAGTTCACCACTGACTGGCACAAGGATGCTGAGAGGAGGGATCTGACTGTCAACTCCATGTTTTTAGGTAAATTTGAAAAACAGTTCTGTAGATGAAACAGTGAATTTTGAGTTTTGCCAGTGAATTCTGTCTCTGTGTCAAAGGTCTGTACAAATACGTGAGATGATCTGACAGACCAGGTCTAATCACACAATTTCTCCAGATTTTCAAATGAGAGAGTTTCATTGTGTCAGCCATATTTGTAAATTCATATTCTTCTATTTTTTCTTTTTTTTCTAGGTTTGGATGGGACGCTGTATGATTTTTTTAATGGCTATGAAGACTTGAAAAACAAGAAAATCAGATTTGTGGGGAAGGCAGCTGAGAGAATACAAGAGGATTATTTACGAATCCTGAGATACTTCAGGTAACAGGTTTTGCCTTCCCTTGAGAAATGAAACGTAGAAGGTTTCAAAAATATGCAGAAAGAGATCAGTGAAGTAAAAAGAGCTGTATTTGTCATATTTCCTTGCCAACCTAAATGGTTTTGTGATTGTAAGTGGAATAGTTATTCTCATCTAACATTCAGGGGTTTTATATGGCAGATTTTATGGAAGAATTGCAGAGGAACCTGGAGATCATGAACCTAATACACTGCAAGCAATTAAAGAAAATGCCAAAGGCTTGGCTGGAATATCAGGAGAAAGGATTTGGGTGGAACTGAAGAAAATTCTTCTTGGAAACCATGTAAATCATTTGGTTCAACTTATGTATGAGCTGGATATTGCCCAGTACATAGGTAAAGTTTGATTTCCTACTCCTGTGTCTTATACAGACAGAATTTTGTGGCAAAGTGAGATCAATCTTGGAATAAAACAGAAAGAAATAAGTTTTTTTTTCCTGTGTTTACATTCACATTTTAACACTTCTTTTTGCACTTTTTGTGTGTTTTTAGGGCTACCACTTGATGGGAATGTAGAAGAATTTGCCAGAGTCACTAAAAACATCCAAAATCTGTCTCCAAAACCCATGACTGTGCTGACATCCTTGTTCAAGACCAAGGATGATGTCACAAACCTGGACCTGAGGCTGAAAATCTCCAAGGAAGAAAAAAACCTTGGCCTTTTCTTGGTGAAGCACAGGCAGGAGTTAACCAAAGGCTCAGGGCCAGAACCACTCAGACCATACCAGGACTTCCTGATGGATGTAAGTACATTTCAGATTGCTTGGTTTGGGGCTTCACAGTGAACTGAATTAATTTTTAAGAGCTTTATAAAAACCAAACCTGCTGTATTTTACCAGTTCTGAGCACCCTGTGCTCTGTAGCAGTTTTTTGACTGATATAAAATTCAGGCTGAAAAAGTCACATTCCATCATCAGTTTCTTGTGACCATACTTGGGACTGGCAGTTTGCTGGGCTGTCCTGAAACGAGAGACAGGAGCTGGACCTTAGGAGAATTTTTTTGGCTTTTTTTGGGTGAAACTCAGCTCTGAATTGTGTTGGGGAAAATCAGTGCAGTTCCTGGAACCATATGGTGTTCCATAGGCACCCTGTGAGGTTCTTCCACAGCAAAGTGCAGTAATTCCAGGTGAATTCTGCACTTTTAGAGCAGCACCTGAGACTGAGGGCAAGAACCATGCCTGCCTCCCACAGAAGAGGTGATGGATAAGGGTTACAGCCATTTCCTGGAATTCAGGGAGTCTCCAAGGATCTCCCAGAGCCTCCAAGACTCTGTTTTAACACCTGAAAGGCAGGAGAGATCCTTGTTCATAGTTCAGCTTGTCCAAGACCTTTCCTAACAAGGCGTAATGGGAATAGCATTATCTTGTTTCACACTGAACCCTGTATTTTTTCCTTTTTTCCCTAGTCTAGGGAAGCTCACACCAACTCCAAGATCTTCGAGCTCTTGAAGTACCAAGGAGAAGAACAACTTTTGAAAGAAATGCAGGAATGGACTGTTCCCTCTTTCCCTGTCAGTGGCCACGATCTGCGGAAGATGGGGGTGTCCACTGGGAAGGAGATTGGGACAGCACTGCAGCAGCTCAGGGATGAATGGAAGAAGAGTGGATACCACATGGATAAGGAGGAACTGCTGAGCTGCCTGAAGAAGTTGTAAAGTGAATAATAACAGAACTGTTTGTGCCCTGATCTGAGTGGAACTGAGCTCCCAGGAAACTGAGCCACTCACAGCCAGTCGAGCGTTTGTCACATTTAACATTTTCATTACTAATTCATCATTTCAGCGAGGAGAGGTTTGATATTGTAATTATGTGAAGTATTGTTTGCCAAATTCCACCTTCTCTACCTCTCTTTGCTGTATTTAATGATAAATATTTACTATTTTATCATGACTTCAGGGCATGAGAGGTGACATCAAGTTTTTTTCATTCTGACTTTCTATATCCAAAAAACCCTCCAAAATCCCCCCAAAAAGGTTGTTTTCATCCTTTAGATAAAATCATGGAGGGTTTTTTATGTGCCTAGGAGGATGGCTGGAGATAATGGGCTCTACCTTAACTCTTTTTGTTCTTAAAGCTGGATAAAGATGGAAATACTTACTCCAGTTCCCAAACAGTCTTGCCATGGAAAACCAGGCTGTTTTCTAGGACTATTTTTATTTTCCAGAATTCCAGAATCAGTTTTAGGTTAAAAGGATGACTTGGCTGAGTGAGTATCATGAACTTTCAGTAGTTTTTCAATAACTTATCACTGAGTAACTAAGCTGGTGAAGGTTCTATGGTGTATTTTCAACTTCAGGTGTGAGACAAACTATTAATGTTAATTAACATTAGTGGAGGGGAGATTCAGCTCCTTGCCTTGGGAATTTGGGGATTTGGTGCAGTGCTATTCCTGGCTGGTCTTTAGGAATGTCTTCCTATCCCCGTTTTTTGGTTTTGGTTTTGTGTGCTGTTAAAAAACTTCTGAGAGCAGCTCTTGTGTGTATAAATCTTACTGCAGGTGGAAGTTTTCCTACAGAACCATGGCAATGAATAAACTCCTTTGATTTCATTTTCCTTGGATATCATTTGACAACACTAGATGGCAACATTGGAGCAATGCTGGAAAAAAATCAGCATTTTGGGCTTTCACACAACTTCCCAACTGCCTTTCATTTTCCTGGGATGTCAAGTCCTTTAAATAAATTATCCTGAAGGTACTTGGGAATTTGTGGGAGACAGCAAGGGAAGAGAGAAAGTGCTGTTTGTTAGTAAGGCGAATCTCACAAGAACATGATGGTGCTTAATTTAATGAAGTAATTAAATTGAAGCCTCCTTGGTGCAATTTATGGAACTGCTGGAATCTTGGGAGGGAGAGTGACAAAACTCAGGGCTGTGGTAGTCTTTTGAAGAACCTTTCCCTTTTCCCCAGCCCAACAATCAGCAAAACCAGGTGAGTTTTGAAACAATTTGAATTTTATTCTTTGCAAATGTTTGCAAGCCACAAGATTTCTCAGAGAAGTTGTCCCAAAAGGCAGAGAGAGGAAGAGTTAAAGCAGAGACTGGGCTACCCCTGGAGCAGCTTTACAGAGCAATTAAAGGTGACAAAGAGAGGAACAAATGAACTGCAGCACATCCAAAAAGAGCATTAATAAAAAACAAATGAGGATCTGAACATGTTTCAGACCCAGTGAGCTTGTGTGGTTCTACCAGTTTGTCAGAATGAAACTAAACTAAATGAAAACTTGCAATTTTCCAGGCTCTGATGTTGGTGATGCTGCAAAGATGGCCTGAAAATGAGGCTGTGCTGGCATCCCTCAGTCCCTGCAGGACACTCCTGTTTGTCCCTCGTCCCCAGCCCAGCCCCATTCCCACATCCCAGGCCAGGACAGGGATGGTGGGAGAGAGGAGGAGAACGATCCCCTGGGGAAGCAGCCTGCAAATCCCTTGGATTAATTCCTGCATGAAGCTACAC
This sequence comes from Grantiella picta, assembly GCA_013397955.1. NCBI lineage: Eukaryota > Metazoa > Chordata > Aves > Passeriformes > Meliphagidae > Grantiella > Grantiella picta. The sequence continues at coordinate 791,480 of VZRM01002778.1, read as the reverse complement.
TCAGCTAATCAATGGGATAAATGTAGTAAATATTCATAAACTCTGATTTCCTTCGATTAGTGATGTCCATATTTCTCCATATTGATGTTCCCAGTTTTCCACCATAATCCCAACCAATCGTTTTCAAACCAGAGAAAGGCATGGAAAATATGAACCAGTGTGATGTGAGCTCCACACCCACCCTGCAGTGCTGTAACTGATCCCTCCCAGGGATCAGTTAATTAATGGATTCACCATGACAGGATTCAGCAGCAGCCCTTGTTTTCAACCTGGAAAGTGTCATGGATTTCAATATAGCAAACACTACACAGGTTAAGCAACGTGGAACAGCATCAACAATAAAATTTAATTAGTATTAATTTACTCCTGACTTACCTCGATTATATTAGTTTACATTTGACTATATACACAAAACACCAAAAATATGCCTATTTTGGATTCAAACATTGCCATTTTTAGTTGAGGCAATCCAAAAGACCCCAAAGAACTGAACCCTTCAGAAGTTCAGTGACAGCTGAGAAAATCCTTTTGAAATTCCCCACCACACAGCCCCACTGAGGGTCACAGGAACAACAGAGGAGGGAATTTGAGGGGAAAAATGATAAAATAACCCAAATGTACAGCCAGATGTACAGGTGTGCAGCTGTGTGTGCAGGGGTGAGGGAAAGCCAGGCCTGCTTCCAGTGCATTTCCAAACGGAGGATTCAGAATCTCCCTCTCACACCAATGCTTGGCTCTCAAAGCTTATAATGAATCATCACCATCAAAATCCAGAATGTCTTCTTGGAGGAAATGAGCCACCATTCACCTCTATTTGCTCCGAGCTAGATCCCAAGTATTGCTTTTCCCAGTTCATTGCAGCTCAGGGCACTGCCCGTGGAACCTCAGTGGAACCACAGAATTCAAGATGTCTAACAAGAACAAAAGCAGCACAGAGGTAGAAAGCTTCAAAGAACTAAACCTGAGTTACACAATCATTAATTTCTACATATCTGGCAGGATAAATACCCAGCAGCAAGTCCATGTTTTGGGATGTTTTTTGCAGCTGCAGGTACCACACTGCTCCTGGTGTGCCCAGCTTGGCCCTCAGCTCAAGTGATCTGTCCTTGCTACACCTGCCTGGAGCTGACAGAGAACAAGCAAGCACCGGCTCATGTCTTCAACCTCAACTAGTTTTACATCTTTGTGAAGAAATAAAGAGCAAATGATAAAAGCTTCACAAGAAAAACAAGAAAAACAAGTGTTTATGTGCACAAACACTGAAAAAAATCACCATTTCCATCACCAAAGTACATTGTGAGGAAAAAAAACCAACCATAAATCAGTGGCAAAGGCTGCCCCAGTTTGGCACCCGATTTCTGGAGCACAGACAACCCTTTAGACAAAATAAAAACCAAACCAAACCAAAAATCTAACAAAAAGCAACCTCCCCACAAAAAGCACTGCCTTTATTTCTGTTTTATTTAGAAACATTTCCTCTTTGTAACGTGATAGTGTGAAATTTTACTTTATGACCTGAAAATCAAAACAAGTAATAATTAAAGAGATGGTGCCTTCCCCTTGTCACAACAAGTACAATTTAAAACTCACCTCAGTGGGGTGTTTCAGAGTCCTTCCCAAAACCCTGGACAGGTAAATTAAGCAGGAATAATTTTGGGAAGTAACTGAAGCACACTGAACAGAACATGACAATGCTGTTTTACCCTCTGGGACTAACCTGGGCATTTCTTATCAACAATTTAACATTTAAGACTTCTAAAGTCAAAGGGACTAAACAGATGAGACACCTTGTAAGGAACAGACACTTCCCATGGGTTCCATCCTGGGAGGCAGCTGCAATTCCAGCTTTTGCCCACTCCAGCACTGCCACCAGCACTCAGAAACTCTCAGGCTGCTCCTCTCTTCATGGTTATTCAGCAAAGAGCTGAGAAACAGCACAAGCAGCAAACCTGAAGGACTTCAGAGTTAGAAACAGGGATTCTCAGCAAACCACTTGTAAGTGTATTATGGCAAACACTCCACAGCAGGTAACTGCTATCTACCATCCTGGGAATATTGCAGAAATGTGACTCTGCTTATTGGGATTTTAGTTTGATTTTAGTTTCCATCCCCTTCCTTCACTGCAAGTGGGAATTACACAAGGGTGGAGAAAGTGCAGTCTCAGGTCTGTCCAGGTGGATCAGATTTCCCGGTGTCCCATGAGGACCTCACTCCTGGTGGCTCCTGGCACCCCCTCTTCTCAGCTCCCGCAGCAAGGACTCGGCACTCAGTCCTGGAGCTCCAGCAACACGGATTCACAGCATTCCAGCCGTGCTTCCCTCCTTCCCTGGGGATGTGAGCGTGCCGGGGGCTCCTGGGGCTGAGGAAGCTCGAAGCAGAGCTGAGCAGACGCACAGCTGAGGGGAGCTCACAGGCAGAGCAGCGGCGATCGCTTGCGCTCCGAGTCCTCCTCTCCGTCCCCCTCGGGAATGCGGGGCAGCAGCGCCGAGCGGGTCAGCCCCCAGAATTTGGGAGGGGACAGCTCCTTCCTGGTGGCTGTGAACTTCCAGCCCATGTGGCTCCCACAGATCCTGCACTGAGCTATGGTCCAGGCGTACCTGCCAGGGCAAAGCAGAGCTTTAGTGACAACAGCGAAGGAAAAGACATTTTGGGAATGATTCAGCGGGTGAGAAACCCGAGCTGGATTTGGGTAAGAACCCCAAGCAGGATTTGCAAGGAATCCTCAGAAATCCAGTGCCCAGCTCCTATCTAAAACCCTGCAGAGCATAAAAAGAAATAAAGAAAAAAACCCTCACAAACTTCCCACTTCCCTGCCCCAAGGCTCTCTCTTCCCTCTTCAAAGAGAGGAAGCAACCAAAGTTTATTGCCCAATGTTCCAGCAGTGATGAAATGCTGAGAGCCCTGAAGAAGTCAGAAAACTTCTCAGAGTTAAGTTATTTAATGGGAATAAAAGTGATTTTTGCCCTGCTCCTCCAATAACAGGAACTGCTGCACTTCCCACAGCAACAGAGCTTTTCTCTAACAGTTTTGCAAGGTAGAACATGAACGTTTCAAAGCCCTCATAGAAGAAAAGAGCTGAGAAATCACAAAAGGATGAGAAATATTAACTCCAGATATTGAAAGCCCCAAATTTGCTTCAGGGAATGTTAAAACATGTGACAGAAATGCCAGACTTGCTCCAAATCATTGCTCAGTGCTATGTGATATTCCAGGGAAAATATCCTGGATGCAAGATCTGTTATTATTACGGAAACTTTTACACCTGTACACTTAATTCTGTTGCTGTCTCAGAAAGACAAGACTCATTAAAAATAAAAGAGATAATCAGATCAATAAAAATGTCATTATTTCATCAAACATTTAGTCAGTTTTTAGAGATAAAAATGTATTTCAGTAGATTAAATGTTATATATTCTGGTTTGCATTTGCACTAAAGCTGTGTGAATATATTTTTTAGTTGTAGCTTAAATAGAACTATACACAAAGAAACTCCCAGACAACTTTGTTTATAGTGCTCAGATTCTAGACTACGTTTTAAAACCTTAAGAATTCCCCATTTAAAAAAACATAAATCTGCACTATTTTATGTGATTTTTTCCATTTTATTCTGTATTTTGAGTAAGTCTAAATTTACCTCCTTTTTTACATGAGCGAAATGATGACGTGTGCCTAAAAAATTCAGTATTTCCTATTCCACCCTCCCAGAAATACGTAGTCTGGGTGATTTTCTAGTAAAATGTTGCTGCTCTTACCCAGGGAACCAGCTGTGCTCTGTTGAGGGTCGTCCACTGAGACTCAGGTTGCAGGCTTTATATACAGTGAGGGTTTCATGGATGTATCCATGGGGATTCACATAGGCTGCCATGGGCCCACACAGGGATAAGCTACAGAGGGGAAAAAAAAGTATATTTAATTAAATTATTAAAAATTGAAAGAAAAGAGATGCTAATTTAAAATGTCATTGGTCACATTTTCTTAGCATTGCAGAAAAGTACATATTACACTCATCCTGTGTATTATTTTAAATAGAAACTTCAAGAAAAGCAAGCAAAATCTACCTTTAAAAGTAAGCAAAAATGTTCACTTATTGCATCAACTTCTCAGCCCTTTCTGTTAAGGTTCATCATATTGACACAGCAGAAACTGTGGTGTCTGGAATCCATTATTTGATTAGAAGATAAGAAATGCCTTTTAATTACCCCACCAGCTCCTTATCACAGTGATAAAGAAAAACTGTGGGGAGTTTTTGTTAACCCAAAGCATTTTTAAACTTCCTATTATCACAGGGGATGGGCTGATAGGAGTTAATCAAGATTCCAACAGTGACAAGGCTGACAGAAGCAGCAATTATTTGGAAAATGTACAATGTCTAATAATTGTTAAATATGGGAGATATTGTATAGGGCAAACAGAGAATGGGGCCATCCTGTAGTTATTAGGAATAACCTTAAATTCTTAAAAGAAAAAAGGATCCCAACACTTAATGACATAAATGGGAACCTTCCTTGCATGCCAGCATCCTGGGAGCTCATTTATAGCACCTAATTAGTGCATTTTAATCTGCTGTTGAGGCTTACTGACACATAAATAAAATGCTGAGAAATAAAATTTGGGATCTCATAAGCTTTATTCAGAAATACCAGGATGGAAAAAGTCTTTATGTGACACATTTATATTTCAAGCTCTTCACTGCAAGGTGCTGGGGGTGTGGCACAACACCAATTTCTGTTACAATATACCTGGAGATGCTCAGATTCCCTAACTTTTTATTAAAAAAGCTCAAATATCAACTCCTTACAAATATTTACTAAAATTTTATTAGAGCTGTGGCAACCACAGCAGTTTTCAGACATAACCCAGCTTAATCTGCTTTGCTATGCCCATGGTTCTGACCAAGGAGCTCCCCAAGACGGAGAGTAATAAACTCACCTGAATATTTCATTCTTGGTAGTTATTTCTGTGTCTTGGCATTGCTTACAACACAGAGATGTACACTTGGAAAGAGAAACAAAGAGGATAATTTAATTAATTTCCAGATGCTTGTCAGCAGTGGCAAATGATAAAAATGTCTCTCCCTTTTCCTCAGAACAGATTTTGCACCAATAGTTTTATCTGAGCAGCAGTCACTTCTGTAGGATATTTTTCTACGCCTTTTAATTATTTAAATATTAATTATTATTTAAAAGGCACAACAATTTTCATATACTCTCCCCACAAAAAGATCCACACAGAGAGAACTGGATCTGACTCCACAAAGATAATAAATGAGCCAACCTTTTAAGGTGTTGAAAGGCTAATTTAGAAAAAACAACCTTTGCTCTTCTTCATTACAACACAGAAAAGGCAGACGAGACAAATGCAATCATTAAGCCTTTCTAAAATTTGAGGGTATTGTAGATCAATGGGTTTAATTTCCTCACAAAAATAGGTAAAACATATTGATCTCTCTCTTGGAGATTATAACAGATTAATCCATCTTCTACAGTTTCTACAAAGTAGAACTGCACAATTCATCACTGACACTGCCCAGAACAGAGGCATTTAAATCAGCTCAGCAGAACACTCCCACTAATTTTCAGGAGGTTGCATTACCCTTTTTTAAGGGTAATTCCTGTGAAATGACAGAAGCATTTGAGTATCAGGGCATTTTCAGAGTTTCAACTCAGGAAAGACAAGTGAAGTTTAGTCTGATCACAGCCCCAGGCAAAAACCTGCCCATTTCTGTCTGAGAATTTGGAAGAAATTTGTGCTTCCTTTCTTTGTATCTTCCCTTTTAAATTCTGCTGCATGAACTTGGGGAAGAGGAACACTTAAAATGACATTCAGGATCACTTTCCCCAGAAACAGGTAAGAATTTAATGACAGTACTTTTCAGGCAAGCAGACAAAATTTTGCTTGCTCTGTATCCATTAGAAAAACATATTATTAAGGAAGTATAAATTATTATAAAGAACTATACTTCACAAAAATAGAACATTTAGAGCATTACAAAGCCATGGCAATGGAAAGAAGGGAAAACAAGTTTTTGAATATCTTAACCAGGAATTGCCTAGCAAGTCTTTTACACAAAATCTTTTCGGTCCAATCTTTAGATTTATGCTCAACAGTACAAAGATTTTGCTACAAAATCCACGCGTTTCCATGGGCCAATGATACTTGACTGTGCGGTTGTGATGGTTATTAGCAACACTGGACTTCTAGCACCATCTCTTGGCTAAAAAAGTGCTGTGCCACACTGAAACATTTCTAACAAAAGCAAATACTATTATATGTTTCTTGCTTGCTGCTAAATATAAGTCAGCATTGAGAGATTGTTTTCCTTCTGAGAAAACTTTTGAAGGGGAAGGAAGAAATAACAGAACATCCAAATTCACCCTCTAGAAGGATTAGCTGGAAATTCCATACATTTCTAGAAGAGATTGTAATAGTCACTCTTTTTTTTTTGGCAATTTGATGGCAAATAAAGAAGAACTACTCACTTTGTTCATGATATCTAACTCACAACGGAGTCTCTGCACAGCACTGCCTATTTTGAGCAACTGGATACGTAAAGCATCATCAATGGGCAGGCAGGCAGCAACTCTGTAAGAAAAATCTAGAAATGAGAAAGCAGCAGAGCTGTTAGAATGAACAGAGAAACAAAACCCAGGACTTCTATTTACTATATAACAGCTAATTATCTAAGCTGGGTTTTCTTAAGAAATTTTAAAAATAATTTAAAAAATTTTGAGTTCTTAAAATCAACCTCTTACCTATTGGGTTTGTTGGAAGAGATTCATCTTTAAGGTTTTCATCCCACTCATGGAGCTGCCTCTTGACTCTTTCCATCAAGGTTTCCTTTTGTTAGAAGAAAAGCCTAATTTAAATACATAGGTATTGCTGTTTTCTTAAAAAAAAAACAAAAGGGAAGCAAAATGTAGAGTAAGCTCTTTTCCCTAGGTGGACGTTAGCTTTTAAGACCTACAGTAATTACAGAATCACTTTTTACCTACATATTTGAACTATTTTTGCTCTGAGACAACACAGAAGGATCCAGAGTCTCTGCTATCCCTCCCAAATATTTGCAGCAGAGAAAATCCACACAGGGGGGAAGCCCTTCCTCATCTTTTCACACTACACTGAAAACTGTAAACTGCTCTAAAATGTAATTTATGAGCCAGCAAAAATAAAGCTTTCTCGAAAAATGAATATTTCTCTGGAATTATTCTCCCATATTTCGATATTACAACTATAAAACTCACTGTAGGTTACTTGATTTAAGGGTGAACTTACAGCATCATACAGAGAGTAGAGCCAGGAGGGCCAAGATGTCAAACTTGCACAGTGGAACTTCCTCTGAAACCAAACCCATAAACATTTATTCTTTAACATTAGCAGGTTTTAGAGACAGTTCTTGTTAGAACAAAAAAAAACAGGTGAGACAGACCTTAATATTTAAAGAAATTATCAGGACCAGCACTTCAATGTGAAGTTTCCAAACCCATTCTCAAATGCACTGGGAGCTAAGCCTCCTGAACAGGACAATACATGGATTTTGTCACAAAAGCTGTCTCAGCATTAGAGGTATTTCTGATGTTCAGTAATAAGAAATTATGTCTTTCTAAAGAGTGTCTATCTGAAAAGGAGACAGTTCAAAATTTAACTGCTATTAACAGTGCATCTGTTCCTAAGTCTCCACCAGCTGTCCCTGGAACCACCAAATTTCCACCAGTGTAATGACATTTGATTAATTAACCCTTTCTCTCCACTGACTTCAGAACACAGAAATTTAGAGCTTTAGTTAATAAAAGTCTAAAAAGCAGCACACAACATAACTACATTGCTTTTCAAAGGAGGATCTCATGCTGCACTGCAAAGATGTACAAAATAAATTTTCATTTTCCCCTCGAGGGCAACTCTCCTCATTTACAAATTCCATCAATACAGAGATGGAGGTCAACAGGACACTTACCCTGCTTTGGATCTGCATCCCATGTTTTTCCTGCAGCCATTTCTACTTTATTTCAGCTTCATTTGACAGAATCAGCCTTGGAAAGGGCTTTCTCAACCCCCCAGCCCAATGTTTCTGGACTCATTAACTTACATGAACTTGGTCAAGAACTCTGAGAATCAAGAGCTCTTCCTTTTCAATGGAGTTTTTTATTTGTTTTTGAGGGTACAAGAGTTCAAAACTATTGAAGAAAAAAGCAAATCCAAACATGGGGAGAGTTACCAGGATTCTGTACAAATTACTGGAGGTAATTGCAAAGATCTCTAGAGAGACAGAAGATTTCAAGGTATCTTCTCTATGTCAATGATCAGAAGAGTGGAATAAATAATAAATACAAATACAAACTGGCACAGGTTGCCCAGAATAACTTCTCACCTTTTGGTACTTCTGCCACCACTGCCGGATGGCTCTGTCCTGCCAGGAGGTGGGCTTGGAAGAGGGAATGACGTGGCACCTGCTGAGAGACTGCAGCTGCACTGCTGACATGGTGGAGGGCAGCACTCGCTCAGGGAGGATTTGCACTTTAGCCTGCTGGATTCTGAGACAGGAAACAAAAAGATGAGGTGTTCACATATTTTTTGAATTTTTTTTTAAATCCATGCATTTAAAAAAAGGTGATTTTACTGCTTAAGAGAGCACAGGCTGGTGCAACAGATTAATCACAGAATTTAAAAAACAACCCATTCCCTTAGAACTTCTTGTCTTTGTATTTTAGAGCACTACAGATTGGTTGGGATTGTGGCAGACAGAAATACAGACAGATTGGCAGTGGCAACACAGCAGAATGTTCCACCACCTCAGCACTATAGATTTAGATTTTTGTCTCCTCAAGTTACTTTTGGTAGAAGCTAACAGTCAGCTCTTCCATCTCAATGCCTCAGCTTAGCTGAAATGCAGTTTGCTATCTTCAAACCACAAAAGCTTCTGTGCTCAGCTCGAGGTCAGAATCAGCAGAAATAGGATAGAAACTCTGATCAGATTTTAATATCCCAGCATTAACGAGGTCACCTCTTCCAGAAAGACCTCAGCATATGTTATGTGGCTACTAAAAATGCTGTCCATCAGGAAAGACTTCATATTTTATCAGGATATTGCAGCAGAAATCCTGAAATATTGAGGTGTGTGTCACTACAAATTTCTGATTTTCTTACAGGGACGACACTGAACCAGTAACTTACAATGAATTATAAAATGATGTTGTGCCACAAGCACTTAGGAATCAGAAACACCAAGAATTATGGAAATAATCTTGCCAAGGAGCTCTGGACACTGCTGCTACTGTAGTAGTCCAAGTAGTGCCACCATGTGTCCAAGCAGGGCTTTTCCCAAGCTGTAACATTTCCAGTCTGTTAATTGCAACCAAATATTAGAGAGAGCAAACAGCACAGGTATTCTTAATTTCCTCAGCTGCAGTTCAGAAAACCACAGAAATGCTGCTGCCAGGCCTCTTTCTAAAGCAATGCCACTATGCTGAACTGCAGGGTAGAGGTGATTAGCTCTAGGTTTACAGACTTGGAGTAATACTTTACAAGCCTTGCAGTAAAGATTACAGAACCTCTAGCAATTGTGCTAAAAATTGTCACATGCTCCCAGATCAATGCTGGAGCCTGGAGCTCTGGCCAGTGACACTGCCATGGTGCAGAGCATGATGCCAAGAACTGGAAAATGAGGGAAGACTCAGCATATCCTTGCTGAATGTTCAGGATCTTAATCACTCTTAGAAATGGAAAAAGGCATTAATTACATTATATGATAAAACCAATCAGAAGAACCTGTAAACATCACAGGCATCGCACCAGAATGTGGAAAAGAACTAGAAAATAAGAGAATAGTCCTGAATAGTCCTATCAAAGTTGACTTGAGTGTAGAATCAAATGCATCATTTTCTTACCCATCTGACTGTGTTCTTATTTCAAGCACCTTGAACCTCTGTCTTCCTATTGCTTTCACCTTGACTGTTTCAACTCCATATTCCTGCTCTTCTCTGTAGGCATAGATTTCTGCTGTTGTTCCAAACTGGGCTTCCCTCTCATGTGCATTACTAAAAGCAACAGAATTAAAGAAGAATTAAATTAATTACCCCCCCTCCAAACAGCACAGCTCATTCAGACTCCAGTCTGCCTGCACTGACTGTACATGATTGGTCTGACCAAAAAAGTAATTTTGGTAAAATACCTTTAATTAATCACAATCATTATTTTTCCATTATTAAGCAACTTCTATTGTTTTCTTTGGTTGGGTTTTTTGCCAGTTGACTTGGTTGTATTTTAGAGTCTAGAGATGACATTCTGGGAGCACAGGGATCACCAATGTGCCAGCATTTCAAACGCAGACACTGAAAGTACCAACATTTCCTAGATTGATTTTATACCAGGAACTGTTCCCACCTCCCACACAATTAAACCATAGTAAATTGTGAGGGGAAGAGGGAGGAACATTCCCAACTTCTTTTGGCACTGATCAGCCTTTCCCTTTCCCACTTTTCTATCACCAACAGTCTCTCAACTCTATTGTGAAACATTTGCCAGTGCTTGTTAATTCATACACCAGACAAGCAACAATACAGTTCTCAAAACAAGAATGTGACTTTTACATTTCAGGTCAAGGCTTGTTCTTTAACAAGATGGAACAAACAGTTACTGAAATCAAGAGGATGCTCAAACAAGGAAGCAGATCAGCACAAACACAAGATGCTGTCAAGCACCTACACTGCCATTACATATCGGAAGACAATTCTTGTTAAAAAATGTCAACTTGTTATTCCCCACAGAACTGATGCAACCATCTGCTTTAGCACCCACAGAAACTGCGCTAAGAACATGCTGCATACACCAGCAACCCGCCCGCGGAGTTTACCTGTATGCAAGGACAGCAAAGGTTCTGTCCTTCTGAATTAAATTCCGCACCATGCTAACCTCTTGGGGGCGGAAGAGCTGCAGCGGCAGCGTCTGGCCGGGGATGAGCATCACCATGACCCGGGGCAGCACGGGGATCACCTGGCAGCTGTCATCGTCGTGCACCGTTCTGCCGTGGAACTCCTCCATGTCCGAGCCCAGGTACTGCACGGCAAGGAAGGGACAGTCAGGGAGGACAGGGACACCGAGGGATGGAGCAGGTCTGCCTGAGGAAAGGCTGGGAGAATTGGGATGGGTCGGCCTGGAGAAGGAAGGCTCCAGGGTGATCTAACTGTGGCCTGCTAGTACCTGAAGGAGCTACAGGAAAGATGGGGAGCTGATTGACAAGGGATGGGAAGCCAGGACACAGGGAATGGCTTCCCACTGCCAGAGGGCAGGGAGAGACGAGGTATTAGGAGGGAATTCCTCCCTGTGAGGGTGGACAGGCCCTGGCACAGATTCCCAGAGAAGCTGTGGCTGCCCCTGCATCCCTGGCAGCGTCCAAAGCCAGGCTGGAGCAGCCTGGGATAGTGGAAGGAGTCCCTGCCCAGGGGGGGCAACTGGATGCCCTTTAAGGTTTTCCCAATGCAAACCATTCTATGATCTTAGGATTCTGTGAAAATAAAAGTAAGTTTGTGGCTTAAGAACATTGCAAAAAAATTATGCAAAATCCATTAAAATCCCTTCAGGAAACATTTAATGGACAATATATAAAACGCATACCATATGTGATGTGGGCAAACTGGTATCAAAATTAATGATATTTGGCTTCTCAGCTTCTTTACTATCCGGGTCTTCCACTTCCATTTCATTGTCATCCTCTTCCTCGCTATCTACTGATAAGCACAGACAGAATATTGTGTCGAAATCAATCAGCAAAGACTGAGAAACTGAGAAAAACCAGAGAATCAGGGAAATGCATTCAATATGCCCAGGCTACAGCCTTGCACAGGGAAATAAACCTGAGGAAAATTATTTTCTTGCTGTTACAGCAAAATCATCACTCTATAGAAAGGGTCAAAAGCTGGTAATTTATTTTTGAAAGGCTAAAGAACAACTTTCCTTGGAAGAAAATAATAAACAAAGGCTGTCAGTTCAAGTTTTCACTACAGTGGTACTTCCTTATCGCAGTTCTAAAGGTTTCCTGTCTGCACACCAGGATGCCAGATAACTTCATTTCTTGCAGGATGCTGAATAAAGTGCCTGAAGCAGCACAAACCCCAGCAATCAAACTGCAAGTGAGTACGAAGCAATGCAAAGCTCTGTAACCACGCAGAGACTCTTGCTGGTATTTCAGACAATTTAATTGCTGTCAGCCTCTGCTGTGTGTACACCAAACACAAACCCAGCAAAGGCAACTCCTGAGGAAGCAAATTACAAGACTCCAAGGGATGTCAGATATAAAATAGTATTTAAAAACTCCTACTTCCTTCCCATTTCTCAGTCAATCCTAAAGTAATGTTCAGACAAGAGGACTATTATCAGGCACTACACTACTTGACACTATTTCTTTGAACACAAACATTATTTATACACCACGTTGAAGCTAAACTACGTGTTAAACCAATCTGCAGGATTCTTACACAAAGAGCTGCTGGGTAATGGATAATCCCAGTGGTGCTGAAAAATATCATTTAGACCTTGAAAGCTAGACAGAAACAAAGATAGAAAAAAAGCAAGACAGAAAAAAAAAATCTTTACAATAGTCTTTCCAGTTGCCTGCCTTTGCAATTAATATCTTCTTAAAAATAATCCAGAGCTGAAAATTTAAAAGGTGGAGGGATTCTCTCATCCTGAAGGGTTCTGTAGGACACTCTCACAAAAGAAAGATGCTGCAGAAGCAAGGAATTTTCCTTCAGGAATGGGAGCACCACTAATTTTACTGTTTCTGAGAGTGGGAGGACAAGAGAACAGTGAAGAAGATATTAAAAGCTGATTTTGAAGAATCTTTCCCTTCCCTCTTTGGCCTCCAGGCACATTTGTTAAATGCTCTTCACAAAATGTTTAGTCACTGGTCTTATTTCTGCTTCACCTCACTCATGTTTTTTTTAAACAGTGCAGAGTTTACAGAACCTGCTCCTACAGATCCATCCTATATTGTATTTATCTCAGCAAGAAATGATCCAGCACGACAGGAAAGGAGGTTACAGACTCTCTTCGGTATTGTACCCAATTACAGTCCTTTAAGCAATGAGACACCATCTGCCTAATGACTGTTAAAAATACTCCCCACCTCGATGAAATTTCTTCTATTCAATTAGCAACCCTAACCCTGAACGAATTACACAGTGTTTAAGATGTACAAAACAGCCGTTATTTTGCTCAGTTTGACAGAGGGGAAGAACAGGAAGTTTTTGTTTGGTTCTGGGGACATCACTGCAGGATGGGGGAGGGAAAAAATAATATATTCCATTTTTTCCACGCGCTCTCATCCATCATTAGCAGTTTGAACAGGGAGAGGCCGTCCCACTTGTTTTTCTGAACGCAGAAGGAATCAGCAGCAGTCGATCGGAAAGCACTGTGCCCTGCAAACTTTTGCTGGCTCTTGCCAAAAGCGCACAGTGGCTCTGTGTGGTGCGGGTGGCTCAGGGACGATGACTCATTTCACTGCAGCAGCACCAGCGAGCCCAAAACACAGAGAGAACCCCGGCGCCTTCCCTCTCCTCCTCGCTCTCAACTGGCAAAACAAGCTGCAAGCTTTTACACCCCCAACTATCGGGGGTTATTTTTTTTTTTTTAAATTCTGGGATTAGCAACATCTCCAGCACGGAGGAAAAAGGGAAAGGCAAGCGCTCAAGGCTCCCCTGCATGACTGAAATCACATTTTCCTCACGCTGGTGCACTAACACAACCCAATCCACTCCCAATGCTTTGGTGCAGAAATGAGGAAATATGAGCCTCATTTGAGGAGCAAGAACAAGGTTATATATAGGTCATATTAAGACTGTACTTGCTAAAATATTCAGGAAATAGCTTATATTAAGGCTGTATTTCCTAAAATATGCAGGAAATAGCTTATATTAAGGCTGCATTTCCTAAAATATTCAGGAAAACAGCTTATATTAAGGTCATGGTAAGGCTGTATTTCCTAAAATATTCAGGAAATAGCTTATATTAAGACTGTATTTCCTAAAATATTTAGGAAATATTTTTTTATTATTTAAAACGCACAGGCCTCCAGTGCTGACAGCATTTCCTGCCATAGAAAATGACAAATGACACCGATTCCTGCCAGGATGTACTGCTCCCTTCTCCCCTGCATGCTTATTCTGAAATAATGCTTTTCACCAGTTTAGCACAAGCTGCTTCCCAAGCCATTCGATCTCCTGTCAGTGTGGAGGCACCATATGCAGAGCAACCCGTTATTATGCAGTAAATGTGTGTAATTCCCCGGGTGAGGAATCGCGCTGGTGTGTGACAGACAAGCCGGGCTGTTCCACATGGGATCCAGCACAGCTCTCCAGCCCCGAGCACCTCTGCCTCCCTGCTTATTTTCCCTGGAAAGCACTTAAACGCAGCAGAGACTTCCTAAAATAACACAGGTTTTCCTCAGACTTTCGGTTTCACAGCTGTCTCTATACAGAGTGACTGGTTTGCCCACTCCGGTGGAAACCCCACGGCACGTTTGATTAAAAACCCCTCGGCCGCCCACACAGCCGTGACCGCGTGTCCCTTGCTGCACCGCACGTTTATGGCCTCGACGGGACATTTATGGCCTCGATGGGATATTTACGGCCTCGAAAGGACATTTAGGGCCTCGATGGCTCTGCAGGAGCCCAGCAGCCGAGGCCGCAGCAGCCCGCAGGCCAAGGCTCGTCCTCCACCGCCCTGCACCCTCAGCTCCTCACCAGCACCGCCAGCCCTCAGCGCCCTGAGCGCCCCACGCCGCCCCCGGGCTCTCGCCGCCTTCCCTTCGCTTTCACTTCCCTTCCCTGCCCCTTCTCCTCTACAGCTCCGCTTCTTCCTTTCCTTTCTTCCTCTTGCCCTTGCCGCTCCCGTCCCGTCCCCGGCCCGGCCCCTCCGCGGGGGTGTCCCGGCCCGGCGCGGCCCTCACCGGGCACCAGCTGGAGGTGGTTCCCCATGTTATCCCCGGGCTCTCCGCCTCGGTCCTCGGCGGCCATCGCTGTTTACC